>PJEW03000014.1:106965-170653 GCA_002900995.3 Ganoderma boninense | reverse complement strand
GGATCATTTTGTCCATATCTCTGCCGTTATTGGACGGATTAGTACGCATGTAGGCTCGTTCGATTCGCACGTTTAATGCGCTTCGAACGAGCCCTCGTGCGTAATGATCCGTCCAGTGGTTGTTCCGGTACAGATACCCTGTCCTGCTGGAGGGCAGGTATCTGTCCTGGGCCACCCACTGGACGGATTCCCTCCGTTCTTTCGCTCAAATGTAGCTACTAACAATCGTATTTAGGGTATAGTATTCGTTTTTTAGTCGACCCTCAGGCCGTGGCACAGTAGGGCGATCAGTGCCCCACTGCAGCCAACTTCAACCGCCCATAGCTCGGCGACCAGGCCGTCTATTCAGACGGTATTGGCCTTCCCAGGACGGCCTTGACCATGGCTTTCAAACGGGCCCTCAACCGCCTCGGACCGACCGCTGGAACTCTCGGAGCGACATCCCCTTTCCCCTACCTCCCCAATGCCCATTCATCAGCCCATATCTCCATCATACCTAGACCAATCCTCGCCATATTTTGAGGGATCATACACCAGGGTATAGGGCATCTAGGGAGCCCAGGATCACCCTTATCGACCGAAGACTGTGATGTGTATTCCATAATCAGTATATTACAGTATCTGGTCTGCACTATTTCATTTAGTTGCAATATTTATAGATCTCGAGTGCGATCTGAAAGGCAGAGTCCGCAGCTTCAAAATGCACCCAAAAGCATGGAATTCGGTGAGGAATTGAATGAGTTATGCCTTCACCAATGTCCGAGGACCCTTGTAAGACACTGTGCTGTGGCTGTAAGACGGTGCGTAAGACAGGTGTACGGCTTTTCAACATGTGTGCTACTTGAAGTTAATCGCCCAGCAGGTTTGCTGCAATTTCGAACTCCGCTGTGGCTGAAGCGCCCTGCCCGCCGCGTCGGATCGGCGCTCCACCCCGGGCACCTCGGACATCGCCTCGCCATCGACATCGAGAACGAAGCGCAGCGAGCCCAGGGAGGTTTGGGGAACGGGTTGGAGGGTGCAGGTACTCGGAGTAGATATGTACAAATATAGTAGACATATAAAGTTGATCCCGACCTTTCTCAATCGACAACTATAATACTTACTTTCTTCCCTGCACTTAGAATTCCTCGAGGCACACCGGGCGCACTAGCGTCTCATTTCCATTTCTGTCTAGGTACCTTAGGCGCTCTCCGGTTTCACCTCTACCAAACATTCGCAGAGGCATTTTCTACGTTCAGGCACACATCAGGATGGCGTCGATCGAAGGAAAACTTTTCAATTCCTTCAACTTCTTGCTCGCACGATGGCCGAAGAACCGTCCGGCACACAGGAACTCCGGCTATGCACTCGCTGCCGCCGAGAGAAGGCCCTCACCAAGTTCGGTGTCCACGTCAAGACCACTGCTAATGGTGGGAAGGCAGGGGAGCCTAACGCACATTGTGTTGACTGCGTAAAGCAGGAAACTGAGGCTCGGAAGGCACGCATGCAGAAGAAGAAGCGAGCGGCAGAGGAAGAACAGATTGGAGATTCTGACGCCTTGGACATCGATACTCAGGATCTTGACGTCATCTCTCTCACAGAGTTCATCAATGTGCTTTGTGAGAGCGACGAACCCATGAAGGTTACCGCGCGGGTAGATGTCAGTTCAGCTGCGGACGTCTCAATGGACCCAAAAGAATGAGCCAATTGCACTGCAGCCATGATTGGAGAGTATACGCTTCTCCACTGGACGTATGTGCCTCATCAAATGATAATTTCAGTACTAACCTATTTGGCTAGTTTTGAGACCAAGTCCCCTCGAAAGCGCACGGATGCCATAGTATTCAGTTACAGTTGTGCTCAGTCTGCTGACCGCGAGCCCAAAGCCAAGGTTCCGAAAGGAGAGAAAGCCCGAGATACCCGCCGGATGCACCGATTCAACTGTGATGGATGGCTGCACATCACTGTATCCCCAGACTCTGATGTGGTCGATATCCAGTGCAAGCACACCTTCGAACATCTGCCGTATGTGAACATTGACCTTCCAGACGAATGGAAAGCATATATCAGGGAAAATGCTCGGACCCAGACTCCTGGACAAGTAAAGATATTTACTTACCTGACGCTCTCCATTTTAATGCTTCTAATCTAAATTAATAGATCTGGCGACACATCCTGCGTGAGGAGACGGAGGGAAAGGAAGCAACCGATATCAATCTCCCCTTTCGATCGAAGTCAGTATACTACTACTGGCACGTCGTTAGTCGGGAGGAATGGCGTCTCGCGGACAATCCGATGGAATCCGCTCGCACATTCCTTGAACGGAATGGGGATTCTTTGCACATTGCAGTCCTAGACGTTGCTCCAGAGCCAGGCACTGAAGTTCTCACCTTTGAGGTGATGGATTTCATGAGAGAGTGGGCGCAGCACACCCAAGAGCTCGCGATGGATTCAACATGTATGTGAGAACCTATGAGCGTATAGATGCTAATTATATCTTTAACAGGGAACACAAACCGGGGAAACTTTGAGCTCTTCGCAGCAGTGGCTGATGCGAAGGGTTCCGGGATCCCGTTGGCCTTCCTTCTGATTCGGACGTCAAAAGAAGCACGGTCAGGTGCAAAGCAAGCCGTTCTCGAACACTTCTTGGGATGTCTGAAGTCGCGTGGCGTTGAGCCAGAATTCACGCTTTCAGACAAGGATTGGTCAGAAATCAATGCGATGCATGCAACATGGCCAGACGCGAAGCATCAGCTTTGCTTCTGGCATAGTTTGCGAGCCCTGAAACAGCGACTCGCAAAAAAGAAGGACACACCTGCGCCATACGACTCCGAGGCAGCTCACCGCGAGTTCAGCTTCATAGATCCCAAATTTGTTCCTCTCAGGCAGAGGAGCGAAGGTCCTGAAACCGAGGTATCATACTGCTATGAAAATAAGGCCATACTTTGACTGATGCATGTCCCAGATGCCACTCCCACCCGAGAAGCTGGTGCCTCGAGTTCGCCTTTTGATCAATGGTCGCCCTCTAGTGCTTACTCCTTCACTTCCCAAAATTATCCTCACCCAAGCAGCCATTCAAAAAGTGTTGCGGGCAGACATTGAGGATGCTGACACGCCAAACTCAGAGCTCCAAGTCCCAGAGGAATCATGTGACATTCAAGCTGCAACCAAAGAAGGCGCGCTCCCTCCCGGGCCAACGACAACTCTTGAGTTGGACACTGGAGATGAGGACCGGAGCAATGAGGGCAACTTCTGGGGCGACCGTCTCGAAGGGGACATTGAGGGGGACGATGATGAATGGGATGGCCTTGAGGAGGATCTTCGCAAACATGTCGACGAGATTGCAGAAGATTCAACTAATGTTGATGCAGATGCTCCTAGCGAGCCATCAGAAACTGGACCTCGCTCAAGGCAAGCAGATTACGAGTTTTGTCCAGCAGCTCACCGCCTTCCTATCATGCGACTCTTTGCAAAGCATGCCTCTCAGCATCCGCTGCTACCTGAACATCATGGTCAAGCACAATCTTCAGAGGAGATACGGCGAGACACTGTAATGGAGATGTATCTCCATTGCAAGGTGAACAATCTTTCGGAGGCCTGGGTGTACCTGTGGAACTCATGGTACAGCCCGTCCCGTTGGAAACTCTGGGCACGCTCAGCTTATGCGGCAAGTATTCCCACAAAGCAAACAACCATGATGGTCGAAGCTTTGTGGCGTAATCTCAAACGACTCGTCCTACACCTCTACAACCGCCCACCACTCGATCTCGCTATCTATGCCATCGTGACCAAATCCCTCCCACCTTATCGCCACACCCTGAGCCAGATCCTCGGAGGCACGCATCTCGGATGGGCGTGGTCTCTCACGCACTTCCAGCAAGCCTTCAAACGGTCCTGGGAACGACTCCGCAAAGTCCCTATCAAGGGACAATACCAGACCAACGTTGCTACCTTTACTTGCAACTGTGGTGCCCAAAAGTATCACTCCTATCTTCTGTGCAAACATCTCGTCCAAGCGACTGGCAGCCTTCCCTCATCCTGGTGGCCGGATGTGATATGCTATCACATCCTGCCATTCTACACTATGCCGCTCAACGGACTCATTCCTCTTGCACCCGAATCAACCCACGACCACGCTTGGCTCGCTCGTATGAAGAAGGGTAAAGCAAAGGCCACCTCAGATGTGACTGCTGCACCAGATGAGGCGCAGACACCTCCCACCAACGAGCAGCCAGAAGTCATCGAGATTGAGGATTCAGACTCAGATCTCGATGTTCCAATTGCGACGTCCTTGTCGAGAGCATCATCCCCGGTTTGTGCACTTCATTTATTTGTCCATTTGTTACCAATTGAATATGGTTTTAGATAACATCGTCTCCGAACAAGGCACCCCTGACTGGAAAAGATGGCCTGCTACGAACCCGGGCTGGTGGAGGAGCTGGTTTTGAGGTAAAGTTATATTTTCTCCCCTTGTGTTGATGCTTACCGTCATTGTTCATGATCGAAGCTGGACAATGCAGACGACACCCAAACAGATGAGGCTATTCGGCTCTTGTCTCGGTTGACGGAGGTCCTGGACGAGCAGTGCGATAATCCAGACTTTATGCACCACGCCAAGCGCACCCTGTGCACCACTCTTGCCTTCGCTCGGGATGTTGAGAAGCACGTCAATCGCCGTACCATGCCCAAGACTAACGCGCGCGGCCGTGAAGGTCAGGCTGTAACCAATGTGATTGGATACAAGCATCAATCGTAGTTAAAGCTACGAGGACTTATACTTAAAGTAAGTATTTGGTTGTGAACTTTTAAATGGATTCATAAAGATTCCACTAGCGGTCTTCACGGCGGTCGCATATGAGTCGCATATGTAGTGAGTGGGCGAAGGCGCCCAAATGTATATCACACAAAGTTCCTCGTAGACGGTTTCAGACAAAGGTTGCAATCTAAAAACCGCATACTGTATGTGCATATGGGTATACAGATGGTATCCGCACCCTTCAACCCGTTCCCCAAACCTCCCTGGGCTCGCTGCGCTTCGTTCTCGATGTCGATGGCGAGGCGATGTCCGAGGTGCCTGGGGTGGAGCGCCGATCCGACGCGGCGGGCAGGGCGCTTCAGCCACAGCGGAGTTCGAAATTGCAGCAAACCTGCTGGGCGATTAACTTCAAGTAGCACACATGTTGAAAAGCCGTACACCTGTCTTACGCACCGTCTTACAGCCACAGCACAGTGTCTTACAAGGGTCCTCGGACATTGGTGAAGGCATAACTCATTCAATTCCTCACCGAATTCCATGCTTTTGGGTGCATTTTGAAGCTGCGGACTCTGCCTTTCAGATCGCACTCGAGATCTATAAATATTGCAACTAAATGAAATAGTGCAGACCAGATACTGTAATATACTGATTATGGAATACACATCACAGTCTTCGGTCGATAAGGGTGATCCTGGGCTCCCTAGATGCCCTATACCCTGGTGTATGATCCCTCAAAATATGGCGAGGATTGGTCTAGGTATGATGGAGATATGGGCTGATGAATGGGCATTGGGGAGGTAGGGGAAAGGGGATGTCGCTCCGAGAGTTCCAGCGGTCGGTCCGAGGCGGTTGAGGGCCCGTTTGAAAGCCATGGTCAAGGCCGTCCTGGGAAGGCCAATACCGTCTGAATAGACGGCCTGGTCGCCGAGCTATGGGCGGTTGAAGTTGGCTGCAGTGGGGCACTGATCGCCCTACTGTGCCACGGCCTGAGGGTCGACTAAAAAACGAATACTATACCCTAAATACGATTGTTAGTAGCTACATTTGAGCGAAAGAACGGAGGGAATCCGTCCAGTGGGTGGCCCAGGACAGATACCTGCCCTCCAGCAGGACAGGGTATCTGTACCGGAACAACCACTGGACGGATCATTACGCACGAGGGCTCGTTCGAAGCGCATTAAACGTGCGAATCGAACGAGCCTACATGCGTACTAATCCGTCCAATAACGGCAGAGATATGGACAAAATGATCCCCCTAGTGCGACTCTAGGGGGGCTAGAATGAGATGTTAGCACGCACCTTACTGTGGCAAAGTATATGCGTCTTGTTCGCACTTGAAACACGAACCGGAAACCGAAAACAGCGAGAGAAACGGTCCAGAATTGACCGAGATATAGGAGAAACAAGCCCGGGGCACACCAGAGAGCGGGCTCTTGCCTAATTGGGCTGCTACGCCTCGGGAGGCCCGTATTTTGATGGAGAATGGCGCCTGGGAGGTCGGGATTGATGGGGGAGGCACCAGGGAGCCCGCAGTAGATGGCGGGAGCCGAGAGACACCAAGCGAGCCAGCCGAGGCTCGAGTAAACATGCACAGCGCTAGTAGAGCCCCCAGCGGAGCAACTGCCAAATGCGGTAGTTGGCTGGCGGCTGTGCGGCAGGCCCGGAGGGCCCGTGATACATCACGCAAATAGCCGTAACCTGATGTAAAACGGTCTAGGGACTTAGTCGTAACATAATACATCATTATTACAACAGCAGCTGGTCTGGGAGGAAGCCCTTCGTGCGTGCAGCCCCGTTTCCCAGACGACAAATTCCGCCTTGTACTTAGGGTCCAGGAGTCAGGTCCTCGGACCGCTCAAAGACTGGTCTTTGACCAGGACTGGACTGCAAAAGACTGGACCAAAAGTCCGGTTTTTTGCAGTCCAGTCCCGGTCATGGTCACAGTCTTTTATAATTGGCCATACAAAAAAACCACTGAGGACTGGTCCTGACCAGTCCTCGACTGGTCTTTAAATAGCTCAAAAAGCCACTCAGAACCGGTAAATATTGGGCCTACATAGCATTGGAAGGTCTATGTGTTAGCCTCATGTTTGATTATTTGACGGTATTAATACTTATTATCCAAAAATAAGATGTGTTTGTATATTGTACACTAACTAATGGCAGCTTATAACCAGTTCTTACTAGCCTTGACTGGTTTGAACCGGTTCAGGCCGGTTAAGACCAGTTAAGACCACAAATTGGTCAGGACCGGTCAAGACCGAGGACCGGACCGCGGTCCAGTCCAGTCTTTCAAAGACCGGAAAATCAGTCCGGTCCTCTGAAATTGAGCCGGTCCTGTCCAGTCACGGTCCTCGGTCCTAAATATTTTGGCCAAAAGACTGGACTTGACCTGACTCTTGGGCCCTACTTGTACTTCTATCTGCCTCCTTTTCTGCTCGACACAATTGCTGACAAGTCTGTACCGCCTAAAGGTTGTGCGCATCCCCATCGCGCCCGCGAGGACACAAAGGTCAACCGGTATTTGCACAACCTGGTCCGTATCCGTGACTTCTGTCAGACCCGCCTCTTCAACGCCAGCATGGACAACCACGCCCTGACAATCAGTGAATGGTGTGCCGTGCTGTGGGGCAATTATCAGCTGCAGTCTAGTGTCTGGGCAGGTGGACAGGGTTCTGATGCCCGTCGTGCGAAACGACATCTGGAGGAACGCAATGCGATCAGGGCCTTGTTCCATAAGATTGCCCATATGGATTCCTACGACGAGCACGGATCAGTGGCCTTCGAGGCTGTGAATGTCAAGTTGGTCACGATAGCGGAAAATCCAAACGTCCACCTTGCTCTTCTGTGGGAGTCGCACGAAATCAACTTCCGCGCGGAACTGGTGGCGCCCGACTCTCTGCTTATCCACAAGGAATTTTGGGAGGAGATACACCGTTGGGAACGAGAAATGGCAGTGTCGGAGGTGTGGGGATCACCATCGTCAGCTGCGACTGTGGCTGCTCCTCTCGCTGCGAAGGCTTGAGACTTTTGTTGGCAATCACCGTCTCGCAAAGGTTGGCAATCTTGTCATGAACGTCTGCGCAGTTTCGCACGTGTGCTGACAAGATGGCCTGACTGCTCCAAGATCGTTATTCAGGGTGCAAAGGGTGACCTGCTCAAAGAAGAATTCTGGGATGTCCAGCAGTGTGCGGTTTTATTCTATGTCCAGACATTCATCATGCACTATGCGTGGCTTCCTATCCCCCCAGTCATGTTCATGGTGTCGGGAGTGCATTGATTTGGTTTGTCCCCATGTTTCCCAGATCGTATGGCTATATAATATGTACTCCTTTGTATTCGCAATTGCATCACTGCATACATTCGCATTAGGGTGAGCACTGAACCCCCCTCACGTTCTGCATGATGTTGTTAAATGTCTCTAGTGACAACTCTGAGATCAAGAAGACAGATTTACCACAGGGAATCAAATCGCCAAGCACCGCTCTACTTAGTCCATCGTCGTTTTGGTGGGGCCTAACATTGCCAAATCAAATCTGAAATTGGACATGGCAGACTTGTCGCATAAGGGGATGTGCCACACAAATATAGGTGATGTGCTTCATCTCAACGTCTTGACCACTCATTTCCCCACAAGTCCACAGATCGCTCTCCAGACACACCAGCAGCATACTCCACCATGACGCCTCCTTGCCCGTACGCTATGAAGCAGGGATCTTACTGGTGCATTGAAGAATGGGAATTCCTCGAGAAAGCTATCCACGACGACGAGGTCAAGGAGTACATCACCAAACGTGAGTTTAACCATGCTCGCGCCCTCCTCGCCACCATGTTTCAGGAGCAGTTCACTGGCCCAAGCAGCGCTGAGAAAGAAGACGTTTTCAAGAAGCGCGCTCGATGGACCAAGAAGGCTCGCAAGGGTCTCATCGTCCGTCGTTTGGCGGAGACCCAAGAAGAGTGGGAGGCGCGTATGGTGCAACTTAACGATGTGCGTGTATTACCATCGCAGCACAGTCACTCCGATGTCAACTTGACTTTAGCGTCTTGCATCGTGGTTGTCCAACTGGCGTGGAAAGGCCTGACATGGCGAAGTGACAAGGTGGACACCCCCAGCCCTCAGCGCCCCTAACATGCGCAAGCCACGTCGCCAGACAGTGTTTGACGTTTTCTGCAAGAGTGACGATGCCCCCGCAGGCTCGGACTATGTTGCCCCCGACGGCCACCGCTGCAACTTGACTGCATTGAACGTGGCGTGCATGGCAGCTTGGAGGGGCCTGTCCATGGAGGAACAGGGCAGTTATCTGGCGGCTGCTGAGGAGACGTTCGATGCAGCGGGAACATCCATGGAGCCTACATCTGAAGACTCTCCCCAGGACTTTATCAACAGCCCAGTCGCGTACGTTAGATTCACGCAGCTGAACCCATCACACTCACATTCAACTGTCCTTAACGCAGACATGCTGAAGACATCGTTACCTATGTCGACAGCTTCGTTCAAGTCATGCACAAACAAGTCCGCTGGGGCGGGTTGGTCATACTTGGGGGCCCCGATCACAAGGGCGAGGCGTGCATCCACTCGTGAATACGCCAGTACTGTTTGTAACACTCCTCTTCATCTTGTTGCTTGTACATAGGCAGACTATTGGCACCAACCACCACGGCCAGACTTTTCTGGATGGCCTGCTCCAAGTGATCGGTTGGACCTTGCTAGATTTCGACACAGTGTTTTCACTATGGCTGGAACAAAGCCGGGAAGGTGCGGACTTGCGCACATCGCTAATTGTTCCCTGCTGATGGATGCATAGGACCCCAGGATGACGAGGACCGAACCTTCGCAGAGGCTGCTCGCCGTGCTGTTAAACGTGAGGTCATCTATGCTGGCCGTGCAGTCGATAACTGATTGCATGTATAGACTCACGCACGCAAGTGGGTACTACGTCCGGATTATTCGCCAACCCGACCATCGGCATTCGCGCGACACCCTCGGGGACAGCGTGCACCAACCCGCCGGACCAGGCGGCGGATGCTGCTGCAGTCATTGAAGCATTGAATAGGTTGGCTCTTGCCATTCAACCCCGTTCCACATGCTTCCCCCAAACCGTCGATGAGCCTGAGCCGGAGCACACTGTGGTGGAAATGGACTTCGACATGCTCAATAACAGTCCGCAGCTCACCACTCCGCGCTCGGAGACAGGGGATGAAATGACGCCGACGCCTTATTGCCTCGCCCCCACGTCTTCGTCTGATAGCTTTTCTTGCGGCACCCAATACCTGGACGTCGACCCTCACATCCTCGCCGTGATCAATTCCAATCCTGGGGTGATTTTCGGGGGTGTGGAGCTACCGTGTCCGTTCTCTACGTTTGCCCATGTAGACAATGCTATGGACTGGCAACCGGCTCTGGAGGGCCGAGGCCAGCCAGCACGGTACGCCATACTACATGCCTATTTACAGAACCAGATCTTGAGCTGATGGCATGGCTCTGCCTCTAGCTGCAGATCATAGCGACGATTCTGCTACTCAAGTCGCCGGCATCACCGAAAGAGACAGTGGTGGCACGCAAACGAGCTCGTGCATGGCGCGCTCCCGCCAGGATACCGAGCCGTCCGGTGTTGCTATGCCGGGCTTTCGCGGACTCCCGGTTGTGCAGCGTGTGCTGCGCCCACGGAACCCTCGTAACAGAGAGGACACCATGGATGGGTAAGTGTAATTCAATTATATCCACTGTCAACATGCTCAATGTTCCACGCCCTAGGACTCTACCGCTCACTCACAGGGCTGGCATTTGAGCGTCGGAAAGGTACCCAAATGGTGGCAATAAGAAATTGACTTGATAAAGCATCGTCACCGAACCATGACATGGTACCTGTCGAATAGTCTTGTAATAAGATTGGGCTCATCCATGATTCACCACTTCGCCTAAACGTGACTGATCGTGACATTACGGTGGCACACCGTTACTCGAGGACTTATCCAAGCGCTAGCCCAGATAACTGGGCGCTTCTGCGCGAGATGATTTTTTGAAGGTTTGGTGGGTACAATACTGGCTGGGGAGGTCCTGCATGATGTACTTAAACCATGCAGACATATGGTGGACATTCAGTATGGATATGTATGGGGTAATTGGGATTACCTGCATGGAAAAGAGCGCAAGAAGTTGACAGATATTAGCACTCAGGCTAGGCATGGCAGGACTTCAGGGTGTATCGAGACAAACTGGGACAGGTGGGAAGGTGTAGGCACATTATGTGGTAATACCAAGTCGTGGGATGGCTCTAGATGGATGTCTTTCCTGAGAGTATTTGTCCATGTAAAGTTCTCGCCGTAGGCACTGTTTAAGCACGCAATGAGGTTGACCCCCTCTGACAAGATGGTCAAAGACACAAGTGTTGGCCCTTCTACCAATAAATAAATCACGAATGGAGCACATTTGTGCTGGCATTCGCTGTATTACAATGGCATCAATCGGGAAGGTTCTCGGCATATGCGTTCAGAGGCTCCTTCTATGGCACACTGGCATGGCATGTTGTCAACCCAAATTGTTTGTCAGTTGTCCTCCAGCCTTGACTGGCATGACTCCATTGCAACGCGGGATGTTGAGATTCAAGCAAGAGTTGCGTGTTACTTCTCCCGGTCCTTCAAGGCACTGTGCCCCCACCGAGCGCACGAAGGCGTGATTTTGCCAAGGGGGGCGCCTACGTCGCTAAGGTGGACTTGTACTTGTAAATCTATCTGCATTTCGAGAGATCACCGTTAGCTAAAAGTACGACCTATTTGTCCTCTGCACAAAGCATATCTATCGATTATAGGAAGTTGTTTCCTCTTCCAAGCTCCTTGTGAATTCTAGATAGATTTACAAGGGTCAGTCACGGCCCTTGGCGCTCAAATAGGTGAAGTGGTGAATCGTGGATGAGCCCAATCTTACGTCCATCAGATCCGGCAATGCCCCGTGGTGCGCAGGGCCTAACAGCGACCGGGCTGCTTGCCGACTTGGCGTTAATCTCCCACCCGATCGTCCATGCCTATTCGAACTCCGCTGTGGCTGAACACGCAGGCGCCCGTCGCCCAAATGCGGACCATGACTAGTTTAGGAAAGTGAAGCGCTGGCGGGAACATCAGGAAAAACCCTCCTGGCCAATTTTCAGTAGGCCCAGTAGTCATTGAAAATTTACTGCTAATAAGTCTTAGTGCGGCTTACAGTTGCTATGTTACACAGGCTATTGCTTATTGATGCTAATTCACTGCTACAGACCACTAATGGAGGAGATGCTAGACACAGAGATAGTAGTTCAAACTAAAATCATGTACATGTGTAGATCACTGAATGAGTTGACCCAGAAGTTCTTACAAGAATCTAGCACATTGCTATTTGTCCACTCTCGAGGAACTCTATTATTGCAGATAGGAAGCAAATGGCAGCTCCGACGAATGTTCCGGACCTCAATGACCTCAGCAACTGGCTCGCCATGAGTATTAACACTACGAGACACTTTATACATCAAATGTACATGGTCAGGCTGGGAAAACGGAGTAAACCACTCAATGTAAGCTAAATGGCCTGGAATAATAACGTTAGGCAAATGGTGATCACAGGCGCCTTTCGGAAGCTTGAATATTAGTCATACTCGGCCGACACGATAACCTAGCATGAAGAGAACAATGGTGAGTAAACAGAAAACTAGTATAGAGCCAAGTAATGCACCATGTACTCCGACAGCGCCTCCTGTTCTATCATTCACAAGCACAGTATCAAACCGTGCTGGGACCTTCCTGCCATGCGAATCCTGCCGTTCGGGGCACGCATGAACAGCATCACGGATGTTATCCATGATTCCGAGATTTTGGGCATCCTCAAGGAGGAGTTTGATGTGGTGGAATACAGCAACAGTATTAAACCGTGGAATAAATGAACGGACCTCGCGGTCAACCTGATGGGAAGCAAGATGGGGACTTCGATACTTGATTATAAAGCGCGTGAGCACATCTTGAAAGGACGTAGCGCCGTAGCTTTTGACAGCTGCATCAAAACGGAGCACCTTGATGGTCGGCCACTTTGCGAGCTTCATACGTGTGAGTGTCGGAGAGGGGAGCTCGTCACAGGGGGACACCGGAATGGGAGCCTGAGGCACAAGCGAGGAAGATGGAGACGTCGTAAAAGGGTCCCGGTGGTTGGATTGCAGACGAGCAGCCTGGTCACCGTCTGAGTGCCACTGGATATAAGCCGCGTGCCTCAAGATCTTCTCTCGGCGCTCTAACCAGAGGGTCATATGGGAGAACTCATCTTTGTGATTGGTGGCGCGATAAGCCTCCTTCGCGAAGTCGATATGTAGCCGCTCGGTGTGTTGGGTGTCGTAGTTATCAATTGTGCCAAACGCCTTGATTGAATTGACATAGTGGTCGAAGGAGTGGAGTTTGGGAATATGGAAGTGTGCGCAGATGTCGAGGTCGATGAAGATAGCCTTGTTTGCATGGAAGCGCTGAAGAGCGCCGCGTAGTTGTTGGAGCATGTCAGACGTGTGGGCCGGGTCCTGCGCGAGGTATGAAAAATCTAGCAATGCACGCACAGCGCGGACTAGGCGGACGGGAGAAAAGCCGCCATGCAACAGCAGGCTCGCGATCAGGCCGAGAAGAAACCGGCACATATGTGCATGTTCCTTCCCGGTAACCTTCTGGAGGGTGGTGATTCCCTTCAAGAAGAGCCGGATCTGATGATTAGAAGGGAGGCGTCGACAGCGCGCATCAAGTTCCTCTGCCCCGAAAGCCTGTTTGAGCCATGATAAGATATGCTTGATTACGCCCTGGTGGATTTGATGCAGGATATCGGGAGTGATCGAAAGGAAGATGTTTACATACGGTAAGTCCTTCCAAAACGGATGAGCGACTGGCTTCACACCGGCATCTCGACAGGCCTTCGAGAAAGTGGTCGCAGTGTTTCCTGCCTCTGCAAGTGCGGTGAAGATCTTTCCAAGATCGCGAAGGGGTCTATCTGGTATGGTCGTGTCTCCCAGCTCGCTAGACGGGATGTCGCATTTCGGGCATGTTCCATTCTTGCCGCACGTCACCAACAGCTGCTCTGGATAATCACCGATATGCATGGCGAATATTGGATGCCCGCGCCGAACCGCGCCATCGCCACCCTTGATCTTGATCCCATGTACGCCCGCCTTGATGAGCGGTTTGAGGATTGCGGACATGCAAGTGTGGAAAAGGTTGGCGGTGACATGGTGGCGAGCGGCCTTATTGGTGATGTGCTCCAGTCGCGAGGTTGGCAAGTATGCGAGAAGAATTTGCCCATGGCGTGATGGCTTCCGTCGAACGTCCTTTGGGAGGTTTCCGATGGTCATGTAGACCGGATACGCCGCTTTGCTGCTGAAGACGGTGAGTTGGGTCTTGTCGGAGGAGATAATGATGGGGATTATTGTCGTGCCTGGCTTCCGTTTCTCAATCTCCTTCTGTAGCATGGTGATTGGGGAATCATGAGGACAGAACTGAGAACAATCTGGATAGCAGAGCATATATGCGTGTCCCACCACCAGCGCCCAGTATGCATGTCGAAGTACACACGAACGGTCTGGTCGGCATCGGCGTAGTGGCGCTCCGGGGTGAACACAAGGACTCCCATGAACTTGGGATCACCGAAGAGGGCCTGTACACATTGAAGGATGTCGCGATAGAAAACTTCGAAGTATTCCCCGGCCACCTTGATCTTGCGTCTAATGAAACGTGGTCGGCCGGAGGAGAGGTGGTCATCAACAAGTTGGTTGAGCTGACGCGCAGTTCGGAACGACAGCCCTAAGAGCTCTGCTAACTGCGAAAATTTGAATGGAGGGAATAGAACGGGAAACAAGATCAGGCGCACCTTTTCAATCCGAAGAAGTTCAGTTAGGGCAGTCGAGGTAGGCCCTCGCATCTTCGCCCAGTGGGCAATCTCCCAGTCCATCCGCGACTGGAAGGGAAAGTATTTGTTGTCTTTCTCTGACTCAACCTCGTCGTACGCTGTTGGTTCTCGAGTCTTAGAGGTCGGAGCGCCCGCAAGCTCTCCCGGAAAACAGTCGACATATGTCTTCGCACGGAGCCGCTCCTCAGCACGAAGCCGAGAAGCTCGAGAGTGGGAGGGATCAGAGGTATCTGTGGGCTCATCGTGGTCTTCCGGAGGTGAGATCTCCATGTCGTCAGCGTGCCCGTCTGGTGCCTCCCAACCCTCTTCATCCTGATAGTGCAGCGCATCCATCTCTTCCTCCTCGAGTTCTTCCTGGAGCTCATCTTCTTCATCCTCTACATCGCCGGGGTCCTCATCTTCCATGTCGTTGTCAGTGTGGGGCTCGCGGTCCGAATACTCATCGTAGTCTTCAAACTCGGCGGGATCATACTCGCCGTAATAGTCGCCATCAAAACGGCGAGCAGCGTCAGATGAGGTAGTGGAGGAGGGCGAGGAGGAGGTGGAGGAGGAGGAGGCCGTGGACTTCTACTGTGCTTCAGCTTCTCGGAGGGCGATACATGCTGGTCTGGTTGTCTGGCGAAGATGGTGAAAGTAGCCGGTAACTGTGAACTTGTGAGTGCAGCCGGGGCACTCCTTGATCTTGAACTTTTCTTTCTTGGCTTTCTTCCTTGACTTGGAGGTCATAGATAAAGTACGGGGAGGAAAACAATCGACATAGAACGCTGTCTAGGTACAAGCAGAGTGCAAGGATGTTGGACGTGCGGGAGTGACGAACGATTCAGATCGATCGCGATGAGGTTTGGCTCACCTGCTTGAATCGCCGCAGCTCACTTGCTGGACTCGCTGCGGCTCACTGTTCTGCAATTTCGCATCAGTGTCTCACTTAAACACGACCACATCGAGCCAGCGCAACACTTACCATGCTTCTCATTTACTCATTCATTCCAATTCCATCCACCCGTCCATCCATCTACCCGTCCGTCCACCCGTCCACCCGTTCATCCATTCATACTCCACCCATCAAGAAACGTAAACACCCCGTTTGCCAGCCGAGCTCCCTTCTGGTCTTCGTGTCCCCGTTCCTTGAATCCCGATGGTCTGTCATGTCTCGGGTCTACCCGATCCTGATCAAAGCGACGCCCCTCCGGCCCCGACAACTGTTGAGGGAGGGGATGGCAGACGTAAGTCAGACCGTCTCAGACGTCAAAGCCCTAAGTTGGCGCAACTCACCGCTAACACATGGTTTACAGCTGTATGCAAATCAGCAACAGGTGCACACAAAGGTGCGTAATCAGTATCTGACCGTGCTGCAATGCAAACAAGAAGCTACAGTGTGGGAGGACATGATTTCCAAGCCCAGGGCGCCGAAGAAAGGGGGAGGGGGAAAGGAGAAGAAAGGTAAGTCAAACTCACTTTCACGGGGTACGGGGTACGTCAACGTTCTTGAAGCTGCAGGTGCAAATCAGGGGCCGGCGAAGAAGGCGGTTGCCAGGCCGGGTCCCAAGTACCCTCCTCCTAGCATTGACCTCAACACGTCCAATGACAAGTCCCCTGCTCCGCGTGCCAAAGGCCTGGGGAAGGGGCGCGCTGCCAGTCCCGACGACGGAGGGTCCGAGAACGACGTGGAAGATGGAGCGCCAGGGAAATCGTTGAGGACGCGGTCCAGCCAGTCGAAAGGAAAGGCGAAGGCTGAAAGCCACAAGAGCCCAGAGGAGGAAAGCAGCGACAGCCGAGAAGAAGAGAAGAACGAGGATGAGGATGAGGACGACGACGAGGAGCTGTCGGGGTCAAGTGGCAGTGATATCGGCTGGATCAATATATTTGACAGTGTTAGTTATAACGAATGCTGTTTTTATATACTCAATGCTTATTGACGGGTGCTCAAATATTTGGTGTGGCAGGCGGTCCCCTGGCGAGAACCACATAAATATTCAAGCTCAGGCGTGAATCAAATATTTAGGATGAGGTTCAAATATTTGAACCGGATAAAAAAGGCATTAATGGGGATTGAACCCATGCACCCACGGCATTGTGAAGGACGTGAGCGATGTTCTGACTGGGCCATAAGGCCGATACATGGCCACAAACTAATACTATTATGTCACGTCTTCTCAGCGCTTGTCCTACCATACTTGGTCACCTTCTACTACTCAACGCCGTCATGTCCAGCATTCCCGGGAAATAATCCATAATATTCCCTGCAGGTAGCTCGTCCAGGTTCTACTGACACAACCTTTGACCATATTACATCCATGTTCACTGTATATCTAATAATGAGAGTAGCTGGTTCTGGCTCAAATTGGTGGCAGGTGCATACTAGTACCCCCAGTTACCACACATGCCAATGCTCCTCTTTCCCCTCAGTAGAGTTTCAGAGAAATGTACCATCTATAGAGTAGCATCTGGTGCAGTATATTTCATCTTTGTATGTATTTGATGATGCCAATTCCCTTTAGTGGCCATTCAAGGTACTTGTACAAGTTGTACTAGTAATAACTACTGGATATATTTAGGTCGGAGTCAACGACCTTTTAGTTTAGTTATAACAAAGATTTTATTCGTATTCAAAAATGGATGATAGGAGGTCGGAATATTTCCCGGGAATGCTGGACATGATGGCGTTGAGTAGAAGGTGACCAAGTATGGTAGGACAAGCGCTGAGAAGACGTGACATAATAGTATTAGTTTGTGGCCATGTATCGGCCTTATGGCCCAGTCAGAACATTGCTCACGTCCTTCACAATGCCGTGGGTGCGTGGGTTCAATCCCCATTAATGCCTTTTTTATCCGGTTCAAATATTTGAACCTCATCCTAAATATTTGATTCACGCCTGAGCTTGAATATTTATGTGGTTCTCGCCAGGGGACCGCCTGCCACACCAAATATTTGAGCACCCGTCAATAAGCATTGAGTATATAAAAACAGCATTTGTTATAACTAACACTGTCAAATATATTTACCTAACCAATACTGGTGCGAGTGGACTGCAGGAGTTGGAAGGCAAGGATCCAAGCGCCCTCCAGGCAAAGTTTGATAGCGAGGTCGGTCGGGGCGCTTACCACCTCCCTTCATCATGCCTCATCTCTCTCATCGTCCTCCTCGTCTTGTTATTTACTCAATTCAACTGCAGGCCCCAGCTTGGGTCGACGGCGCCGGAAACACATTCAATGATGACGACTTCGATTTCTTTCCACCTCCCTCTCCTGCCGACTCTCGCCACGCTACCTCAGACGTCGACGTCGATCGCACCTCGCCTTCCAAGGCCAAGCTCAAGCCCACGCCCAAGCGTCCGAGGGTTGAGTCATCTGGTGCATCCGAGGGTGAGGAACAGGTACGTTGCAATGCTGCGAGTCCTCTTAATACTTATCTATTCAATCGTTATTTACAGGCCCGCCCGGTAAAGAAAAAACCCAAGACGCCCAATGCGAAGAGGGGCAAAGGGCGGAACGACGGGTCCGAAGATGAGAACGAAGACACGGACGCAGGTGTATCAAGTGCAGAGGAGGGTCGGGCGGACCGCGCGAAGGAGCGGGTGAGAGAGCACGAACGGGCCCGCAGGCGCGAAGAAGAGCGCGAGGCAGAGCGTGAAGAAGAGCGTGAACGCAGGCGCGAGGAGCAGCGGGCAGAGCGGATGAAGGAGCGTGCACGGGAACGGGAACGTTAGCGCATAGAGCTCGTGGAGTACAATGAGCGTGAGAAGGAACACGAGCGCACGGAACGCCAGGAGCGCAAGCAAAATGAAGAACGGCAGCGCAAGAAGGAGCGCGAACGAGAGAAGGAGCGCAAGCGAGAGAAGGCCCACGAGCGTAAATTGGAGCTCACCCTGGAGATGGAGCATGAGTATGAACGAGAGCATGAAGAAGTCCGCAAGCAGCTATGGGGCGAACACGAGAAGGCAAAGAAGCACCAAGGGCAGAAGGCACAGGAGCGCGACGACACAGATGACGAACCCGAAGAGAGGCACAACAAGGGGCGTGGCAAGACCAAGTCAGACCCGAAACCGAAGCGGATTGCGGGGCCGTTGCGCTCATCTGCTTCGAGCACGGCAGCAAGTCGAGCTCGAACTGCGACGCCAGTGTCGAAGCACACCAATCAGGGTACGTGTCCTCGCGTTGCTTATTTGCATTGACCACAACCAACAGATATGCGATCAGGCGGGCCTAAGCTCAAGACGTCGACGGGTCAATCAACGAAGCGTAAACGTGGTAAACAGGATGAGGTGAGTTCACGTTATGGACTGTTTAACAGGGGTGGTTGACGCGATGAACCGTACAGGAAGTCAAGTTCGCCTCGGACAACGGTAGTAGCGGCTTAGACAAGGAGCCTCTATCTCGGAAGTGCCGTCAACCCGTATGCATATCCTTCTTCATCATTCATATCTGCGTGAACTTCATTCACAGGACAAGGCTCCGTCTTCTTCTTCCGACGAGGACGCCACTAGCGTCGACCTCGTTTGGTTCGGTAATTCACGCCCCAACCTCACCAACCAGCCCCCGCGAGTTAGACAGGTTGCGAATCTTGCAATCTCAGACTGCGAGCTCAGTGTCTGCACTGTCAACGCGTTCCCCGATGATCCAGATGGGGATGGCTCTTTCACTCGTGACATTCTGGTCAAGCACGCGAAGGCTCTCGGCTACAAGGCCATGGTTTGAATGCTCAAGGATCGCAAGAATAACACCTACTGGAAGAAGTTCAGCACAATCGTAAGTGCTATTTTGATTTCTCACATCATCATCTTCACTATCTCTCAGCCCTCCCAGCGCGTCTTTCTCATGTGGGGCAAGGTCAAGAGCAAGTGCGAAGGTGCTGTTCGCGTGGCGTATGGCCTGATAATCGGAGACACGGAGAAGGTAGCGTGGCTTTAAAAAGATCTCGCGTACATCTACCCGCATGACTATGAGGTCCGTAACTCCTCGATTACGAGCATCCCAAATTGAAACTAACGTACGCACTAGAAGTGGACAGTCAATGGCAAGGAGGGATTCAAGCTCCCTATCTTTGAGAACATGTTGATTGCGTCTTTCTTCAGCAAGAGGCAGAGCTACGGGTACTGCATCTCCAAGCACTTTATATCCTCACATCCCGACAAGCCAGACGAGAAGGAGATCCCCGCTCCCATGCTTGTGCTAGTGTCTACGGCAGTATGTCACCGGCGCTCTGACCTCGGTGCTCCATCTTCGGACTGATTCGTGGCCAGATCTTTGCAGCTATCGATGATTTCAAGCACACTCACTACGATGCTGCAAATTTTGAAGTCAATCCAAACCTTCACGTGTACCGGCGCAATATGGCATTTCTCGACCACATTAAAGATAAGAACATTGATGCTTTCCATTCATTGACGCATGGACGGTTCAAACGTGTCACATATGCCTTTATCTTGTTTGTCTGATCTTTGCTGATGCAATATTCTTTCTAGGGGCATCATGGGCGGCGTCTCAAACAGTCTAGGGTTTGGAATGGGATATTTGGATGTTGATGGCATGGAATGCTCGTGATTCTCTTCGCTACCTCATTTTTGACGCTTTCTTCCTATTTCTCTCTTACTTCAAGCCCCTGGTCTGCGACTTATTGGCCTGCTAGTTCTCTACTCTATTAGCTCTTAGTTATCCATCTACTTTACACTCAATGCTAGTTATGAGATCCAATGCTTTGTTTGTGTGCTTCAAGTGTGATTATCCAATGCTAGCATGTCTAACCTGTCTTTTATTCCCCTGTGCTAACTACATCTTCCTTTGCTAATGGAGTGGGTAATCTGGAGTCAAAACTGCTAGCTACCTGTACCTTTTGCTAATTTGCAAGGTGACCTTAGCAGATAGCAGTAGTATGCCATCACTACTGCATGTACACAATTCCTGGTATGTAGTGATAGATAGTGATACTAAGCAACAATTTCTGACATTTTGCTAGGTGGTTTTTTCCTGATGAACGACGTATGTTGTCCTCAACATATCTACCTTCAGACAAAGGTCGGGATCAGAGTTTTGACTTACATAGTATTACACATGTGTATATATTATTTCTTACTACTCAAAACCTTTTTCCAAACTTCCTCGGGTGCAGCAACCTCAGCTCAACTTGCACAGCCAGACTGCGAGGAACACCTAATCGGGAATTGAGCGCTTAATGAATTGAAACACTGTAAGTTGGCCACGGTATCCATTCAACTTCAGGGATAGAGTGATTTGAGTACATAATTATATATGCGAACTATTTCATTTGCTTTGGGCCCCTATAAGTAAGATTGAGGGAGCTGTGGCAGTATTTGGATGACGCACCTAGAAGTGTACTTGTAACCAATTGTGCTCGACGCGGACCGCCAGTTTGTAGTGGGCATTGTGCGACGGTTCTCATGGAGCTCGATCTCGCCTACCTATTCACTCACATGTTTGGTCATGGCTTTGGCATTTTGAATAAAGCGAGGGTCTTCCTGTTCCTCAAGGATATCAGCAGCCTTCCAAAGGCGGCGTATGAGCTTGGCCTTTTCAAGATCTCTTGCGTTCTCAGGCTGGAAAATAATTTTGGCATTTAATACAACAATAATAGACAAGAACATACCTCAAAACCAGCATTTCCACCTCCCTGGGAGTGTATCAGTCCATCCTGACCAGTGGGAGGAGGCTTTTGAGGTGACGATTGAATCTAGTAGCGCCACAGCACCCGGTCCCGAGATAGACAACGTGAAGTCAGCATTGAATATCAATAGTTAATGTATCACACATACCGGAGAAGATGACTGCATCATTGTGAGGTCGATGACTTCACGCTCATCAGGCTCAGGAGTTGCGGCCCGGGACACAGAAAAAGAAGGGGGAGAGGAGGGCAGAAGCGGAGATGGGGCCTCCAAGTCTGAGGGTTCCGGCTTGAGATGTGGCGTGTGTGGCATTCGTTTCACCCAAGCATGATTGGTGCGATCCTTGGGTGGACTGGCGACTTTCCCCTTCATAGGGACAGTGTAGAATGGGAAAATGTGGTAGCGGACAAGAGAAGTCCACCATGTGGGTGGAGGGCGATCTGCGGCCTGGACGAGGTGCTTACAAAGAAGGTATGAGTGGTATTTTTGAGCACCACAGTCGCACGTCCAAGTGGGAATACTCGTCTTGTAAGCACCCTTGACAGGGATCTTGAGAAGCCGCTCCCACGCGGCCTTGAATGCAGCTTGCATATGGGTCGGCGCTGCTGCACGGCCATCTCGGCTATCATTGACGATCTTGCTGAGCGTGATTCGGTAGGCGGGGATAGTCTGGGTAACAATGGAATGAATTGTAAAGTCAATGCATGGGCGGTTGTGCATTATGAGAACGAGCCGTTTGAGGTTGCGCCACAGGGACTCCACCATCATAGTAGTCCGCTTGCAAGGAATGCTTGATGCATAGCCACCACGGGCCCAAAGCTTCCACTTTTCAGGTGAATACCACGACATCCACATGTAAGCCCACACCTCGCACAGGTTATTGGCTTTACAGTGTCAGTACATCTCCTTGACGGCATCACGGTAAATTTCTTCGGCATTCCGGGGCTGTCCATGCCGCTCGGAGAGAAGTGAGTGCTGGGAAGCATGTTTGGCGAAGAGCCGTAGGATCGGAAGGCGGTGTGGGAGTGGACAGAAGATGTAGCTCGGGTTCTTCACTCGGATACCTTGCTCACTTTCCTCCAATGGGTCCGATGGGCCGGTCTTGTCTACATTCATCTTATCAGCTGTGACATCGTCGACCTGCTTGCGAATATCATCGTGAGCATCGTCCCATCTCCAATCTTCGTCATCCTCGTGCTCGGCGAGCTTCTCGTAGGATAGCAAGTCTTGAGAACTATCACTCCGAGTGTCGCTGTCCCTATCCGGCTCTCCCTGAGCACTGCCTCTCCCCATGATGACCGGTACAGCACCATGATCTCCCTGCGCCTCAATGTCGAAGTTTTCTCCCTCAGCAGGGATCTCGTCATCTTCACAAGAGGCTAGTGCTTTGCGAATCATGTCCACCTGAAGGGTAATGGGGAGGATTGACTGTGTAAGGACGCTCGGGCGTCCATCTATGAGGAGGTGGATGCGGGGAAGAGGTCGCTCCGGAGGGGCGGGAATCTAATTCAATAGAGAAGTTAATAAAACCATAGTTGTGCAGGAGGCTTCTCACCGTCTCAGAGTCTGGCCTTTGCCCTACTGGGACAAAGGACTTGTCAATATAGCTAAATTCCTGGGCGACCGGCTTGGAGTTATAAGGCGCTGAAGAGTCCTTGTTCTTCGAAAGACGCTGCTTGACAGCTCAAAGCCCATGCCAAAAGCAAAGCTGGTGTTTTGAGTCTGGCCAAACTGCCTGCATAGCATTAATTTCAGACCAGTCCTTGTCAGTGAGCGTAAACTCTGGCTGCACGCCGTCGTCCTTGAGAGCGCTGAAAAAGTGGGAGAGCACCACCTGCTTGGCTCCGCGGGCGGCATCCGGAGTTGTGAGCAGGAAAAGGAAGGCAAGGGGAATCGACCCATTTGCGTCCGCAACGGCTGCAAATAGCTCATAATTGGCTCCATTCGTATTCCCTAAAATGCCAATGAGAACTCCAGTGATCCGAGTTGTGAGCGCTCCGAGAATGAGTATCGAGGACTTACATGTTCATCAGGAAAAAGCCCTTTGGCGTTGAGGCACCTTGAGTGGCTGTGAAGGTATCTCACGGTTCCTGAGGGCAGCCAAGGCTCCAAGGCAGCCAGGGTATGTGAGGTGCCTTCAAGGCTTACCCTCCTGTGAAATTCTGGGTGAAGGCTCCTTGAAGAGCCTTGGGAAGCCTTCAGAACAGGTCAAGGCTCTTAAGACTAACCCCATCTCACAGACAAAGCATTTAAAAAGTGTTGATAACGCAAACAAAAGATTCTGTTTCCAAGTACACTAACCAACATGCATCTACTAGAACAACAAAAGTACTAGTCATAGCACCTCCAGACCTCCACACGCACCACCCAGCCCTTGCCCTGCACAGACCTAGTACATAGAAGATGTTCGGAATAGTAGCTTCGCGCGGTGAAACATGACTGGTCCTGCATGCAAAAAGACCGTAAACATGCAATAAGATTATCAACCAACGGATCAGCAGTGAGGGGTCATGACTGACCAGAACTGCGTTGGCTCCACATGCCGACACTCCTCCCTTAGGCAGGGGAATCTAGTCGAGGCTGATGTTCACGTACGGGTTCTTTATGCTGATGACCATTGCGTATTAGAGGACTGCGCCTCGTTCATCAGGTCCTTCGTCCACCAGATCTCGAGAGCGGCCACGTCTCCGTAGTGGTCGCTCCGTGTGACATGCCCGCCCGCATCGTACAGCATCTGTGTGTACTCGGCGTCGAAGGCCGGCTTCGTCGAGATCGTGTGGTACAGCGCAGGTGAGCCGGATAAGTCCATGCCATCGATGGGTACGCTGGCATCGGCAACCAGCCAGCGGGCGAGCGCGAAGTGGGTGGGGTGAACGGAGGGGACAATGAGCGTGGAGAGCAGGATGAGGTTGTATATGTGTACGCACCTCAGGCCTAGCATTTGCCATCTATCTCCTACATGGTAGCGGACCGTGCAGCGGATTGGAGTCGCATTTGCTCCCGTGTGCGGCGAGGCTCTCGGCGCAGAGCAGCTGGATGGCTTTGATATCGCCCATTCATGACCTGGCGACCCAGATACGACAGGAGCTGTTGATGTGGCCGTGGATGTGGATGAGAAAGGAGGAGGCGGCAGATGGCGATTTGGCAATCAATGAGGAGACGGATGCTGCCGCAGCTAATGGCAGAGTTTCTTTGAGAATAAAGTCATCCATGTGAGCACCGGCATTGGGTTCACGGGGAAGGAGCCGAAGGGGTTGATCCCATGGGGGAGGATGAGATGGGCGCAAAGACATACCAGACGCACCAGACAACTTTTCGCCGAAATTATTGGCGAACGCACAGGCGCTGGCACGTTGGTGCCAGCGCCCGACCACTTCCTAAAATAGAGGTGCCTCCTTCGTTGTTGAACAAAGGTTTTGTGGGCATACAGGTTGCGAGAGACGACTCGAATACGATGGTGAAAACATACCTTTGTAGAACCGTCCCTTCCTCCGCTTGCCGACTCCGACTAGGACTTCCAGGGGTGTCGAGAGAAGGCTTCCGGCAATCTGGGCACACGCGCGGCCGGAGCTAGCTCGGGATGGAGCAGGTAAGCAAGGTCCCGTCGTTTGAGGGCAATGATACTCACCTGGAGGATTTTTCTCGATGTCCAGCGCCCTAGTCCCATCACATCCCATGGCCTCAATAGCCTCAGAAGCGTCCCCCGACCCCGCAACCCCACGTTCCGTGCTCCCAAAGCCAGTTCCGATTCTGGAAATGGTCAGGCGCCGGCACGAACGTGCCAGCGCCTGACCATACGGCAAGACTTTGCGCCAGGATGCCTTCCCCTCCCAGCTCACCTCAGCACTCCACTCCTCTCCCATCTCATCCCACCCCGCCGCATGATCCCAGCCAGCACCCCTGCCTTCAAGATCAGTGGCCCACTCTTCTCAGATGTCCCGTTCTCGCCACTCTGCCACAGTTCACTCCGCTTCCCTCTGCGTCCTATTTTTTCGACCTCTCCCTGCTTCCTCCCTGTGATACCCGGATCGCGTCGCGAGCTCGGTCGAGAGACCTCAGAACAATGCGTAACCCCCACTCGAATCAACAATATGGACGAGCGCGAAGACGGCCGGGAGGCAGGGTCAGCATGAAGAGGGGAGGGAGAACCGCGATGGAGGGATTGGGATAAGTGAGGGAACACGAGGACCCCGCGAGGTATGTGCATACTTTTCAAATTTTACCCTGTCTCCCTTCATTGCAAGACCCTCCTCGCACGTTCCACCCTCCTCACGTGTTCAGTGGTGCGCTGCACGGACAGCAAGTTCATCCGCGTTTCCGCTTCCGAGCTAGTGTAGAGCCAGTGAGGGCTCGCGGACGGTGCGCGAGCTGTTCGTGAAGGGGCGCAAGCATGCGCCGAGCATCATCTTCATAGAGGAGGTCAGTTTGAAAGACTCTGTGTGGGTTATGCGGGTCGGGTTGGACGGGTCAGGCGGGTTGGGCGACAAGGACATAGAAGTCCAGTGGAGGTCCAGCAGACGATGCTGGAGCTGCTGAACCAGCTGGACGGCTCAAGATGCATGTCGCGATCCTGCATATCCACTTGTGGAAGGTGTGTGGTGTCGGGTTTGGGTTTGGATGTGGCCCCGGAGGCTGTTCTTTGTCCTCATGCTGATGAGGACATCCCCACAGATGCCATTGCAGTGAGCAGAACCCTCCGTGCGCTGGCAGAGAAAATGCTGCCCCGCCGTCGTATTCAATAACTTATTAGCAACTATCCCATCTTCTATGGTGGCAGGCACGCTATGTCCCCCTCCTCAACAGGTATACGCCACCCTATGTAGAACATTTGCGCTGTTCCACTTATCTGTAACGATGAAAGTATTGTATGCTGTATAATAATATATGTCATGTTTTGCGATATGTTTGTCCTGGTGTGTCACATACATTCTCTGACATGTTGCCTGCGCTGTCCCTCCTAGCACCCTAACGAGCGCCAAGTGCTCTGAGGTGCCTTAAGGAGCCTGGAGGAGCCTTGAGACGCTTGTAAGGAGTGACAGGACCTCAAGGCTCCTCAGCGCTCCTCAGCGCCAAACCCTTTTTCCTGATGTTGAGTCCATTCCCAACTCTTGTGTATTGATAGCCCATTCACGAACAAAATCAACAACCTTAAAAGCAACAACCTCAGTGCCTGGTTCTGCCTTGATGTCGAGGAGCGAGATGTTGTGCAGTGTCTCATTTTGGGAGATGTACTTCTTCGCAGAAATGATCGGATCGGGATCGAGCTTCCAGTCTTGTTCACTGATGAGGTGCCAGTAATAGTAGACTGACTTCGCCTTGAATGGGATTTTAATATTGTTGACGTCTTGGTGTGCGCCTTCCTCTTGTAGAATGTGCCGCCAAATCTAAATCACAATCTCAGCTATTGAAAACGAGTTACCACATATTTAAGTACAACCTGACTCGGAAGCTGAACTCGTGCATGTTCTTCAATGTACTGCTTCCATTTGTCCGGAAGCTCAATGTCTACATATGGCTTGTGGGCGCAATCATGCTTGATTTTGACAGTGACATCGAGATTGTTCTCCTGGATGTTAATGCACAGCCAGCCGCTGCATGCAAAACGCTCCATCCTCCGTGTGACCCTGGCCTTGCCGCCTTTTGCAGTCTTCTCAGCATGCTCCCGGTTAAGAGACTGCATCAGGAAAAACCCCTCCTGGGAATTACTATCCATTGCCTGTAAATGTCACTTATTACTTGTCAAGCACTGTCTGAAACCTGTAATCTCATGTATCATGTAACTGCAGGAACTTCCTCTGAATTGTACAGGTTCACTTGTTGAAGGCTACCACTTGCCAGTAATTACTGAGAATTAGTGAAAATTGTTAACAAAGAACACTCAGTTGAGGATTATTCCAAGCCAGCCAACTTAAGCAGGGATGTTTGCCACTCATCCTTCTCAGAGCACACTGGTGGAAGGAGTAGTGATCATGAATATCATTGCTTTAATGTATGGAGTATTAACTGGGTAAACCGTAGGTAGAGTATATATTAGCAAGCCCATCAGTGAATACCGAGGTAAAAGAAGTCTGGAAAATGATGCACAATGAGTAGAGCGTAGCAAGGTAGATAGATATAGACAACATGGATGGACAGGAGCCAAGTTCTTATGAAAAGAGCACCAAAATATAAACCTAATGCTGGGCCATCCCAGCAACGTTCAAGTAAGTTTTCTTAGATCCAGTACGAGAACTCCCACCACCACTAATTCAGAAGGACAGTGAGAAATTAAGACTTGGAGCCACGATAAAGACAACATACGTAACACGCATAAACAGGCCGTGCATCAGCTTATGGTATGCTTCTAGATTGCCAGCCTTGATGTCATCCAACACCCCGATATTTTGCTGGTAGGTGTCCAGATATTGATTGACTTCAAACCTCCCTGCCTTGTAACGGGGACTCTTGTAGTCATCAATGCAAGCATATATCTGCAACATAGATAAGGAAGGAAAAGACAAGACACCGTGCTCGACGTACCGCCGTTGAGACAAGCGCCAGCATAGCCGCTGGAATCTCCTTCTCATCTGGGCTCTCCAGAAGGGAAGACTTGAAATGGTCAGCAATTCGATACCCAAAGCTGGTCTGACGGCTGAAGAAGGCATCTGCAAGCATATCTTCGAATATTGGCAGGCTGAATGCCTCTTCGCCCACAACCGTCCGTGCCTGTATTCCTAAATCAGAATTGCTGACCAAAAACAACGTTGAGCGACACTATGATAGGCGTACCTCGTAGTCATGCGGAAAGATGTATGCAATCCCTTCGAGGAGCCACTTCACCTTCGCTGCGTCTCCAACTGTCAGGCTATAGGCCGTCTTGACTGGCCGCTGACACAGCTTCTTGACCTTGCCCCAGAGAATGAAAACACGATGGGCAGGCTGACAAATTGATGAAGAATGCGCTGAGAAGAATACAGATGATAACACTTACAATCAGACCAAGCTTCTTGTGGTAGACCTCATCAGTTTCCTTGTTGCTTTTCAGCTTTGCGAGGATGTCCTTGAATCCCAGCTCCTTCACGTGCTTAACAAGCACAGGCCGGATACAGTTGGGATCCTCGTCAGGGAAGGCATTGAGAAGGCAGGCGTTGAGCTCGCATTCGCGAATTGCGCGGACGGCAATCTGATAGACGCGAGGAGGGAGATCGGAGAGATTTGGGTGGTTGCTCCCATGCCAGACGATGTCCATGCGAGGGTCTTCGTCCTTGCCATTCTCAGAAGCGAGATCCGAATCATCCTGCGACAGGAAGATCAGTACAGTAAATCAGCAAATAACTCGACATACATCATGTTGACGGTGATGGCACTTCGGTGGGGCACGCGACTGCTTGTTCTTGTTCTTGTCTTCGGAGTCGTAACTGTCGTCCACCCACTGGGGGTCCTAATAAGAAGAAATCAGTGCTCATTGGTAGAACCTAGAATCTAAATGCTTACCTCGTTAACTTGCTTGCGTCTGGTCGAAGGTGCGTCACTTGAGAACTTCTTGGAGCCTGCAGAGGTATCACTGACTGTACACGAGGACGACAAGATGTCACATACCTTGCTGTGCAGTCGAATGACTAGCCTTCTTGCTACCTGTTGAGTTCGCCGCACCTGGCCACTTCCTGACACCTTTTGCGGCATACCCCTTCACTCTTGTCTGCTCCTCCTCCGACTCGGAAGATGACAGCTCGACAGGGAGCTGACGCTTGCCTCGTTCTTCTACCTTGCGGCCTCGTCCGCTGTCTTCACGAGTGCGAGACTTGCGCTCCCGCTCCTTCTCCTCTTCGCGAGCCCGACACTTCCGCTCCTCCTGCTCCTTCTCCTTCTCCTCCTTCTCCTCGCGAGCACGACACTTCCGTCCCCACTCCTTCTCCTCCTCGCAAGCACGACGCTTGCGCTCCTGCTCCTTCTCCTCCTCGCGAGCGCGACGCTGGCATAGCCGCTCCTTCTCTTCCTCGCGAGCGCGACACTTGCGCTCCTGCTCCTTCGCCTCACGACCACGACACTTGCGGTCCTGTTCCTTCTCTTCTTCACCATTGCGATGGTCGAGATCACGTAGCTTCTCCTCGTGGGCACGGCGAATGGGTTTACGATAAACCCTCCCAGGAACGTGCAGCTCGGGATCATTGTTGTCTTCCTCCTCGTAAATGCGACGCTTGCTCTTCCTGTGGGCCGGAGGCAGTAGATCGTTGTCGCTGTCTTCATGTCGTCTGCCTTTCTTCTTCGCTGGAGGACTCTGGAATGCAAATGCATGAGCGTTGCGTACCCTGCTTGCATGCCCCATGAAAATCTTAACACGACATACCGGCGATGAATGCCCTGTGTCATCAGGCGACTGGTCAAGTTCGCGCTTTTGAGTGCTAGCGTGACTACGCGATTGAGATCATGGCGTGGGGCGAACGGGAGAGTTGCGCAAAGAGGAGCGAGAGAGAGAGCGTCTCGAGGTGGAGTTGGGTGTGCGAGCTTCAAAATGGAAGGAGTTGTCATCTTCGTCCTGGGATTCATGGCCATCTTGCCAGAACAGTCGCTGAACGTGGAGAAAACAAGTGAGGAGGACCCAACGATCACGGTGGTGGTAAGACATGGGAAGGGATGGGAAGAAAGGCAGGCGCGCACTCACCTCCTTGTCGAACAAGGCGTTCAAGGCGCCCGGGTCCTTCTTTGCCAACACCTCCAGCTCGTTGCTCGACTGCGCTTCCTCCTCGTCTTTGTCACCCCTCTCAGCGTCAGAACCGGAATCACTATCACTGCTTTCAAGGTTCTTGTCCCCCTTGGCTAGGCTTCGCCCTCTACTGCGTGCCCCTGGAGCCTCTGCAACCTCAACCTCTCGAGTACCCCCGAGCTCGCGGACCGCGCTGGATCGTGGCGGTTTCTCTGACCTCGGCGATCTAGAAGACTCGTCGTCGTTGGTGTTAGTGGACATGGGCGGCGCAGGATACTGGGACGCCACACTCGGTTGTGGGGCAGGGGAAGTGGCAGAGACCTTGCGCTTAGCTGGGACGAGGGTGAGCCGGCCGCATGACCAAGCTGTAAGTCACCACTTACATTTCTGTTTCGCCTTTTGTTTCTGTTGCTGATCCTCTGCCAGTTTCTTGTTCCTGTCCTGCGGGAGAGTCTTGATGCCATAAGCTTGACACCAGACTACAACCGCGTAAGTCAGTCATGTCGGCGTACCTTCGACTGCTGACGCGCTGCCAACGTACCTCCAGGTGCACTCCGGGCAGCTTGACCTGATGCTGACAGGAAGATGTTAGCCCTGAGTTGTAGAGGAGCGAACCCCACGGTGTCGGAGTGAAGTGTACGTCAGTGGGGGGACTTATGTCTGGACTCGTGTTGGCTAGGCAGGGGAAGATCTTCGTTTAACAAAGCGAGTTCCCTATTGCGGGGCATGGAAGGAAGGGAAGTGTTGTGGAAGGGCAAGCGTGAGCAGCGGAATTACGTTCAGAAGGGGAGGTAAGTCTAGGTGGAGGATGGGTCAAAGGGGCGTCGTGGTGCGTTGTGACCTGGCGATGCTTTGGGAAAATGGACTGACCAGGTGCAAATAGGTTCATGAGCCGAAGCCCGTGACATAGGTCTTCACTCCCGCGGCGTGCCCACGCTCGTCTCATATCTCTACCTGTTTCTCTGTATCTACCATCATCCACTATGAAATCACATCTACATGACCTCCAAATTGAAACGACGATCCTCCAAGAAGGCTCGGAAACGCAATCACTTGTGCCCCGGATGCAACAAAATGTTCAGCACTCAGGGATATTTCCATCACCTTTGCCAGATGAAGAAACCGAACTGTATCCACGTACGTGAAACTGATCCGCGCTTTCACTGGGACAGTCCCTCCCCCAGCAGCTCTCCTTCTCAAACTCCTGTCTCCCACGCTCCATCGACCACTCCATCACGCTCACCCGACGTTGATGACGAGCTCAACAACCACCCGCCTCAGCCCGAGTCCTTTGCGGGCGACTTCTTCGGCGAGTACATGGCGAGCGACTTTGATGACTACGATGACTACAACGGTGGCGAGGAGGACGCGGGAGGGCAGGGAGAGCAGGATGAGCAGGATGAGCAGGATGAGCAGGGCGATGATGAGGAGGCTGATGCGGATCGTTATCAGGAGGAGGACGGTTGGGAACCAGATCTTGATGATGTCCCTTCTGACATAGAGATGGATTGAAGGTGATCGCTCCCGGGAGGATGACGGCCTTGATGCGCCTGACACGCAGGCCTCTCAACATTGGGCACAACAACAACTCCGTTCTAAAACCCACGTCGACCGCTTCCCTGGCCGGCACGCAGGCGCACCTGCACACCAACACCGAGAGCTCTCCGAGTACGAGAAAAACAGCGCGGCAGATGGCAACATCTACTTCCCCTTCCAATCCCGAATAGATTGGGAGATCGCGCGGTGGGCGAAACTGCGCGGCCCCACATCCACGGCTGTGACAGAGCTCCTCCGGATCAAAGATGTAAGGACCAAAGTCCATTTCATTTTCCAAGTGTCCCCCACTGATGTCTTATTAGCTTGCGAACCTCCTCGGCCTATCGTTCACGAACACATGCGAGCTGAACATGATCGTGGACGACGGTCTCTCATCTGGTCGCCCGCGCTTCATCCGATGCGAAATCAACGTTGCTGGTGAAATCTTTGAAGTCTTCTACCACGACATCATACAATGCATCCCCGCATTGTACGGCGACCCCGAATTTGTGGGACTCTTGGTGTTCGCGCCTGAACGCCACTACGCAGATGTGGATCGCACCACGCGCGTCTATTTCGACATGCACACTGGCCGATAGTGGTGGGACACACAAGTATGCCTCTCTCCTCCCTTCCACGCTTTGCTTGCTAATATTTTTGGTGCAGCTTGAGCTCGAGAAACGCAAGCCCAGTGCTACAATCATTCCGATTATTATTTCCTCAGACAAGACTCAGCTTACCATCTTCGGAAGCAAATCGGCGTACCCCGTCTACATGACCATCGGCAATCTTCCAAAGGACATTTGACGCAAGCCCTCTCACCGCGGTCAGATCCTGCTCGCTTACCTGCCCACGTCAAAGCTTGAGCACATCACAAACAAGGCTGCACGCTGTCGCGTCTCAGCAAATCTCTTCCACACCTGCCTTTCCGCCATCATGAAACCACTCGTCAAGGCTGGTATATATGGTATCAAGGTTACGAGTGGCGACGGTGTCATCCGTCGCGGCCATCCCATCTTTGCGATGTACATTGGCGACTACCCGGAACAACTCCTCGTTACCTGCTGCAAGACTGGGACCTGTCCAAAGTGCGACCTCCCCCCGGACGAGCTCGGCGATGATACGCAGGCTGATCGCCCACTTCGCGACCTTACAAAAGTCTTGGCTGCCCTGGTGGCTGCGGTGTTTACACGGGCGTGTCAAGACGCTGGGATTAAGCCCGTTTCCCACCCGTTCTGGCAGGACCTCCCCTTTGTTAACGTCTTTCGGTCCATCACACCTGACATCCTACATCAACTTCATCAAGGAGTAATCAAACATCTTCTTGGCTGGTTGAAGGCAGCGTATGGCGCGGAGGAGCTGGATGCGCGGTGTCACCGGTTGCCACCCAACCACCAACTTCGGCTCTTCTTGAAGGGAATCACCTCCCTTCGGCGGGTAACTGGGAAGGAACATGCTCACATGTGTCGTTTCCTGCTTGGCCTTGTGGCTGGGCTACCCCTCCGTGGTGGTTTCTCCCCAGTTCGCCTCGTCCGCGCTGTGCGCGCCCTCCTTGATTTTTTGTACATCGCACAGTTTCCGGCTCATACGTCCGAGACCCTGGCGCAACTTCAAATGGCGTTGCAGACATTTCATGCGAACAAGGCTATCTTTGTTGATCTCGGTATCCGTGGCCATTTCCATTTCCCGAAACTTCACTCTCTAGACCACTACGCGACTTCTATTAAGCTTTTTGGGACAACGGACAACTACGACACTCAGCATACCGAGCGCCTTCACATCGATTTCACGAAGGAGGCTTATCGCGCATCAAATCAAAAGGATGAATATCCGCAGATAACCGTGTGGTTGGAACGTCGCGAGAAGGTTCAGTGTCACGAGGCCTATGTCCAATGGCGCCTCAACTGGTCTATCACTGGTAGAAGGCTGGAAAGCCTATCAAGCACATCGTCGTCTCCATCCGGCCGCCATCATATCCCTCCTTCCCCTCGACCTCTCCCCATTCCTAGTCCTCACTCCCTCCCTGCCAATCCCGCTACCCCAGCTACTACTCCTACCCTCACGCGAATAAAGCTTGCAAAATGGCCAACTGTAAAGGTGCTCACGTTTCCAGCCGCCGTCCAGGACTATGGTGCTACCTTCTTCCGTGATGCTCTTGCCTGCTTCATTGTCAAATATTGCAGCCCTTATCTTCTTCCCTATCAAATCGAGCGCGAAGCCTCTGACTTTGTCTTCCATTTCAGCCGCATCCCCGTCTTCCATCGCATCAAGTTCATACTCAAAGATGCGCAGCAACTTGGCATCATGGAGTGTACACATGATGTCGCACATGCGCAACCAGCGCGGAAGGATCGTCTGGGGCGACCTGTTCCAGCACGCTTTGATACAGTTCTTGTGAATGAAGGGACCGGAGGGGCGACAGTCGTGCAAGGTATGTGCGCAATGACTTATTGGTATTTCATTCAGTAATAAAGTATTTAATGCCTTTCTAGGTTATCGCGTTGGACGTGTCCGCATTATCTTTAAGCTTCCATCAAGTGCCCGTGAGCACCACATGCCAAGTATTGTACTTCCCGGGCATCTTGCGTATGTTGAGTGGTATACTGGATTCACACAGCCAGACCGTGTCCACAACATGTATAAGGTTTCACGCTGTCTCAACCCTCAGGGAGAGCGGCTTGCGGAGGTGATTGAGGTGCAGAACATTCGTCGTAGCTGTCATTTACTTCCCATCTTTGGAAACATTGCTTCTCGAGACTGGACTAGCAGCAGTGTACTTGACATCTGTAAAGATTATTGGGTGAATTCCTTCAGTGATGAGCATATGTACATGACACTATTCTAATTTCAATGTAAAATGTAGTCTATTACTGCGATGTACTCCTGGTTCAATGCATCTTGTGTTAGACTTGCTAATGAATGGGAATGCAAGGTGCTGTGCAGTAATAAACTCAGATGACATCTATTACTAGGATTGAACAGTCAAATACACAACATTACGTCCATTGTCAGTAATTCCTAGGGGGGGTTTTTCCTGATGTGAGAGCAGCTGAACCCAAAGCTATGGTCCTGTGTTTTGATGCGTTGCTTTTTCCGCTCGTATCTGTAATTTTATTGTAAATGGTTATTGAGTCTGCATGATCCGCCACTCCGAGTCCAAGTCCAAGTCCTCACGTCCAATGGAGATGCATGTTATTTCCGAGTATCTCAGCTAACTTCCGAGCACGGTCACCAGGATCCGCTGACAAGAGACCAGCTTCTGGAGCGTGCACACGGGCTCCGATGTCAAACGGCCCATCCGAGACCCGGGACAAGGCGTCCAGGAAGTCAGGAAGGCTGATTGGGTCTAGATCACCAGTGAGATCTTCTTTCTCGGCTTCTGACCCCTCCTCGGCTTCTGCCTCCTTCTGCATCTGCCGCTTCCGCTTCTTCCACTCCGCATCCTTCTTCATACAGGCTGCACAGAGCTTGGAAAGCTCACCTTGTGCACCTTTACGGCGCACCGGAGGGAATTCAGAGAGGGGCTTGCGGGCATGGCACTGGGCACAAACCCTATCCTCAGCCATAGAGCGCTATAGTGACAAGCGAGCCGCCAGAGAAGCACAGAAGCCAACAGTTACGTACACGGAGTGCCGCCCAGCTGGATGAGAAGAAAAGTTTGCCTGTCTCGGAAGGAAATGTCCGAGATGGCCGACTGGCAGGGACTACAGCCCCATTGTTATTCGTGCTTTGATTGGAATAACAACAGGTTTATTGACTGCATTAAACGTTCGACTAATACGTGTTACAACGTTCATGTAAGGCCCGGGTTATGCCGGAATGAGCGCCTGCGTGTTCAGCCACAGCGGAGTTCGAATAGGCATGGACGTTCGGGTGGGAGATTAACGCCAAGTTGCTTGCCGAGTGGAACACTGTAGCCACAGCACATCGCACGAGAGGAAGCGCCATTGCACTCTCTCCCCTCTCCCCCTACAACGGAATATCCGCCTTGCGCCCTAGATGTCGGATCACATCTCAATTTTCTTTTGGCAAAACGTAAATCCACCCAGATCCTTACCCATTGCGTATGCTTACACCTTAAGAATACAGTTTGGCGAAACAGAGCGTGTCAGGGTCGGACATCGCATGTACTATGACCACGACGTGGGGCATCATGTTGTCCCCATCTACAGACACAAAGGGATCTTGGGTGCACGCCCTCGCGGAACTGACAACCAGTTGTCGGCCTTCCTTCCAGACCAGGGAAAGTGGCTCGCGATTGAACGGACCTGCGACTTCCGTGTGCACGAGCACGCCAGATACGCAATCGTCCGGTTCGCCTATACTCGTTTTCTTCCAGGCTTCGGCGATGCTCTCACGAAGGCTTCGGCTGTCTACACTCGCGACCTCGCAGGGTCTTGGCCCCCGGAGGAGGAGGCAAAGAATATCCTCATCCATGGCGTCGGAACCCGCATCATTCGAATTATTTTCTGGAACCGAGTACGTATCGCATGCACAGCGTTCAAGGTGATGCCGCTCCACTAATGTGCAACCTAGGAGGCGTCCATGCCGATCGAATTTGCTGTCCGCATGGAGCACGGTGATAACCTAGAGCCCGTGCTTTATGACGCCCTCGCATCTCGCCTCAGTTACTTTGGCGAGATTGATATCTGGACGGTCGAGGTGACGAATTGGACGAGGCTTCTGAAGGAGGTCCCATGGGACCTTTCGCCGAGGTACACAACCGCATGCGTGAGGGCGGCCGAGGGCGTCGGACTCACCCCTGGACTGGGCTGGGAAATCGCGCAACTCGAACGGCAGCATGGAGGTTTCCGCCGAGATGTTGGCACAGACATTGAGGTACGCAAACCTGAATATCGACGTATACCGCGGTATGACATTCTTGGCACAGGGTCTCGTCATCCCCGAAAGCCGGGTCAGTTGAGCGATGACTTGTTCGGAGGTGAGACACGTCCTTTCGGTGGAAGAAGCTTCTGACCTGACAATTTTAGCATATCAACCACATGTTTTGCTGCGATGGCAAAGAATCTGAGAAGACGCCAACCTTTAGATTGCAATGTAGCCTGGCGTTGACGGGGCGTCAGGAGTCACGACTGCCACCCGGACTGGCACTATGCATCCGTAATGCGATGATCATTTGTCCTCCTTGACGATCAGCGTTCGAGAACACAAAACCATCACGCAGACGCCATGCAACCCGTGCGATAGCCTGCGCGGGCACGAAGAATCCGTTTCATGCTGACCGTCAGAGACGTTTTGCTGGCAACAGACAGCGCTACAGGAACGCTAACGAATTCTATCGCACTAACCACTGTAGATGTATCGCATCGGGCAAGATTCGCCAGCGAGCGATCTTGCAGGAGACTTGCACTCAGTTTTCACGGACTTCGGCACTCGCGCACATGGCCTTCCTTAGGCATGGCTTCGGAGTCTGGGTGGCAGGGAGATGTCTTGTGAATTCCGACCTTCGATTTCCGGCGAGAGCCCCGTCTGCGAGTTGCCGCAGATGTCTTACGCATCCCGCTTCTCGAGGTCCGGGACCACCGCCAGCGACTCGCCGCCGCCCATGTCGACCCTGCTGACCATGATTAGAGTCAGGGTACTCGTCTATGTCATGGTACGCACATTATTGCATTGGAATGACTGAAATTTACATGTACTCAACGAGGCGAACAGGATGGTATTTATCCCCTCGTGCACAACATGTCACTCCCTCTCCGCCAAGCGTTCCGCCTCCGCGACTCAATGTGGTTTCAACAGTCCATTCCGGGAGACCACCGCTGCGACATGAACATATGGCGAAGCAAGTATGAGGATTGGACGACAGTCAACCGAGACGAGGTGGAGATCTGGGTCACAGAGAAGTCGTGCACATTCATCCTCCGCCTCCCCCACGTCCAGAACTGCGTTGGCTTAGGTCTGGAAATCCAGAGCCGAGAGGCCTCTCGTCTTCGATTCTACGGCGCTCTACCTGTAGAGGCGGGAGCACCTCACGATATCAGAGTCCCTCGTCCTGAGAAAATTGGCGATGACTTCACGGTGGTCGTCTATCCAGCGGTGAGACGACTTTGTCTGGTACTCAGATGCACACTGACATGTACATCTCAGATGCTCCAGGCTCCGCTCACATTCGTGATCAGGCTAGAGCTGGATGGGTTGATCGCCCTCTGGGACTACCCCGTCCTTGCACAAGCATGCTACGGGTGCGCCTCTCACGAAGAAGTCGACGTCAACGGCATCCGTGTCTGGGACCCGCAACAGTGTCAATTCGAGTTCTACGAGCTCGGTGAAAGTCTCTACGCTGTGGAGGGCTACGACTTCGTCCTAGTGCGACATGAGTACAACCGGTACGCTCCTGGTTTGGGCAAGTACATAGCTCAACTTGAGATGCAAACTATCAACGGTGTTTTCGTAAGACGAGCTTCTTGTTGCAACGTTGAAGTGCCTGACCTTCCCGTGCCATGCAGCCAACGAACATTCCGTTCTCCGATCCCACTTACACCGTAAGTGAACTGCATTGTTCACATTCATTATCCTGACCGGTTTTCTTGGCCTTTAGCCCGGCCAGCGCAATCCCTTCGGGTGAAGCGAGATGTACGTGTCGATTTTCCCCACTTCCCTCTCTTGAACCCGATTTGACATGCAGGGTAGGCTGCCTGGAAGGACTACAAGGCAGACGAACACAGTGGCTCAGGAGAGGAATATAGCGAGGACGACGAGGACGTCGATGACGATGAGATGCAAACTGACGAGGTGGATTCGGAGAGCGGACGGGCCGCCGAGGGAACACGGAAATAAGCAGTTGGCGGATACCTTGTAAACTTTACAACCTTGGCTACCTGGCGCAAGGGGTGATCATCTGAAATCGCACTGGCTTGGAGTGGGAAACGCGGACGACGCGAGTGCGCGCCTTCCGAACGCTGACGGAGACTAATCTTCGACAAGACGAGCTTGCTCACATTGTCTCTTGCCAGGGCGAACAGTCAATATCCTAGAATCCAGAGGTGTCTCGGCGGAAATGTGACCAAGCCGCTGATGCCCGAGAAAATTGCCTCAAAAAGAGATGGGTGAAGGCGGACAGGTCCCCCCCCCCTCCGCTGCACCGATCATCCTCCCCCGTGCGCTTCACATGGAGTTCTACCGCGCCTATGCCCAGCCCAGCCTACCTGGTACCGACCACTTCAGAGTGTTCGGCTTTGATGTCGCTGGCGATGTGAACGTCGACTATTCGAAGGCATTGAAGGACGCGTGCAAAGCAATGGCGGGTCCGAAGCCTTCACGGCCGACCCACTGCCCTCGATGTGGCATAGCGAACGCGATGTTCACATCGAACGTCTGATACAAAGCTGGCGTAGCCGGGGCCTGTAATATGATCGTGAGTAAAGATTGAGGCGATCACCAATGGACCACTTACGAATGCCTTTCTGTCGCAGTGTCTCTCATGCCACAAGGTCCACTTCCCTTGCCAGCCTGGTCCAACGGCGGAGGGTCTGGAGCAAATTGAAGCCATTCGCGCGCGCGATCAAGAAGCTTTTCTGGAACGCAAGACCAAGAAGGCGAAGCAGCGCGCGAAAGCACGCGCGAAGCCACGGAAGGAGGACACAGATGACGAGCCAACAGTCCTCGAGGTTACTGGCACTCCTTTCGGGGTGAGAGCACAAGACCTTCGGAGTCACTTATTTCCTTGATGACACAGCTTTTCACGCAGAATATCAACAACGCCGTGGAATTGTTGGTGAGCGACAACTTGAAGCATGCGAACAGCTTGTCCGGCGCGCGGGGCTCTGGGAAAATGAAGGGCAGAGAAGTGGACATCGTACGTTCATCAAACCCGTCTGCTAGATGTCGTTCTCACGTGAGAATGCCCTCCGACAGAAACCGCTTCCGCCTATGGCGAAGGCGAGTCGCTGAGTCGTGACAACTACAGTTAGATGCGCTTAACCAGTTATCGTTAGAACTACCAAATGAAGAGCTCAAAGGTCAAGGCAGACAACGCGGAAGTAAGTCACCGGTTAAGTTGGGCTGCTGAACGCAAGCTAACGTAATGAACAGTGTGCGGGAGATAACCTACGGACGGTTCAATTAGTCTTCTGGGCGGTATGTGTATGTTAAACTCTGTCCATCGTGCTGAGGCTGAACGTCCGGACGCGAACAGCAGGATCAAGAGCCACATGTGGAACAAGTCCCTGTGCAATTTGAATACGAACTCTTCCTATACGAGTTCACCCTCTTCAAGATCATGCGCGGACCGTGCGCGTTCGAGCGGTACTCGTTCGAAGCCTCTCTCTGGTGCGACCTTCCATGGAACACAAGTCCGATCCATGTAGCCCCCGAGGACGACGTTATTTTCGTGCGCTCCTGGGGCGTCAGATGTCGAGGGTTTGGGCACCAGCTAGCTCGGTACCAGCGGATGCACGGGCTTTCACTCAGTCCCGCGTCAGGCATTCGTGCGACCGTCAACATCCCGCCTGCGCGTCACCACTGGCTTGTGGTCTGGGGAGCGGTAAGTCCACACCCTGGCTTTCTGCAGGTCGCTGGTCGGGAGCTGATACAATTTCGCAGCACCAGGCCGCGCCCGAGATCCACCTAGTCGATCTTTCCATCCTCCGCGACCTTGACGATGAGGCGAGACTCGCGCTTCCTTGGGCTCACCTCATAGCCGACGCCCCCTTCCTCCTGATATGGCGCGAGACGGAGACGGCCTGGGCTGCGGTCGCGGCCGGAATATCTTCGGGGGTACTTGAAGCCCCCTTGACCCTCGTCGCGCACCCTTCGGCTGAGTCGCTGGTGGGTTCAGGGGAGGCAATCGCCTGGCTAGAGGATTGACGCATGGGAGGGGGTCCCAGATCTCGCTCGAGCACCCCGACGGGTTGCAAAGCTGGCCCTTCGAAGCGAGCACACCAACGTTCAGGTTCAGGTAGTAGCGCACTCTCAGCCGCTCACGCTCGCGGCAAGCGAAAGCTGGAATCGATGACTGCCGCCGTAGCGTCAACTCTAGTCAAGGAAGGCCGTGCGTCCCCATGCGTTGAGATCGTAGACGGACTGCTCCTGTCACCGTCTGTCTTCCCTGTCGCAAAGAATGCTGAGCCCAAGTCAGGGAGCGGCTCCGGTGGCCATCCCGACCTCGCGCGCACGCTGAACCAGCCTGAATCATCGGCCTCCACTGGCGACATGGGCCTTGTAGAGGGCCCGCCGGCACTGCGGCCGACTTCCGTCAGCGGACGGCTGAACCACGCAAGAGACTCCAGTGGCGTTCGCGACGTCGCGAGCGCCTCCATACGCCGCACTACTCCAGACTCTGAGGTCAACATCGGCATCCCGCGCATTCCGTCCCTGGTCGCGCCTGTCACCAAGCAGATAGCGCATAAGGACGGGACCCATTTCAATGCTGGCAGCGCGGACGCGCGCAAAGTGCGCGCCTCATCCGCGCCCATCGGAGACGTCGAAATGGTAGAGGGGCTGCGTGGGCAGCCCCTGTTCGCCCCTTGTGCTCGAAGTCGCGGCGTTGCGCCTCCGCCTGATCATCGCGGATCCCCCCATCACACAACAACGTGGAGATCGTGGAGGGCCCGCACGCCCCTGTACTCATGGACGACCGACTCAAGGACGAAAGCGGGCCCCGTCACGGTCGCCATGCGGCGAATGCGCCCAATCACCCAGCTTTGCCCGACGATCTCCGCATCGTGGTCGGACGCGAGGCCCCTCAGGCGCCCCCCCCCCATCATCGCCATCACAAGGAACGAACGACTCGAATGCGAGAAACATGCCGGTGCGGGTAGCGAGGGCGCGTTAGAACGCCGCGCTTCTACTGATCATGACAGCGACGTCCAATTCGTAGACGACGCGCACGCGCACAACGTTCATTCCGTTGCTGGTCGTCAGCCTGCCCGCCCGCCCAAACGCAATGCTACTCCGGCATCCGACAACGATGTGGAGATTGTAGAGGGTCCGGTGCCGCCGCCTGTTGGCCGTGTCACGAAGCACGAAGGGCTCAACTCCAAGACTCCTTCGGCTGCGGGCAGCAAGGCCGCGACTAAACGCCCGGCGTCACCATCGTCGGACGATGACATCGTTTTGATTGACCAACCGTCCGCCGAACTGCGGCGATCGTTCAAGAAGAAGGCCCGCCCCTCCTCCGCCTCATCACCTTACGCCAAAGGCCCGGGGCCATCGACGGGGAATACGTCACGCAGGCACACCTCAGATGACGAGGTGGAGTTCGTTGACAACGCGTCCATCGTGCCGAAGAGGAGGGTCTCCGGTGTGAATGGCAAGCAGGAGTCATCGACATGACGTAGTGCTAATTCGAGTACGGTACCAACGTGTGTACCTGAGCCGCGGAGCATCAATCCTCGCGCGCAGGCAAAAATAGATGTCGGAATAAGTACGATAGCAACACTGCGTTTTTGCGACGGCAGGGACTGGACCCGAGACAAGCAATGTGGGTCGCCTATGAGAACAATGCGCCAATCTGCAGGATCCTACGTGATCTTGCGTTAAGAATGGCACGTCGCTGTCTGTCGCTGTAGGTCTACAGAGCTTATCATAGTCTCTGTGTGCGAACGGCTGATTTTGAGCAGTGTCTGATAAACAAGAAGGACATGTTGCTGATCCTCGCAGCGCAAATGTGCGAAGGTGGAGATCCCGGAGCAAGCAATAACATACAGGAGTAAGTGCAATGCCACTTGACGCGGATAACGCACTTACCCAGGTTTCGATCGGGCAAATCTCGATCCTCGGTTGTCGAGACACTGGGATCATCGTGGGGTACAATTGGCAATTCATGGCGTGCTCTGCTGTCCCTCGCTGCAGGCACCAGTGGCCATGAGCCGGGGGGAGGCACGACATGTTATATGGACACTAGACTTACGCTGGTAGCCAGGAGGGACGAGTCCCCGTGACTCGGGTGTCGTGCAATGGTGACACACCCCTGGGGAGGTGCGAAGTGTTTCTGTCTCGGGAATGCTACAGGCAAGTAATGCCGGCGAAACAACGCGGTCGAGCTCATTGAACCCCGAGATACGACGCGCCTGCTTTGCATCCACGATGCTGAGCGCCCGGACGGCTCACCAAACCTTGATGTGGTGCGCGGTTGGTTTCACTGCGTCGCCACGTCCTCGCGTAGTCCCATCCTTCGTCTCCCTCTGCGCTGCAGCCATACTGCTCATTCAACGCCATCGCCTAGTGTTGTACTCTCAGTCGTTACTGCTTTGTGGTATCGCTGAGCAGGACTTCGGACCATCACCCTTTTCGCCACAAAATATCCTGGTGATTCAACTCTCAAGTGGTACCCATGGCTACCGTAGTCCTGCCCCCGAAGGTCTTTAAGGTACGCCTGCGTTTGATTTGACTGGCTTTTCTAACTATATTCATATTCGCTGATGTTGAAAATGGGGATCATAGGTCTTGGTACCGGCAATCAAAGGCTATAGTGGGGTTGCGCGAGAGGTCTGCTTTCGACAATTCATCATCGTAAGTGGCTGTTCATAGCTGTTTGCGCGCACTGCCAACGTCACAAGGCAGGTTTTCAAGGATCACTGGGACTGTTCCGTCAAACCGTGCAAAAGGAACGCGGTACTAGTGAATGAACGCAATCCTCCCAGCATGATGCGACGGACATCAGGAAAACCAGCTTTTGCCAATGTGTAATAATATGTACTATTATAATATCTCATTCTAATAAAGTACTAATGCTATCTATCTGAGAGCTACTACAAAAGAGACCTATCTATATTATACAAATTAGAGCTACTGCATCTAACCCAATCTATTGTAGTGCTATTTAGTGCTACTAGTTGCTACTGCAGTATACTAATATTGTTATACATAGTCAATCTTAATTGAATGCCTCAGATATAAGCCTAATCAATCTATTTTACCAGCCAAGACTAGACAGCCTCAACAAAGTCTAAATAAAAATCCTAAGTATCAATGTAACAGCAACTTGAATAGATACTTGTAGTCTAATCAATGTACATAACTATATATGTCCCATACACTATATAAGCCTATAACATAGAATGAACACAAGATATATTGATGTTGAAGTTGACCTACATCTCTCAATTTTTCCCAAGTCCAGCAGCAGGGGGTACATATAATCTATACTACCTTGCCTAGTATAAGCCCTTGTGGTGTAGTGGGCTAAGCTGTCTGCACAGCTCAGTGCTGTGCTGGAATAGCAAGAGGCTGAAGGTTCAATCCTGGGTGGTGGCAGTAATAAATGTTTTATTAAAATTTCCAGCTTTTGTAGTATGCTTGTCTTTGAGTATGGCATGCTTATATTGTGTTTAAAGCTTTATAAAACCAGTTCAGACAATGTTCAGTCTTATTCATATGTCTACCACATGCTACTATAGTGCTACTCTGCACTATTTAGTGCTATTGTGGAACTACTCTTTCTGGGAACCTCTCAAATGTTACCTAACATGTTACTACTATTCTAATAGTCTAATATTTTCTAATTATACCTTTTCATATCTCATTGGCAAAGGCTGGTTTTCCAGATGGAGGCGGTGCACAAGCGCCCCGCCCTTCTATATCGGGCGACGAGTTCAAAGCCCGCACTATCGCGGCCAGGAGGGCGGGCGGGCGCCAGGCAGGACGGCGGGGACTTGGACGATTGTGCGCATGGATCGCACGTGATCGTGTTTCGCAATTTGCTCGAGTGGTCGCGACGCGACGCGTCCACTGCGAGACGTGTCTCCCCATGTATATACGCTCTGGGCTACTGTAAATGTCTTCTACTGGCGACCCTCCTTCATCTAACAGACTAACACACTTCCCACGGACTCCGCGGAAGCAGGCACTCAAAAGTGCTCGGGATGCGCACGCACGCGCCCGGTCACGGAGTTCCCTTTCAAGAAGAAGGGCGCCGGTGCCCACGATGCGCGGACGAAGACTTGCGGGGACTGTACCACCCGGAAACAGGCATGGAGAACCAAGGAGAGAGCCGAAGAAGCTGATGGTGGGAAGAAGCAGCCGCTCGGAGGCAATAAGCACAAGGCGCGCTCGGACACTCTTGAACAGGTGCCCCTCGGGTCGTTCCTCGCATTTCTGGAAGAAAAAGGGAAGGTCTGTGACATTGAGGCACTTGTTCTGGCCTCCAATGTGGCCGGAGAAAGACGCAAGCGGGCGGACACCCTTGCAGAGCTGATATGGAAGCGACTTGAGCTTCGCTTCATGTAATGTTACGTAATGGTTTTGAGCATGAATGAATACTGATATCCCCGGTTTCCTAGCTACCATAGCAAGCATGAGTTATCGACTTCAAACCAGTCCGAGACGACATTTGTCTACAACTGCGCTCAGAACGCAAAGCGTCAGAAGAAGTCGAAAAAGGTGGCTGACCCCAAGAAGCACCGTGACAAGGACGCAATGGACGGGTTCGATTGCCATGGCTGGCTGTCAATTAGAGTCACTGACAACTCGGACGTTGTTGCCGTCACTCTCACGCACTGCCTATCCCACGTCCCGTACTGTCCAATTGATCTACCGGATGACGTCGTCGCGTTCATCAGTGAGAATCCGAACCAAATGGTTTCTCAGGTATGCCGGCGTTATTTGTCCTGTTCACTGCTTAATAATCTTATCCTGACCATATTTGCAGCTCTGGACCGAAATTCTCAAGAAGCATCTCAAGCCGGCCTTCTCGCGTGCCACGGTCTACGCTCGGTGGGCCCAGAACGACCGCAAGTTCTGGAAGCGCGATGACGATGAGGTTCAATCAGCAACCGCACTCCTCTGGGAAGCTCTCGAGCTCCCAGATGGCCCACAGATCGAGCCAATTGACCTCCCGAATGAGGACGGCTTTACAGGACTCGCTTTTGCCCTTCCCCAACTGCTCGGGCAATGGGGTGGGCGGATTCGTGAGTTAGCCCTTGATTCAACATGTAAGTGCTCGCACACGGACACACATATATATTAATAAGTTAATATTCTTGCAGTCAATACCAATGGGTCCGGCTTCAAGTTGTACGCTCTTCTAGGCGAAGTCTACGGGTCGGGATTGCCTCTCGCATACCTGCTCCTGCGCTCATCTGATGGGGAGAAAGGTGGGAAGGAGCGCTATCTTACGCGGTTCCTAACTACCGTACGGGATCGCTGGCACCTTAATGCAGTGTTTACACTCACAGACAAGGACTGGTCTGAGATTAACACCTGCTGAGCCATGTTCCCATGGGCTAAGCACCAATTATGCTACTGGCACGTGTTGCGAGCCATCAAGACTCGTTTGGCCATTCTTCACCGCATGTCCGCTTTCTACCGTGCCGAAGAAGCTCACACGGAGTTTTCCTGGATCTCCGAGGACTTTGTACCCCAACAACAGCAGACCAATCCAGTGAGCTCCTTGAATCGCTCCCGTAATCCTAACTAATTACAAATTAAAATAGGACGCTCCAGCCTTTATTCCCGCTACCCAGGCCATTCCCACCATTCAGCTCCGGTTCAATGGGGAACTGGTTTCGCTTCGGCCTGAAATGCCGCCCCAATCAATGCTCCTTGTCGACGCAGTTACGGATGCTGAAGGGGAGGCTATGCAACTTGAGGCCGAGGAACTCCCTGTCCGTGTTGAGCAAGAGCTCGAAAAGGATGAGCAAGATGCTGAGGATGGCCCAGACTGGATGTTTGAAGACGGAGAGGTGCGCTCGCCTAATCCAGAATACGTCTTCTGTCTGGCTGCGCATCGGAAGCAGATTCTTCGGCTGATTACCAAGCACTTCTGTCTCCACCCTCTCTTTCCTGAACAGGACTCTAATGGTCATCCCCATACCTCCGAGTCTATCCGCCATGATGCTGTGTATGAAATGTACAATTTCTGCCGGCTTCGGGGGCTTGCTGAGGTTTGGGGTTATCTTTGGACGTCTTGGTATGCCCCCCAAAAGTGGAAACTTTGGGCTCGATCTTCATCTTCTGATCGGATCTCTCGCCTCCGAACCACCATGACGGTCGAGAAGCACTGGCAGCAGCTCAAGGGCGATCATCTCCATCATCTTGTCCGGCCTCGTCTCGACCAGCTCACATATATTCTCATCAATCGCGTAACCCCCACCTATGTTGCACGCGCTGACATTCTTGAAGACACTTACCGACTTGGCCGTGCGAAACCTCTCACGACGTACCAGCGCTACTTCAAGGCAGCATGGAACAAGCTTCAAGGTGTTCCGATTAGCGCACGGCCATATACGACAGACGTTGCTATGTGGACGTGTAACTGCGGGCAGCAAAAATACCATCCTCAGCACCTATGCAAGCACTTGGTCCAGGCTGTCCCTGATCCGTCTCTACGGTTCTTTCAAGAAGTGTATCGGCGCCGCACCCATCCTATCTACCAGCACCGTGAGCTCCGGCCCCGATCCCAGACAGCCATGGGTAAACACTTCGATGTGGATGAAGGCACAGTTACTGATGGCGATGACCACGTATGGAATGGGGACCGAACAATCCTTCAGAAGCGAGGAGGCTGGGAAGTGTTTGAAGGCGGCATCGGGAGGAAGCGCCACCGGACCGCCACTCCCGCGGTATCCGAGTATGGGCCGCGCTCATCCTCACCACTTCCATACGCTGAGGAGGACAGCGAGAAAGAATCTGACGATCGAGAGGTGAGTGTACACACCTAATTATGTGCTGTATCCATCACTAACTTGCATCCAGCTAGATGCAAAGACTCAGAAGCTAAAGCGCCGGGCGTTGGAATTGCGAGAGGCAGCCGACGTGATTGAAGCACAGCTTCCTTTCAAGAACAAGATCTGGATCGGCAGCTTGGTTGATCGCAATATTGGCGGGGACGTCAGCTTATTCCTCGGAGATGTACAGCATTTGGAGAAGACCACTTTTACGAGGAACACAACATGGGCTAAGAAAGGAGACCGGGAGGGACAGCGGCGCTCGCGGAACACTATGGGTTACCAGTTGTCGAGCAAGGCACCAGAGGTAGCCCCCGGGAGCGGACAGCGGCGTACATCGGTAGCCCCCGGGAGCGGACAGCGGCGTACATCGGTAGCCTCCGGAAGTGGGCAGTGGCGTACGTCGCCCATTACAGTAGACTCAGATTAAGTACAATCTATTACATAGAGTCAAATACTTACTTATCGTATTGTAAATACTTACCTAAGTATTTACATTACCGCCCCGCCGTCCTGCCTGGCGCCTGCCCGCCCTCCTGGCCGCGATAGTGCGGGCTTTGAACTCATTGCCCAATATAGAAGGGCAGGGCGCTTGTGCACCGCCTCCGTCGCATCATGCTGGGAGGATTGCGTTCATTGGTACTAGTGATTCCTCCGAAGAACGCTGCAGCATGGCCGTTTGCCCAGCGCAGTTTCAAAGTTTACAAGGTACGTCAGCTGTGTTTAGATCATGTGAGCATCGCTGAGGCAGGGCTGAATCGAAAGTTGTCGACCTCTCATCTCAGTCATCAGGATCTGCAGCGGTACGTCATTTATATGTATATATTTCACTGCTAATCTCACTTTACAGACTTCGCACCTGTCTTCACGACGTGTATGGTTGGGATGCCCGCACATTCATCTGCGGGGCAGGCCGCTAGCTGCCGGGAACCGTACCACAGACAGAACGGTATGCATGCATTGATCAATACTTTCTTGTTTGTATATATGCTCGTAGAGGCCTGTGGTTAGAGTGCGGTGTTTGCAGATCGTCCGCACCAGAGGATGATAGAATCGTTATCTCGATCTCATGTCCATGGCCTGTGCAGCATTACTTATGACGCCTCAAACGCTGTGCCCTGGGCGATGAAGATCGCTTCGCTCGATCAGTCCTCCGATCCAACTGCGGAGCGAGCCTGTCCCCACGCCAGCCCATGCCGCGGACGCCGGAAGGCTGGGCACTTGAGACGATGTTGCATTGCTGCAATCAACTGTATGGCGGCAGTCGCTAACAAATGATCCCGACATTTTCGCACAGCGTATATTATTGGATTCATACAGCGAGATCTCCGAGCCTCTTGAAAGTCTACACGTGTTCTCATCAACATCAGGAAAAACACTTTTTCTAGCGAGCTTCTGCAGATGCTCTCGAGCTCTCCGAGTACTCGCCAGACGTCCGCATAGCCGCGTGAGCACTCGATAGTGCCACCGAGCCGCCCGAGGAACGCCGGAAATAGTAAGGGAGCCAAATCACTCCTTATGTCATCCTCAACGGCGTTCCGAGGACGACGAGCGGGCACCATCCGTTCTCCATCCATTTCTTCTTTCCAAAGCCCTCATTTCTACCTTCTCCAGTAGACCTAGGATTGCCCTCGAACACGGCCAAGTCCTTATCTGCTGGCCCTAAATCTAGCACGTGGCCCCATCAATTTGCCAGCACAACATCGGCGCCGGCCTCTCCTTCCCCCCTTCTCATCTTGTTTCCCTCCGCGAGTCCCTCGTATGTTCCTGTGGCCTTCTCTGCGTGCCTCCTTGTCTAGGTTCTGCAGCTTGTCTAAGATTCGCTCTTCAAGGATCTTCTGGCACATGCACCCTCTCTCGAAGGCCTCAGGAACTCAGGAGCCACGAGTAGTTCGTTGGGCAGTGTGCGATGCTCTGCCTGGTCAAATGGTAAGTTCTCCTTTTATTGCTTGTCTCATCCATCTCCTCTCGACCCCTCTTGCGCTATATCGGGATGCTGGCCCCATGAGCCAACTACTAGCTCATCGGCTCATCCTATGCCTGTCTCTCAGCTGCATTCTGTGAAGCCTTGGTGGCCCTCTTCTGTCTGGTATCCTTGATGCTGACCTCGAGGTCTTGATTACGCGCCAGTAAGTGCTCCGAGTTCCATGGTTGTGTAAATACAGCGTGCATGTCTGCGCCGGCGTGACTGTGAGTTTTTTTCGTTTAAAGCCAGCGTGTTAGGTTGTGAGACTGGTCAGACTTATTCAGGTCCTAAGGTGCATGTCTTGGTACTTTCCTGTGCGAAGTTGGGCGGTGCTACTGACACCGGAGAGGTGCGTGCTTGATTGCATGTATGGTGATCTTGTGTGAGAGCTCATGTCGTGTAGATAGTTAGATGTAGTACTATTTTGTATGTTGAATAGTCAGGTTGAGCAATATACATGTTTTTGCATATGTTTTTGTGTGCACCAGCCCGGAATTCGATTCATACAGGGAAGCGCTATCTGTACTATCACATCTCGCTACGTCTCGCGGATGTCTATCGAGCGCTTGATAGCTGCTAGGGCATGCTATATCGAGTCCTAGCTAAAAGGGGACCTTACTCTCGGCCTATCGCTACTCTCTAGGCCCGATAGTGCTACTGAGTGAAGTTGTTTTTTCCTGATGAAGCAAGCGAACTTGGACGTACAGCTTCAAGGGGGAAGATGCACCCCCTCTCCTTTTTAAGAGTACGTACACCGTAGACCATGAGCAATATGAGCATTCTATTGAACAGCCCTCTCCACCTCGGCTCCAAGTTACCGGGTCGCCCAGCGTAGGTGCATTAGTTGACGTCGCGCCCACCTGGCGTGGGCAGGGACGCTGATGGACGTGTGTCGGCGCGGAATGGAGTCAGAATGGAGGCGGTACGGGGAGGGGGTGGAGCTGGCGGCTGCGACGTTGGGGTGGGGGTGGCGGGCGGCAGCGTCTATGCTAGTTAGGGCGCGTAGATGCTGCGATGGTCGTGACGTGGGTAGTTCTCCTCGCGCGCGACACGGAGGACGGTGTGCAGAGGATTGTCTTGCCACCTCCAAACGTAAGTTAACGGGATGGGTCGGGATGGGGGGCAGGTGGTCGTGATGGGCAGTATGCCGGGCGGAATGGCAGGAGGTAGGCTCGTCCCCTGCCGAGATTCGGTGATCCAGATTCACACTCTGATTGTGAGGATCACCGAACGGCTGATCCAACTCGAGGGCATTTTGGCAGGGCACCCATATTTGGTACCCCGTGTGAAAACGTACTTAGAAAAATCGCATGTTGGCCCCAGCAGAACATTGGTGACCCTGCTCATGCGTCCCGTTGAGGTAGAACAAAAAGTTGTATTTCTAGTATATAATACATCTAGAATACAATGGAAAGAGGAAATGGGCGCGTTCCAGCAAAACCAGGCCCACAATCTGGATTTTTGGGTGCAAATCATATGCTTTGCGCCCAAAAATCGCATTCCACATCGCAAAATGCATGAAGAAAGATTGGGGACACTCACAGGGTTATGTGTAGTGATATACAAGCCAGGAACAGAGACGATCGAGCAGCAGCAACAACCATGGATATGATTGTTCCCTAGGTAGTGCCGAGAGAGGGCCCGCAATGGCGCATATAGCTACAGCAAAGGCCAGGAAGCTATAGGAAATGCGTCAACGATACGTTCATGAAAATTTAAAGAGAATAATCGAATAATGGAGGTCGCTGCTCCATGCCAAACTGGGACGAGCAGGGTAGGAGACCGTTGCTCGGAGGCCCCACAGTAACTGGGCCGCATACTATGCAATCACCTGGAAGATGATTTATCATAATCAGTTGCCATCAAAAAGAAAGAGAATTACAAAGTACTTATCACTTGCCTTGGAGTTGTGGATGCGAAGAAGGGAGCACGGTAGTGAGAACAACATCGTCGCAGCGGATGACCATGTGGGCGTTTATCTCGCTGCGGGTCGAAGCGCCCACAAAGGAAATGGGCGCTTCAGATGCCCCAGAGCTACAACTTGGTTCGACATGGACCCAGAATTGGATGCAAGTAGCCCCAAGAATATGAATGTATTAAATGATCGCATTATAAGACTATACAGGAAGGCACTAGATACAGAAATAGGCAACACACCTCTACTACCGGGGGGGCCTCAGTCTTCATGGAGTGGGTTGCTCACGATTTCACTAAGGACATTTTCACACGGGGTACCAAATCCGGGTGCCCTGCCAAAATGCCCTCGAGTTGGACCAGTCATTAGGAACACATCCTGCCTTTCACACTCCGCTCCCCCCACGAAAGGCAGGAGCACGTGCGTTCCGATTGACTGGTTTTGAGTCTAGGCGGGAGGGTTCAGGTGGTCCTGGTCCTGTCGGTTGTCCTCGTGGTGGGCGCGATGCAGTCTGATGTGGTACAAGAGACGCGCCATCTGTCACGTGGAAGGAGAAAGAGAGGTCGGCAAATTAGTCATTCCAAAGGTGGGGCCAGGCCGCGAAGTGGCCCAAAAGGTGCCAAGGAGTGGCCAGCACGCCGAAGGCGCGCTCTCCGTCCTCCTGCTGCCTTCCTCTCCTTCCGAGTCCTCCAATCTGGCCGCAAAAATTGTGGAAAATGGGCCAAAAATCATGTTCCCTAGCCCCCTTATTCCTCCGGGTCTCGCGGCGGCGCGTGCGCCGCCGCGTCTCCCTGTATAACTCCTTATACTACTCCGAATGCTAACTCTCAGCTTGCCATTACAATTTCTCTCGAAGTTCCCCACCGATTTTCTTCTTTCTAGGCTTGTTTTAAACAGGTGAACCTTGCCTTCGACATGATGTATGCACCTTCGGGTTGTACTTATTCCTTCCTCCCAAGCTCAGTTTTTATTGCATTTATGTACACTTTGCTGTGACTTTTTGCCTTGAACTTTGCCTCATGCTCTGATGGTTAGCAAATATACTTGTATACTATAAACCTATCCTTTTCACTCGCAACACGGCCTCCAGAAGCCTTGAAACCCGGTGCATCTGCCCTCGAGCCCTGTCGCGAGCCATTGCACCCTTTAAGCGCTCGTGTTTGGTGGTGGCCTCTTTCCGTATTAGGGTGCAGTAGGGCTAGGGTTTATTTGATCGCCTCAACCAAATTTGGTCTGGGGGACCAATTTGGACCAATTTAGTCGTGACCCTTGGCATGGCGGGGCTCCCGAGAGGTCTGCGACCCTCAAGGGCAAGACACCCTTAGGCCCTGGTCGGCAGTATTGACCCGGGTTGATCAACCCAGGGTGGCTCCTGCCAAATTTCGAGGGGGTTGATCAACCTGTTGATTTGACGGTAAATCCACTGGGGTTGATCAACCCAAGGTGGTCGGCAGCAAGCCGTCTGGGTCAAATGTCTGAGGGCGTGAGTCACCTGGCTGTCACGCACGACATAGGACATGCCGCCCGTTACGCAAGGCCCTCGTCCCCATCATTGCTCTGACCAACCAAATACTTCTCTCCCAGGCTCCCATCTCGGCTCTCTTCTCGTGGTTATCTCTCATGGCTTCTACACAGTCTCAGACGCCCTTGGCACCCACAGCACTTGCTTCGACTACGACACAGGGCGCTCAACAGCCACCTGGAGCGCCAGCCAGGAGGCAGAATGCGATCTGTACTTCGGACAACGATGCTACACTTGTGGCCCACCTTCTGGATGCGCGTTCGAGGAGTGGGCAGGCGGATAATGGGTGGAAGACATAGGTGTGGACCAAGGCAGCGAACCTTTTGGTTGGTGGGAAGGGTGGTCCGAAGACTTGGAAAGGGTGTCGTGATCACTGGAGAACGGTGAGTGTTTATTTTTCTGGCATTTGCACTACCTTTTCACACAGGTGTGGAGCTTGTTGGTGATTTTAATATAGTCCGCTGGTTGCGTGTTGAGGCCTCGGGCTTTGGCTGGGATGCTGATACCAAGTCTGTGACTGCGATCAAAGAGGTGTGGGATTACACCATCAAGGTATGTTCCCATTTGTGTAGACATCACTGTTTCTTCTCATAGTATTGCAGACCCGGAAGGGTGTTGCCAAATTCCGTGGGAAGAGCTTTTCCTTGTACAACAGCATTGCTGACCTCGTTGACAGCAGGCAGGCAACGGGCGAGGGCACCCATCGGGTGCCTCCTGGGCCTGAAAACCCTCCTCCTCCTCCCCCTCCTCCTCCTCCTCCTCCTCCTCCATCTCAAGAGAACTCGACTCGGCCTCGTTCTCCATCTCCTACAGACAGCAATGGGCTGCATCGCAGCCGGAGCTGGAGCGCGACACCAGACCAAGATTGGCTCTCCGTAAGTTATCTTTTTAATCACCTATTATATGTCCTTCATTAATGTATATTCTAGAGCCAACCGCCATCTCCTCAGACTCCTAGAAGGGGCCGCAGCCACAACTCTGACATAGAGGGGACGCAGGAGGCTCGTTCACGTCAACAGCGCCCACGTGCCTGCACGATCCCCGAGAGCGTCCCCAGCGGAATCAGCCTCACAAGCACGCCTCACTGGGCCCATCGCAGTTAACAATATGGCAGGTGCGGTGTTACAAGTTGCTTCTAGCCTGTCTTCATCTACGGCTGCAATTGCAACACCAACACGGAGGACGAAGGCTGTTAAAATGGTAGCTGACGATGGTTCATTGACGGAGCGTGTACAAATTTCTGCCATTACTCTGTTCACTAAAGACATTGCTGCTTGTGATAGTTACCTTGCCATTCCGAACCATAATTTGCGCAACAACTTTCTTCGCTCTTTGCTTTCTGACGAGTTGGATAGTGAGTTGTGATTAATAACTATTTTGCCTTGCTTACTTTATAATTACTATTTCACCTGTTCTTCAGTCGTTACGATACCAACTCGCAATTCATTCATTTGACCATGTACCTACTCCCGGGAGGACCTCAGATAAGCTACATAGTCTGCCCACATTGCCTTTGCCACTTCATCCCTGTATTCAGAAGCCCGTCGTGTCTCGCTCGGAGAAATGTTCCCTCCGAAGTCTGCAGCGCCAGCAGCTTGAGGAATACGGTCCAGCTCTTCTGCGTCAGCATCTTTAATATCATCCAGATCATGGACCTGAATGACATTATGAAGGACACATAGAGCATGGACTAATTTCGCCTGGGTAGCAGCTGGATATTCCAGAGCGGCAACCATAAGTCGAAACCAGCGCTTCAGAACTCCAAATATGCATTCCACGATGTTACGGGCTGATGCATGTCAGAGGTTATACAACTCTTGGTATGTCTTTGGCCTACCAGCCATGTTAGACGTGTGCAGTCAGTAGAAAATGGTACACATACTTCAAATTGGAGGCTTTCTATTCTTTGAGATGGTATCGTGTGCCACGGTATGGTGTTAAAAGACTGTCACAGCTTGGAAAACCAGCATCTGCAAGATAGCGGTTCCCTGGCTTGATGCTGAAGTCCGTAGAACGAGCATCCTCATACACACGTCCATTGGCTGTGCTCCCCTCCCAACCAGGAAGGACATACGTGAAATGCATGTCGAATGAGCAAGCAGTGAGAACATTTTGACTGACTCGGCCCTTACGATCACGATACCGAGCGACAGCATCTTCTGGCACGAAAGCATCAATGTGAGTGCAGTCTATTGCACCTCTAACATCCTTGAACCACGGATAGAAGCGGGGTGTTTTCTGCATCTCAGGTGGCACTTGATTGGGGGGTAGAAGCTTGACATATCGGCGATAAAAGTGAGGAGACACAAGCATGTCAAAGACACGATTGAAAGCTCTAATTTCACACAATACTCGAAAACAACAACAGGCCTGCATAAATACTCTGACATACCGTGAAACAGTCTCAGGTGACCTCTGAAAACGCTCCCTAGCCTCCCGCTGCCCCAATCTAGTCCGAGCCAACCGAAGAAAGATGGCCAGCTGCTCCTCCATGGAAACGTACTTTGTTGGGGTGAATCCGGCATATTCCTGCAACTCCCAGAGAAGAGCACGGAAGACATGCTTCCGAACCCCAAGAGTGTTATGGATACGATCAGGATGAGTGTCCCAATGCAGGAGCTCTTGAATGTAGGCCTTTCCGGAGAGCGTAGAGGTGTACATCGGATTTTTGGTGATGTGAGGTGTGATATAGGCTGTGACAACTGTGCCAGAAAGAGTAGTGAGGATAGCTGAGGTTCTCAGAGCTTTCCAAAGTTGTGATCCAGCAGACTCGATCTGGGCCCTTGTCGTACTGGAGTGAATCCGGGTCATGGCAAGGAGGAAGGGTATAGCACCGTGACACCATCCGGGTTCGTACTGGGCATCCTCAGGCGTCCAATTGCGTAACCAGAGAGTACATGAGTGTGACTACTGTTACTACTAGTGACTGCGTTATCTGTTGAGCAGATGGTCGACCTCGGGGTTGATCTGTGTTTTCCCGGTGATCTCGGACACAAATTGACCTGGGTTGATCAACCCGGGTCAATACTGCCGACCAGGGCCTTAGGTCTACAGACCTCGTTGTAGTATCTACGGGCGAGAAACCTATAGGTTATTTGCAAATGTGAATAACAGGCATTATTAACCATGGTTATTAACATGTGAAGAACCCAGGGGGGTTATTAACATGTGAAGAACCCAGGGGGGTTATTAACATGTGAAGAACCTAGGGAGTTATTCACACTGTTGGAAACTCGGGGGCTTGATTGTAGTGTGTGCCATGGAGGAACATGGCCTCAACCCCAATTGTGAGCATGATAGATGTCTAGGTGCCCGTTTCTGCCCTTGCCGTTTGTTTGCACCCAGTGGTGGGCTCTGAGCAGACAACTTAGACTGACAACTTAGGCTGGGCCGATCTGCGCCTGCCAGTGTTGGGGCGCTTAATTCATGGATAGAATGGCTCATCACTGCCTTTGGCTCCAGGTCACAAATGTGTAACACAAGTCCTCTGGGAATTAAGGCGGGAATACACACGGCCCCTCCGGGCAGACCTGGGCAACCCCAATCGCGGAAAGTCGGAACATAATTGCAAGAGAGGGGAGTCTCAAATGGGGATCAAGACGCTCGGGGCACTGGCGGTGGCAGGTTCGACTGGCGAGAAGCGAGGAGGCGGCGGAAAGGTGCCTGGTGGACAGAAGGCGTCCGTTGCCAGGAATCCGTGGAGTTGTGACGTCTGCCAGCTTTCTTCTGGGCCCGGTACCTTGAAGTCGCTGAGGAAGCAGGTGAGTATGGCGGGGAACCCTGCATCGCCTGATGGATCTGGTGCGTGCTCGTTAAGGCTGAGCATGGCTCGATCCATGGCTGATCCAGAGCTGAATCCACGGATTGAGGGCATTTTTAAGGCTTGATCCAGAGCTGTGTGGATCATGATCCACGGCTCCGGATCAGTGCGGATCCGGATCAAATGGATCCAGATCGCGGATAATCTACAGGTTTTTTGCAAAGATCATATGTTTCTGACATACATCTTGTTGTCTAACTACTTTTCTTGTCTAAATACTACTAAACATGCAGAATTCTAATGCATGAAGGTGTTCAAAGGCTCTAGTTTACAACTTTGTCAATCCGTGGATCACCTAGATTTTCCCTATTGCCTCAATCCAGAGCTGCAGCGATCCAGAGCTGCAATGAGCTGGATCCGTGGATACAGCTCATTGCAGATACAGCTCCGGATTTTGTGGATCGATCTGCAAAGTGAGCTGGATCCGTGCTCAGCCTTAGTGCTTGTCCTCACCAGGCAGTGTCAATACTTCAGGAAACGGTGCAGAGCTCTTCTGTGGGTCCCCCATCTACGTTGGGTCGGCTAACCACAAATATCCAAGCATTGGCGTAGCTCGAAGGGCTCGTACATAATGGGCCATCTCGAGCACCTTCTGCTTCCCCTTCCGCCACTCCATCAGTTGCGAGTCGTCGTTCCGCGCTTCAGGTGAGCAGTGCGTGCCGATTTGAGTCCTCCCTCTCCGAGTTTGCCTGCTATACCTGCTAACATCCACGTACTCTTAATTTACAGAACTCTCGTTTACAATATGTCCAGACTTAACTCCATCACACTCGCGTTTGCAGCGCTTACAGTGGCCGACTTCGTGCCGGACGGCCAGGCTCCCTCGACGGTTGAACAGCCTGAGTCCGACAACATGCAGGTAGACGTTGAACCTACTCGCACAGAGGTTGTCGTCGATGACCAGATGGATGTGGCGGATGACATTGAAGACGTGCACATGGAGATCGACAACCTTGACCAAGTCATGCCCAACTAGAATTCCAGAGGTATGTCTCAGCACTTCTTTTAAATTTGTCGCGTGGCCCTGTCGATTGACTTCTGTGTCTGCCCAACTTGCAGCAAGTATTCAGCACTCAATGGTTGTCTTTTTGGTGAGTTCTTTGACATGATTTGCCGTAACGATCTTACACTACTAGTGCTAAGGAAACATAGCATATGTGAATCGTTCTTCAACCTTTTTTTCTAAAGTCGCTACCTGGAAAAGAGGGGGAAAAGTCATTTAGTCCGTCTTGAAGTAGTGGTGAAAAATTTTCAGAGGTTCCTTCCCCCCATTTCATAGTCCATCTACACTACTATAGGTCGCCTTTACCCCCCCGTATCTTGCGCTGTCCATACGCTCCATCTCCACCGCATCCTGTACTACCATAGTCCATCTACACTACTATAGGTCGCCTTTACCCCCCCGTATCTTGCGCTGTCCATACGCTCCATCTCCACCGCATCCTGTACTACTTTTGCACCTTCATTCACATCTGCTTCGACACGTTAACGTAGCACTAACCTCCGTAGAGGTTATCTCATCAGACTCGGTCATGTACATATGTAGAGTAGAACCTCAATATAATTTTTTGACGTGGACAAACCGAACTATGGAGTAGCAGCATAACGAGTGCAAAGAATAGCTGCTGCACTTTGGGAGGGAGATCCGGAGCTAATATTATTAAACCAGACAAGCTTAATCTGTATCTCAGTAGCTATAGCTTGCTGGCGGCGGCTCCTGTTTGACACACAAGTGTTGTCCATTGCCTATATCGGAATTCACGTCCCCAGATTCTTTTCAAACCACCACGCTGCTCATCACTTGAGAAGGGACGTTCAGGGCAGGCTAGGAATACAATCAATTTCACACCAAAGTTCGGCAGAGACAAAGTTACATTTGCTGTTTAGACGACGCTACTATCAGGCCACAGCTTTCCCCTTGTCACGACGATCACGAAGACGTCTTCCTCCGGCCAACAAAGCTCCATCGGTACCTTCATCCGGCTGCGGCCGCTCTGTGCTCGCAGCACATTTCTTGGCTCGTGGTTTGGGAGCATGCTTAGACGGGATAGGAGGTTCGTCATCGACCTTGCGAACGGAACTGGGGATGTGGGCGTCTGGGATTGCAAGGTCGGCCATCGGGAATGAGACGCTGGCAGAGGGCAGGGAGACGTCGTAGACGGGCAGCGAAACCTCGGCAACAGGGGCTGCAGGATCAACGCCGGAGACTGACACATTGGCGGAGGGTAGTTCCATGGCTGCAACGGGGGACGGCAAGTTCGCGACGGGTAACACGAGCCTGGCGGCAGGGTTCGTGATGTCGGCTACGGGCAGCGAGACGTTCGAGATTGAGATCACTGTGTCAGGGATGTGGGTTGCAACATCAGCGATGGGCGGCAAGATGACGGGGATGGGACTCACGACACCTGCTACAGGATTCGTCAAGTTGACCGCCATTGATCCGGGACCATCCTCATCGTCCACCTCCATGGGTTGATCATTTTCGTATTGTTTGCCGTGAAGCTTGCCAGCAACAGGATCATCCGTCAAGCATTCTGCGGACTATATATATATAATAAGACAATGGTAAAGATGATACGGGGATGCACACGGGACTTACCCATTTGGTGTCACTGTTCTCCCAATCTGAGGGGGTCGTAGGTTGCGGGAACAGTTTTATGTGATGGTACCTCTACGCATGGTCAGGCGTTAAGATGATCTCGTTGCGGTCGGAGTCTGTGGCCGTGCTGGTCGATGCTGCGTTAACCTCATGCATGTTTGATGGGTCCTTTGAGGGGTCTGCGAGGACACTCAGCTTGCCATTAGACGACACTGGAAGGTGACCGTGATGTCAAAAAGATACTGAGGTCGAGACCCAGGAACTGACGTACCAGAAATGCCGCCAATGCCAACACCGAGACGCTCACGGGGCCCTGCAACGTCTTGAGAGTCGTGGCTCCGGATGTCGCCAAGCAGGTCAATGGACACCGTTCCCACACGGACGAACTCATACGGGATGAAGTTGGTCACCCAGTACTTAGTCCCTATGAAGAACTCCACAGAGAAGCTCAACCAAATGAGGTCTCCAGCCTTGAGCGGCCGGAGGCCGTTCTGAGCCACGCCACGCAGTGTCATACCCTCGTCCGACTCGAAAACCTCAGGTCGCTCGTCATTCGCGAAGTATGCAGAAGACTTCTGCGTAGGGTCGCAGATCCAGTGGTGCAGGGTGTATGAAATATTGGCCTGTTCCGAAAGTAGAATGTGAGCATGTTGCATTGTATATTACATGATTGACACTCAATTTCAAGTAGTCAATCAACCCCTGGCCCCTTGTGCCAATTTTCATACGGCATAGACACCAGCCTCAATGCGTCGTTGTGGGAGGCTCAGAAGGTGCGTCCCTGACTGTCGCTTGTTTAACATACACTCATGGATTATAGGTCTTCGAGAACCACATCATGAGCAATGATAAGTTCAACACGACTAAGAAAGAATGTCGCAACTGGCAAGACGGGAAAGATTCTGACCTTTCAGTGTTCACCTTGACTTCTCAGATCTTCGCCAAGAAATTGGCGTACACAAGGCACAAACAGCAGCTGCTGTTGTAATAATGATATATCATGTTACGGCTAACAGCCTGGAGCGTTTTATATCATGTTACGGCTATTTGCTGATGTATCACGGGCCCTCCGGGCCTTCCGACACAGCCGCCAGCAAACTACCGCATTTGGCAGTTGCTCCGCCGGGGGCTCTGCTGCCTGTCTGCCGGCTGATCTCATCCTCGCTTACCACCTCTCGGCTCTCCCTCTTGCTTGCCGACTATCAGGCACCTCCCCCGAGCATTTCCCATCAATTCCGAGGCCTCGGATGCCCTCCCGCCATCAATCCCGAGTCTGCCGAGGCGTAGTGGCTGGATTTGGCAGTTGCTCTCTCCCGGGAGGTGAGCCCCATTGTTTTCCCTGCTGCTCACTCATTTCTAGGCCGTTTCCCTAGGTTGTTTTTGCGTCTTGTTTGCATTTCCAGGGCACATCGAACGCTACCATTGCGCCACAACAAGGTGCGCTGCTTCCATTCCTAAATAGCCCCCCTTAGGTCGACCTAGGGGGGACTGTTCCCCCTCTCTTGCATTTGTTCCTGGACGGATTTGTGCGCGAGAGGGCACGTTCTGTTTGCACAGACTGTGCGCACAGAACGAGCCCTGCAGCGTATGATTCTCCTCCTCACCCCTCCTCCAGGCTTATTTGGCTGATATCTTACTCATTTATTGACAGCTCGCTTTGCGCTTTTGTACAGTATATTATGCAGTACTATAGATACTGTCTCTGTAGTTGTAAAGCTATCGCCCCATGCGATCATTTATAAAGCCCTTATCAAGTCTCACACAAATACCCCCCTCTTGAAATTTTTTCGTTGCTTTGATAGTTGTCTTGCTCATATATCTTGAGAGACCAAGTATACAGTGATTGAATGCAAAATGAATCAAGACAAACGACCATATATTAAGAGAGATATGCCCGATATGATCCTTGCCCCCTTAGGTGCACAAAACAAAGACACCCGAAGCAGCGTCTTAAGCCCTGGCTGGAGGTGTCTTACAGGGTGTAAGGCACTTACATAGAAGATATCTCAGCCAGTTTTCAGCCGTTTTTCATGATTTTAGGCTCTTCGGAAAGCTCTCATTTAGCGCTATGCGACGTCACTTATAATATACCATTCTGTACACATTTGATTGCGTTAGAGTAGATGCTCTTCTGGCCCACAGATAAGGGTGCATATGATGTATAAAACATCTGATAAGGATTGCGATACACTCCTACATCTACTATTATATCTCGACGACCGCTGGACGGAATCGTACGCTGCAGGGCTCGTTCTGTGCGCACAGTCTGTGCAAACAGAACGTGCCCTCTCGCGCACAAATCCGTCCAGGAACAAATGCAAGAGAGGGGGAACAGTCCCCCCTAGGTCGACCTAAGGGGGGCTATTTAGGAATGGAAGCAGCGCACCTTGTTGTGGCGCAATGGTAGCGTTCGATGTGCCCTGGAAATGCAAACAAGACGCAAAAACAACCTAGGGAAACGGCCTAGAAATGAGTGAGCAGCAGGGAAAACAATGGGGCTCACCTCCCGGGAGAGAGCAACTGCCAAATCCAGCCACTACGCCTCGGCAGACTCGGGATTGATGGCGGGAGGGCATCCGAGGCCTCGGAATTGATGGGAAATGCTCGGGGGAGGTGCCTGATAGTCGGCAAGCAAGAGGGAGAGCCGAGAGGTGGTAAGCGAGGATGAGATCAGCCGGCAGACAGGCAGCAGAGCCCCCGGCGGAGCAACTGCCAAATGCGGTAGTTTGCTGGCGGCTGTGTCGGAAGGCCCGGAGGGCCCGTGATACATCAGCAAATAGCCGTAACATGATATAAAATGCTCCAGGCTGTTAGCCGTAACATGATATATCATTATTACAACAGCAGCTGAGTATTCAAGATTCTTGTGGTCATTGTGAATCTCGAATTCACGAGCGTTTTGGAGGAAGTGACGCCATTCCTGTAGTGCTGTGATGACCAATAACATCTCTCGATCCCAGATCTCGTATCCTTTTTGTGCGGGTGTTAAGGAGTGCGATAGGAAGGCAATAGGTTTCCATAGTCCATTCTGACACTGTGAGAGCTCCGCTCCAATCGCAAAGTTTGAGGCATCACATTCAACTTTGAAGGGGTCTGTGTCATTGGGTATAGCCAGCACGGGGGCGTGTGTGATTGCATGCTTGATTCCTTCAAAGGCGAGTTGATGCTCGGAAGTCCATGTCCATTCATTAAGACCCGTGAGACGGTTCAGCGGTCCAGCAATCTTTGAGAAGTCCTTGATAAACCGTCTGTAGAAGTTTGCAAATCCGAGGAAACTCTGTACATCACGTTTGCACGTGGGGACCGGCCAGTCGGTAACGCCTTTGATCTTGCCCGGGTCCATGCGGATTTCTCCGGGCGATAATATGACCTAAGTACTCGGTTTCCTGGGTTTCGAATTCGCACTTCTGGGGTTTACACGTAAGGTGATTGTCTCGAAGAATCTGCAGGACTTGACGGACAATACGTCTGTGTTCTTCTAAATCGGCTGTGCAGATGATGATATCATCCAAGTACACGATGACCTTTCCACGGAGAATCAGGTCTTGAAAGACTGAATTCATCATTGTTTGGAAAGTTGCTGGGGAATTTGTTAAGCCGAAGAACATGACGAGAGGTTCATATAAGCCGCGATTTGTGATAAACGCTGCTTTTTCCTCATCGCCATCAGCTATTCGAATATTGTTGTATCCCCATCGTATGTCAAGTTTAGTATAGTAATTGGATCTTTTCAACCGATCTAAGATTTCCTGCATTAGAGGAAGTGGATAGACGTTCTTCTTGGTCATGGTATTTAGTTGTCGATAGTCCTGAACATGACACAACTTCCCATCCTTTTTCTTGACGAAGAAGAACGGAGCACCCCACGGGGATTTCGACTGTCGAATTCGACCCGTGGATAGGTTTTCCTCTAGAAATGCATCTAACACTTGTTGTTCATCTCGGGTCATGCCATGACCATGGGGTATAGTTTGCCACAATACGGCTTGGCACTATCAGTCAATTCAATTGCATGATCGTAAGGCCGTTGTTCGGGAAGAGTGGAGAACGTCGCTTCATCAAAGACGTCGCGGAAATCTCAATATTGTTCGGGGACCATCTCTTCGAATGTTTGTTCCTTCTTAGCCTTGTTTTGTTCGATCGCGATTTCCATTGCTACTGATGTCTTTGCGCGTATGTGGACTGATCGGGCCTCTAGCCACGATCGGATGTTGAGGGAGAAGATTCGTTCACCGGCGCTAACGATGTGATGGCAGGTGCTTGGGCATCGGTTGAATTCAATGGTCTTGTTCTTCCAATGTATTGACGGATTGTGGTGCTCAATCCAGTCATGCCCAAGATAGACTAGTTTTGTTTTGACCCGTGGCTTTGCCACGATGAGTCTTGCTTCGCCTCCGGCTCAGCCCCAGAAAACGCCAAGAGTTGGAAGTAATTGAATATTAAGTTGACACCTATTTTTGAGAATTGAGTTAAAAAAAATACCCGTAATGTTACTACTGGAAGCGTCAGTACTTATGCTTCGCCTTCGGCTCAGCGAAAAAGGTGCTTCCTATTAATGTTGCGAGGCCACCGGTGAAAAACCCGTTGGGGTATCAGGACTATAAGGCCCTGTATTGCTCCTAATCATCTTGATTTTGGTCCCGACAGACACCCGGGCCCGTGCAGCGCTGTGCATCCTTATATGCAATTCATATTTCATTCCGAATCATTAAAGGCCACGCCAGGCCCGTGGCAGCATCCACTGATCCATCCTTTCCTGATGCTGCAAAAT
>PJEW03000014.1:9138-106865 GCA_002900995.3 Ganoderma boninense | reverse complement strand
AAGTGGTGGCGATGGTGGTCGCACGAAGGAGACGACGTCAGTGAGTGGGTGGTGTGTCGATGGGGACGAGGTGATGGGTGTGCGTCGGAGGCGCACGACAGGCGGCTGTCGGAAGTGGAGAGAGTAAGGATGATTGAGGACGCTCACGTGTTGGCAACGAAAATGGTAGCTAAACGAGTGAAGAGTAAGCTCAAAGGAGTTTGCATGATAAGCGCCAGATCACCAGTCTAGGATAGGAGTATTTTGCCTGTCAATCAAAGACCACTCGAAGCACGGAGCTTCCAAATTTCTGACATCGGTCTATATACTCCTGCTCAACAGGACAGCCGACTAACGGACCTCGCCTCGACACTCAAGCGTACATACGCAGCATACCTGCATCTGTGCCACATGCCTTATGCAGCCCAGCGCTACATGTGCATGTGCTGTCAACATCTAGAGCCCCCCCCATTCCTGAACCAGTTGAGCCCGCCCTCAGATGGAGCGCTTCCCACTATGTTTTTTGCTAAGAGGAGCACCTCAGAGGAGACAAGAAGGGTTGTGGGACATCTACATTGGTAGACAAGGCCCTGGGGAACGCAAGAAGGATGGGAGTGAGAGCACTTACCTCAGTGTCCAGCTCCCTGATTTCCCACCCATCTCTCCCTCCTATTTTCCTGACAATGGCAAGCACAAGGTTGAGCATGAGAGTTGAGGGCGAGGGTAGTGAGAGGACACAGAGAGAACCCAGAGGCACATTGAGGTTGAAGGTAAAAGGTAAGGACAAGGACAAGGACAAGGGTGAGGGTGAGGGTGAGGATAAGGATGAGAATAAGGATGAGGAGGAGGCGTGAGGAGGAGGAGAGAGGGTGTGAGAGAACTATAGGCACCAACAGACTTTGTCAAAAGTTGACGAAGTCAGCTGGTGCCCTAATGTATGCAGAGATCTGGACTTTATAGGATAAATATTAGTTTCAGGAGTGATTAAAGAAGTTTCATAGCAATCAGCAACTCTTTATGAATGCACACCAGTGGAAAAATGCATTGCAGCAGCATAAGGAGACAAAAGAGCTATACCATATTGTGGATGACACATGCTGGGACTTTTTTGAGCAAGAATGGTTTATACCAGTTGATTATCTCAATCAGTACTTGTAGAATGCACGATAAATGACATTGTATCCTATAATTTCTTGTCTAGTGGAAAGGCACCTAGCTTGAGCATTTAATGTTAGTAATTAAAGGTGAAATAACAAATCTACTCTTACGAGATTACAGCTCAAAACCATAGGATTTGTATTGTGGCTGTGGCCCTAACTCCAGGCTGGGGTCAGCTCAGTAAGTAAATGTTGTAGTCTTTGATACATAAACTGTAGAGGAATGGTAAGCTGAGTATGAAATATATTCCCATGTCACAGATCAGCGTTACAAGCACCCTCTGCAAAGTGTAGCCTATAAGAACGATTTCTTTGTACCTCATCAATTGTAACAGTCTTCCAACTTCACCATAAATAACTTTGTAGACTCCACTCCACTCATCCCATAGATAGAGAAATCACTATTACAGATCCCCCACTCAGTACTTGTTATATGTCGCTGTTATCTAGTCACTCTTTAATATCTTTGCTTATAGTTTGCATTCTTACTATGAGTTCTAAGCTACAATGTTCTAGTACATACCCATTGTGTTGTGGATCCTATCAAGCGCTGGTGCGCGCAACTGAATCTGACATGACTCGACTCGACACGCACGTCCACGACTTTTTACGCCTGTCCTCGAGAGGATGGGAATTGTCTAGATTTTACTACCACACTCATTTGCTGACCTTCGTATGTTCTACACTAGGATAGAATTGTCTAGAGTAACCTTTACATACAGGTAGTATAAGAACGGGCTCGAAGCCCGTGCAATACAAGCCTTTCTTCACCCCAATCTGCCGTGTCAACGACCGCGCTAATCGTGTCTCGACCCGCCGTTCCGCGGAGCAAGACTCGCTCTGCTCCCCTGAACCTCCGCCACTGTGCAAGCTCCGCGCTGATAGTTCTCGGCGTAAACGGCCTCGAACACACTTGGGAGCGCGCGGGAACACGACTGCTCTGTTCCGCCGGACCCGTTGGTCGATACAGCTGTGCGCTATCGCCCTCCGGTCAACCGCTTTGGTACGACTTGCTTCACCCTTCGACGCGCCTATGCGAGAGGATTTTCACCCAGCATTCGTGAACCACTGGCCGCGCTGACAGCCCGCGCGATCCCCGGTTCACAACATTGGTGGACACACTGGGAAATCCTTCCTAATTAGGCGACGCCCACGTTCATCAGGTCCATCTACATTATCCGTCGCCCCAATCGCACCTTCCTCCCAAATACCTAGACATTCATCTGCCATGTCCTTGCCGGGCGACTTCAACCTTCGAACGAGCTTCGACTCCCCGAATCCCGCTGCGCGCGACGCACCCAATTCCTCCTCATCAGACGGCCGGGGGCCGCCCCCAATTCCCCAGACTAAACACCTCGAGGTCGAGCCCTTCCTCTATCCAATCACGGGCTGCTTCCGTCCGAAGCCCTCCCTCGAACAACTCTATTCCCGGGTTCCCCTCGATGATCTGAGTCAGCTCTTCCCCACACTCGCATCCAGCAGCCGTGAGCTTGAGCCCTCTGATCGTGCTCGATTGCAGGAGGCCATCGACTATGGAGCCATCTATTTCCCTTATCGAACTGCATTATCCCAATACGGCGCTGAACATAATTTTCTATCTAGGAACCAGGAGAACAGCATCTTCGCGCCGGTCCTCCGTTCCCTCCGCCGGGTGCTCACAGTTGTCCGGATCGACCAGACACAAGACAATCACGCGCTCTACGTCAATGACACCTCATACTCGTCCCTCATGGGGCTCCTAGAAGTCTGTCTCCATGCAGCTAAACCTCGCTTCCTGGCCACTAACAAACCAGTCCCGCCTTTGCCCATGTGGGGCCGAGATACCCGCTACATCCACTACGCATATGGGGCGAACGACTTCGAAATCCTTGGAGCGTGCTTCAGGCGGGAGGTGGAGTTCTTTTTGAGCGAATTAGTGAGTGTTCACCATGGTCCCTTCATCCCTGGGGGAGCGGCATCCGCCCTGGCGCGCGATACAGTCAAAGAAGCCGCGAGCAACAGCTCAGAAGGCGTGTCCGGATCCAGCTACAAGTCCACTGTCCCAATCGCAGTCGCTTCAGAGTCATCCGAGGTATCATTGTCCCCCCTTCTCCATCGCACATCCTCGGGGTCTACCACACCTATTCCCCGAGAGCGTCGCGGTCGCATCGAGCGTGACGCATCGCCGGACGTCAAGCTCGCGTCTACCCCATCATCTCCAAGATTTGCCGAGGATCCACGCAGACACACTGCAGCAACCACACGGGCAGCTGGAGCCTGTGCCGCGCTCACAACCGACTATGCTCAACACTCTCTGAGACCCCGCGCCGCTGCCACACCACACACTTACCCATCAGATCTCCTGACTGGCCTCGCCCGCCTTTTCCGCCGCACTAGGCTTGACGAACGGCCGGTCTCTGAGCCACCCCCAAACAACGATCCCGATCCTAGCGACTCAGATTCTAGCGATGACGGCAACACGTCGGACCGCAGTTCTCACAGGAACCACCAGGTCCCTCCATGGCACGGCTCTCGACGCTCACATCAGCCCACCTTCGCTCAGCAAACACCCAACTCGAGGCCGCAGGAGGCCCACTTTGCATTCAAGCTCAAGGCTGACATCGTCCCAACCTGGGATGGAAATCCATCTACGCTCGCGCGGTGGATCCTCCGAGTCAACTCCGTTGCGAAGCGCTCAGCGACTATCCGGCAGCAGCTTGGAATGGTGGTGCCTCACCGCCTAGTCGGCGACGCTGAACGGTGGTACTTCAGCCTGTCGGACGACATACGTGACCAGTGCGAGCTCGATTGGAAAGACCTCCGCGACGTTATTCGTTCTTACTACATGAATCGTTCGTGGGTCGAGAAAACCCGGAAGCAAGCCCTCGCTCTCTATTTCCGGCAACCTGGTCACACTGAAGAGTTGCCCAGCCAGTACTTCATCCGAAAGCGTGAGCTTCTCGAGCTTGTCTTCGGCGACAACTCGGAAAGCGAACTCATTTCTGACATCATGGCCGGTGCACCTCTCGCATGGAAGACCATCCTTACTCCTCGGCTTTACAGGACCACTGCGCAGCTTCAACGCGCAATCAAGATGCACGAGGACGATCTCCTCACCATGGAGGAGTTCCTTTCAGGCGAGCAGGAAGGTAGCATATATAACAATTGATCTTTTGGCGCAGATTTCAAAGTTTGAATGTCTAACAACTGTCGCTCCTTTCCACCTTAACCCCCTTCACCTTCTCTAAACATTTGACGAGCGTGTCGAGTCTAGGGGGCGTATGTTGTGGATCCTATCAAGCGCTGGTGCGCGCAACTGAATCTGACATGACTCGACTCGACACGCACGTCCACGACTTTTCACGCCTGTCCTCGAGAGGACGGGAATTGTCTAGATTTTACTACCACACTCATTTGCTGACCTTCGTATGTTCTACACTAGGATAGAATTGTCTAGAGTAACCTTTACATACAGGTATATAAGAACGGGCTCGAAGCCCGTGCAATACAAGCCTTTCTTTCACCCCCAATCTGCCGCGTACGACCGCGCTATCGTGTCTCGACCCGCCGTTCCGCGAGAGCAAGACTCGCTCTGCTCCCCTGACCTCCGGCCACTGTGCAAGCTCCGCGCTGCATAGTTCTCGGCGTCAAACGGCCTCGAACACACTTGGGAGCGGCGCGGAAACACGATCTGCTCTGTTCCGCCGACCCGTTGGTCGATAAGCTGTGCGCTATCGCCCTCCGGTTCAACCGCTTTGGTACGACTTGCTTCACCCTTCGGACGCGCCTAGTGCGAGAGGATTTTCACCCAGCATTCGTGAACCACTGGCCGCGCTGACAGCCCGCGCGATCCCCGGTTCACAACACATTGAATACAATAGAAGCTGTTTAATTATTGTGGGTGGGAGGCCACATACTGACTATGTGAGAAGAAACCACGGGCATGAGAAGGTGTAATAGAGTAGGCAACATCTAGTGACATATTCATAGTGCAAAGCGCATCAGCAGGATCTGTTCTTGTGGAGTCTGTATAAGAAAAATGGGAATAATGATGACGAAAGTGTGCCTTCATGCATGAGAAGGCTTCCTCGATAGGGTTGAGATCAGGAGAATAGGCTGGGAGGAACTCCACACGCATTTTGCTGGTGATTGATGTCTACTGAGCAGGCGTATGGGAGGACAATAAATGTTACTCACTGTGACTTGACCAACTCAACCAGCTCAGGACTCTTGTGTATCCTAGCATTGTCCATGATAATTACTGAGTTCCGGTTCAGAAAAGGTTGCATGCATTGGACAAGATCAGCAACGAAGGCATTGAATAACTACGTGTTGAATGCCTCCTCCACAACCTTGCACCACAGGATCCCATCTAGACTCAATGCTAGTAACACAGAATATCTGACAATGCAGATGCAGGTAACATGAAGCCAGTGGATTGGATATGAATACTCACCTCTTGCCATAGATGGAAAAGGACTTGCAGACAGCGCGGCGACCCCTTAAAGCCCATGCCTTGCCACGGTAAGATGTGCGACGATCGAACAAGCTTTCATCCACAAAGACCAGCTGTTCAGGGCTGTAAAAAGTGCTGATGTGGTACATGTACCACAATCTCCACTCCTCACTGCACTCCAAGGCCCGCCGACTGACCTAGTATGCCGATTGTGGCCCGCAAAGCAACATAAAATGATGTTGCAACAACATACCTTCTGTTGGAAAAACTGTGGGAGGTCGAGCAGAGCAGCAAAAGCGAGTAGTATTCCGGTTGTCCCGTACCGTCGTCGTGGTACAGAGGCAAACGGATGGGCTACAAAAATGTACAATCCGCATCGTATCGTACGTCGGAAACTCCCGGCGAGCAAGTGCTCGCTTGCTCAAAATCCACGTTCCAACACCTTCTTCAACGTGAATCCCATCCGCCGCAAAGTGCACCATACTGACATCTTAGAGACCTTGGCCCCACACACCTCCTCCAGATGCACCTTCAGTTCATCCAGGTACTCATTGGGGGAATGTTCAATGCGTGCCTCAATGAGCTAGTTCCTGTCTGTAAGAGGAAACTAGAGGAGTTTAACGTGTAAACAAAATCACCCTCATGTTGTCCGGAGTTAAGAGTGTGTCTTGTGTATGTTGGCGAACACAAGGACCAACCATTGTTGTTGTCCTGAAGAGTCTGAGTATGCGTTGAATGGTGCGAAGTGTGACTCCTATGCCGTGGTGAATATCTTGCGTTGACATCTTCCTCATGTAATGCATGTGGACGATAGACCATTGCAAGTCATTGGAGAGAGGTTTCGTACAATGCGCCATGGCGTATGTGTGATGGAAGAGGAGGGAAGAGAGATGAAACAAGCGCCGACATGATGCACACATTGCTTGAGCTACTCAAGTACACTACATCAGGGCAACGGAAAGAATCGTATATCATGCACTCAACCCACACCCTACACACCCTCTCATGCACTTCCGATGTGCTCTCGACCTATCCTTCTACCAGTAATCGTGTTTGCAGCTTGAGGAGGGCCAATCCTAGCGGGCATTCAGGAGCAGTCTAGATAGCAAGAAACTTGTACCGGGCCCTGCGGGCTCAAAAACGGGACAGAGTTAAGGCTGAACGTGGGTCCAGGTCAACTTGTGGGTTACCCGACCTGGACCCTCCAAATTACCTGCAGGTCTAGGTCTTGTGGTTCCAGGTTACCCACACTGTGGGTCAGTTGAGGGTCCAGGTATAGGCTTTGACATCAAATTACCCGCAGGTATCTGAAAAGACCCACAACCCATACATATTTATGAAGTCAATACTATATGCAGAGCTGTGAGTAGCTATATAATGCTCCTACTGATCATATAAGAGCTCTTAACAGTCCCATCAATAAGCATTTAATATACATGATGCTACGGCACGGGAGCGGTGAGGAATATATTGGGAGATATGTCACAGCCATGAGCTCTCGCGAGCCCTTTCTTCCTGGTGGCCTGTGGACATAGACGCCGCGTTTTATGGGTGAAAGAAAGGCAGAAAAACGGAAGCAGAACATACAGATGATAACGAGGGCACGGGGGGCTTGGCAGGGTGGCACCAGGTTGAGGGCCGGGGCGCACTGGAGCCAGCCCGTTGTCGGAACTCGTCTCTCCCTTGTATGCAAAGAAATGCCGGAATATACATTATTGGTACTCACCTCGAATACGAGGACCTTAGTTTGTGTGGAACTAGTGTTGCTCCTGCCTCCCCGTCATCCGCATCGCCAACTGGAGTCACATACCGCTGTCCTCCTACCACTCCTGGACTTGATTGGACACGAGTCATTGGGGTGTCAGCAATTAGGCTTATGCAGTGGTCCATGGAGCGCATAGAGCGAGACAGGGTGGGTGTCGAGGGCATGAGACTGGAAGAGCAAAGCGAGAAGATGGAGGACGAGGTCGAAAGGATAAGCGCTCAAAATGTCTGGATCTGAAAATGTCCGAGTGTCTGGATGGGTGGCTGTCCAGCACATCCAGACATTCAGAGATTGTCAGTTTTACTGTGGCTCTAGTATATCCAGGTCTGTGAGCTCGCTTGCGTTGCTGACAATGTCATGTTCCTGAGCTGAGAAGCTCCCGAGCCCCATGCGCCTGTTGAAGAGCACAATGAGATAATGACAGCCATGTAACAGAGATTGCTGACCTCTCTAGCTCATCCAGTTCTGTTAACTCACTGACATCGCTAAGCGAGTCCGAGTTCACATGAGCGAACCCGGCTAGGACGCCCTTCTCCGTGCGATCTCGCAGGAGAAGGATATCCTCGGTGAGCTCAGGCTGGCTAGCACAAGGGACATGCCCTAGTTCTACACAGGCGGATGAAGGACGTTCAGGCTGAGGGTCGTCCAAAGGTGAGCTGAACACAACAGGGGTGGTGGCGGGGAAGCAAGGAGCAGAGTGGGCGGCCGTGAGGGCACAGGTAGAGACGTTGGGATGAACACTTGCCTAGGTGTGATGTCAGCGGGAGAAGGCTAACAAATAAATTGACTCAACGTACCGAGTGGGCAGGCTGGAGGGCAGATGTACCACTGTCGAGAAGAGGAGGCTCATGCAACTGACGCCTGAAATGGCGTTGTCGCCCTCTGGCCTTCTTCTCATCGAGCTGCTTGAGCGCGGATGTGACGATGCCGGCTCCAGGCCGCCGCGGAAGCAGGGCGAGTCCTACAAGATGCATGAGCTCCGAACCGCTGGAGCACAAGTGCAGAGCCTACCTGAGTGCCCAACCATGCCAGTAGCGAAAGAGAATGAAGTTGGGCATCCCGCCCTTCCTGCCGTTCTCACTGGGGCATCCAAGCGTTGGCACCATGTGCTGCGGCCGAGGGGAGAGCGCCAACCTGAAATGAACCTGGAGCAGCCTGTGGAGATTGGCAGCGCCCACTAGCCGAGGTTCAGCTTATGTAACGGTCACGCTTTGACAGATCACAGAGATAACTCTGTCGTCCTCATCTAAGCGACGAGTGCCCGAACGCCGGGGGGTCTTCCATGGTCCTGGCGTGGTCCCGGGCAGCTTTTCATGAATAACCCCAGCTCTCCCCCACAGATGTCAGTCTAAATGACGTGAATTGATAAAGTTGGCAACATAAAGTACTCCAGTGAAAATCCGCCCCCTCCACCGAGGCAGACAACGGCTTTCAGCCGGAGGGAATCTCCCAGTCGGCTGGGGCGCGTCACATGCGTAAGTGCTTCTGAACTTGAAGTCATGGTAGACTCTCGGCTTTTTACTTAACTATTGTTTGGTGCCTATGGCGAATACTTATTGGTGTATCAAACATGCCAGGCCTATTTTCATGGTCTAAAATGCGGCACTTCGCGGAAAGAGCACCTGGTCGGAAGACGGGCGCTTACACCTCATGGTCCTTCAAGGGCGCATCGAAGGGGTCTAATACCTGGCTCCAAACATGTGTCTGGTTCAAATTTGAAGTGTACATGGCCAGAGAATGCCTGGGGCATGAAAGTTATTGGTCTAATTTTTTTGGTTGAGGCCTTTTTGTGTTATTCCATTTCGACAACTCGGGGAGCTTAGCAGATATGAAAAATCGACGCCAAAGAAGTTGTTCATTATTCAACTAACTATCAATTCCGTCGTCTCCGAGGGCGAACAGGGTACTCGATCCTGTGGTATAAGCCTCCCGGTCCTGGTACCACGTCGTCAACCCGAGGGGACCATAGCCGAGCGCAGTGCTGTCCCGGTTGGTGTTATCTGTTGTGATTTGCTCACTATTCGATCTCCGCTGTGGTCACAGAGGTATAGACGCTTGTACGCATGCTTCCTCGCTTAGGCCGGTGCTGCCAATCTCCACAGCCTGGAGCGCGAGTGGGTGGCAAGGTGCTCACGGGGTCCCGAGCCAGGTGGCGCCTGTGTGTCCCGACCTCTATCCATCCCGACCTCTATCCATCCCGACCTCTATCCTCTGCCCGACAACTGGTTGAGAGTTGGGCAAGGCAATGTTTCATCCGCAGTCTGGCTAATGGGTTCCAAGGCCAATTGACTGCCGGAATGTCTCACCTCCCCTTCGGTAGTGATGACGTCTACCCTCTGTCTCACAGAGGTACGCCCGTCACTGGGCCCCATGTTTCCTTCCTCCCGTTGTCGCCAATTGCCGGTGTTTTCTGTCAGACAATATCCTGTGAGTGCATGTGCCGCTCGCTTTTCTGTGCCAAACTAACCAAGCTTTGTCCACAGACATCCCAGCGGTCGTCCTGACAAATGCGACGACTTCGAGTCCCGCAGTTGTCAGGCGCTACAGTCATCTTCGCACTGACTGAAGGCACAACGCTGGAGGCAGAGGAGTGACATCGAAGGAGGCCATTGCACCACTTCTACCCACGGACTTCGCAGGCGGAAGGAGGCGCGTGGGCAGATGGCGGATGGGGTGAGGCTGAGAATGCCAGCAGGCTCAGTGGTGTGTCACATTTTTGTCGATGATACTCAGGTTTTAACATCTGTAAAGATGTCGCCGCTCCACCATCCACCTTCTCGACCTCGCCAAGTCCTGTCTGTTCAGCCGTGGGAACCACCTACGCGCACGCTTAGTGAGGCACATGCGAGGAACGTGGCCATGCTGCCACGCAACTCTGGACTTTTGTCCCTATCCACCACTAGTACGCTTTTTCACCCGTGGCTTTGCTACAAAGATTATTGCTTCACCTCCGGCTCAGTGCCAGAACATGCCGAAAAGAGCTGGAAGTATTTGAATATTAAGTTGACACTCCCTTTTGAAAACAAAATGCCTGTGACCTTACTACTGCGAGTGTCAGTATACTTATTGCTTCACCTTCAGCTCAGCGTAGTAGTAGAAGCCCGGGGTAGACTCGAAACTGCTTCCCATTGTGAGGTTACCCATAAAACTGGAGCATATTAGAGTGACAAACCCACAACCTCGGAGGCACTACTATTTACCAATCATACATGCACATGCGGAAGCCTGTGCGCTCACCTGTTGGGGTATCAGACCCTGTGTCATGCCGCCTGAAACTATGAGTCTCAATTTTGTTCCCGACAGGAACCCGTGCAGCCCTGTGCATCCTTAAATGCTATTCATATTTTACCTGAATTATTGAAGGCCACACCAGGCCTGTGGCAGCATCCACTGGCCCATGCTTGCAGCTTTCCCGTCACTTCAAAATGCCAGGTACAGTTTTGTGACAGGATGCTTACCGTGGGCTTGCACTGCGCGCTCCGAAACCAAGACATCCTATTCATGTAAGACCTGCCCATGAAAAATGCACACCTTTAAAAAAGACAGTGACGCCTCAGCAACAACTCACTGATATACCTGTTTGCGCTGTTGGCAGTGCTACTACCCGTGGCGCATTGATGCTTTTTAAGTTTCAAGACCCGCCTAAGAACTAATAATTCAGGTAAATGCGCACAGCACCCCCTTTCACTTCCCCGTGTGAGTAGGTAATACCTCAATCTTGTAAATTGATCTGGTGTCCGTCAGCGCTGCCAGTGGTTCGAACGGCGGGACTCTCAATGTCCTGGCTCGCGCTGCGCGCGTCGCGTCTACCAAAAAGGGCTTGCGCTGCGCGCTTCGCCTCATTAGCCGGCGCACATGGCAAATCCACGTGGCACCATGTGGCAAAGACGCCCCCACGTCCCATTCTTTTATGATCCTCCACTGCCATGCCAGTTTCCGACCCCCACGAAAGTCGCCATGCCTCTCCCCTGTCACTGCTTGGCTGCCCGAGCCCGCCCTCTCCAACCGTCTCTTCGACGTCCCTCGATTCAGTCGAAATCAGGGAATCCCCGCCCCGAATCTACGTGTACGCCCGGCTCAAGGAAGGGGAGCCACACACTGGTACCCCTGTGAGCTATGAAAAGCTTGAGTATTGGCTTAGGGTGGAGCACCTGCCGGAGACCGCGAACGTGAGTTCTTTGTTCCCGCAAAAGAGCTGGCAGTGCTCACGTAGTGTTTAGTTGCGGCTGGATCTGTCGGGGGTCGACTCGCGCCGTGCTTTGAAGTATCGGTGGACGGCTGTGTTCACCCACTCTCCCACGTTCGATACCATGGAGCTTCCAGCGGACATGGCGAATGTCTTCCGGGAGCTCATGATGTTCTTGTCCCTCACGTCGCAGGGGGAGAAGGGCTTCACACAGGCTCTCTATCGAGACGTCGCCACAGCGATCGTGCACTACACGGACTATGAAATCCCTGCCGAGCCGGTGGACCAGACGCCATGGCTTCTGGCGTTGTTGAAGTATATCAAGCAGAAGGTTGGCCCGGTAAGTGGGTCAGCGATCATGTTTTGTGTATGCAACTGACCCAGGATCTGTTCAGAGTGCCCTGAAGGATCGCCGTTACACCCCAGGCGAGATTCGTTTGTCAGAGGAGTTGATGTTCGGGTTCCAGAAGTTCAATGACGTCGGGACGTGGGTTTGGCCATGTCCTGCGGACCTTTACCACCCTAAATACAAATATGTTGGGCGGTTGCAGCCCATGGGCGACCGACGTCATGCCTCTCGTATTGTAGTGGACTGGTCCACTGTCACGCCACTGCGTCGAGAGGTAGAAGAGCAGATCTCTCATAACCTCGCGTTGTGGATGGTGGACCGGGCCTAGGCCGCCGTTACCGCTCAGTAACTACGTCATCCATTGAATAGATGTTCAGCATGTTGTAACCCTGACGGCAGACTTGCAGAGAGTTGTAGAGATGAGGGAAAGTGGAACGGTACTTCATCCAGATCTGCAGAAGGTGGATGTCCTTTTCGATGTCGTTGAACTTGTTCCAATCCTTGTCGAAGGTGTCCATGTCACGGATGGCAGACGCGAGGGGGTGCCAGCAGGGGACAGAAATATTGGGGACGCGAGCTAGGGGTATCTCAAATATTTGAGCTCGAGGGCGGCAAAGGACGCGCCGAGGGAAGCGCGGTGAGACGAAATATTTGGGGGATGCGGCACCCGGGGTGGGGGCGTGGGGGATGAATATTTCCTAGGCCCTCTATGACTACTGGACTATTTCATACGTCATCTGTTCTAACTAAAGCAGACCAAATATAAATCCTACCGATACTGGTGGCAGACGCACCTACAAACATCCCCTCATGTCCATTCTGGATGACCTGCCAGCATGCATGGTCCTCCGCACCACCATACACTTTTCTTCAAGGTCACTCCGCTAGCTACATTCGCCACCTCACCAGAGATGCCGTCGCCTCATGCATCTCGCGAACACCCTACGCGAGCTTGAGCACGACCATTTCGTGTGGATGGAGCAATTGATGCTACCTCTGGAAGCGCAGCCAGGAGCCGCGTCGGGAGACGGGGCTGGTATAGTTTCTAGCTGCTCTTCCGTGAGCGGATGACGGAGCAAGCGGTTCAATCCTTCGTGGTGTCCGGCACGAACCCAGGATCGGAGTCCCTCGGTTTCGTCTGTCGGCTCGACACGCTCCTTCGGTGGGGAGGGCTGTACTTGATCGGCGGAGTCAGTGGTGTGCTGTACAAGACAGTGAGCGAAACAAGTAGTGTGTATCATGCTAATGAAGGAGGTACCTTGGGTGGGCGACATGCAGAGCGGATGAAGCAATCGCGAGGACAGTGCGACAAGCGCCAAGAGGTGGGCAAACAAGGCCAAATACATTCCAGGTGCCCTGTGATCTGTATGCTGCCCTCAGCCCGAGTCCCGCTTTGCTCACCTTCTCTGCAGCGCACGCTCTAGGTACCACACAGTTCCCAGTCGCCACCCCCATTTCTTAGAATTCAGGCAGAAGGCATCATCGACGCGCTACCCACACTCGACATGGAGGAACGATATGTGGCCAAACGATCGCGGAGGCTTCAGCGAGTGCAATGCGGCAGTACGTAGCCCACAGAGTACATGATGGCGGATTGACTTTATAAGGTGAGTATCCTCCATTGCGTTCACTGGCAATTGTGCCCAACCCCGACGAACCTCCAGTCTCCAAGATATCTGGGGCCGCCCGCTTCTTCGAACGTTCAACGACTCCCCGTCTTAATCCGCCCTGCACTATCTCGCACCTTATGCAGTCTAGTCCTTGGTCCTCGTCCGGAGCCTCTACTCTCGTCGCCTCGAGTGCTCCTCCCCTTGTTCCTAGCTTTCTCGCTTCGCAATCTGGCACCTCATCAAGACCTGCGCCGAGACCGGCAATGGGGCTTTCGCTGGCATGTGTGAGACATATACATGTACGTCCTCCTCTCCGTCCTCATTTCGCCTTCGTCAAGATCCTGAGCATATACCCTTCGTCCGGTTTTCTGCCGCTCTTATCTGCAACATCGCCCTGCCCGTCAGCATTTTTTCGCGATCAGTTAGTGCTGCGCCCACAACCATGCAACATTTTTGTCCGTCATCCCCTCTTCTCCGATCTCTGCCCGATGAGCACATGCCGGATATCTTGGATGCGTCTGAGTTACATCGAGTTATAGCTCGTGTTTCAGGGACGTGACGGCCGGTGCTGCGAAGCGGCGAGTCGTACGGTCGCGAAAGTCAAAGAAGCGGAATGCCAAGGCTCACATCCTGCTCGCCATGCGATTTCCACGCCCCTGCCTGCGAAGCGTCCGGCGAGGTGTCGCAGTGCCAGTGCAAAAGCGGGACAGCGAAGGTGAGGACCCGCGGAAGGACACAGCGTCGCCCGTCACGAAGCCGTAGGGCACCACCAGGCAAGACTGCGTCCTGCGAATAAGACGTCAATGTGCATGTGGTCGAGGGTGAGGAGGGGGTCTCCCGCATCCGGCTCTAAGGTGCAGGATGCCCATCCTCGGCGATCTCTCCACTTGCGACCATTTGTCTCCACAGCTGTCTGCGTCCGAGGATACCTCAACGTCCGTTGAACTGTGTCTAGCCCACCACGCTATCACCCATCTCGAGGCTTCAAGTTCTACTCTCCCGACCCCTCCCGTTCCGTTCCGGAACCTGGATTTCCTGCGTCGTCCCTGTCGCCACCCTCGTCGGAGAGCCGCACTGAGAACTCAGGTCGGTGTTGGTAGTGTACCCATCCTCACATACGACATCAAGGCTCCCAGCTCCTCATTGTTGCCTCTGGAAGCACGGAGCACGAACACGCAACGCAGTGCCGGGAACCATCGGGTGTACGAAGAACGAGAACCCTTGCGTTCGGCCGTTGCAAAATCCGTCTGGCTTCCAGACTGAGGTGCTCCTGGCGATATTCGAAGGCAGGTCGGGCAGTAGACGTCGTGAGCGTCGAAGGCGCGCATTCGGGTACGGAGCGGGCTGCGAAGCTAGACGAGGGAAACACCTTTCGGATGTGTGGTTCAGCCCTCTGCTGGAGACGTCAAAGATGCGCTCTAGCATGACGATCCACACACGTCGTGCTCATGTTTCAAACGGCTCCGATTGCGCCCGAACGCGTGGATTGGTAAAAGAGGAAGAGGCCGGTCTGCCATGGGGCTTCACGAATGTTCTACAGGGCTTGCATGGCGCTGCCCTTCCCCTTCCACGTTCCCCACACCAGTCGCCTCACGCTCTTCGGAGCCCCCTAAGTATTACAAGCGCGGCTCGACGTCGCGCTCAGCGCGTTCGCTGCGTACAGTTTACGGGTAAGCTCGTGGCTCAGCCTTTTCTTTCTTTATCGCGACTGACTGTGATTATCCTGGTGTGTGCAGGGATATCGGGCAGCCTTGCGACGTCCTCATGAGAATTGCGACCCACACTATCAGTGGCGTGGATTCGAGACTTGCGGCACAAGAGACGCAGGATCAGGCGTCGCGTATGGACGGGGACGCCGAGGTACGTACTTCTCTCGTGAGCACTCAGGGCGAGACTGAGCTGGGAGGCGTGGGCAAGAATAAGAGCGAACAGTCGAGGACCGCGCTCAGACACACGCGGAAGATGGCGGACTCACCTGGGACCAATCTCGCCTGCGAGTAACGGCGTAGCACTTCTGCCTCGCATTCCCAGGCATCTCCGCGAGCGGGAAAGTTGCCAGCGTGTAGATGACGAAGGCGAACCCGGGAGGATTTGCACACACCGCAGGCAGTGCAGGCGAGAGGTGTTCGGGCCGATGGAAGACTTGCACGGGAGATGGAGAATAGCGCACTGGCATACGGAGACTCGCCTGGGTCGCTTTTCCGGTTTCGCTGGCTAAGGGATCCAAAGGGTTGGAGGCCAGCTGGCGAGGGCGGGGGATGATCGATGAACGACGGCTGTTCATGTCTAGGACGACTCCGGCTGCGGTTGGGCCGTGGTGAGGAGAGGCCAGGAGCTGAATGCAGGAAGGACTAGAGGCGGACATCGAGTGCAGCATAAACGTCGAATGGGTGAGGAGATCGGGGAGGAGCCGGACCAGGCGCTCCGTGAAGGCCAGACGCCGCGAGCTGCAGCTCGTCTCTGCTAGTCCACGACTCGGCCTTTGCTGACGATCGAAGGTCGAAGGCCTTGTTCTCGCTTGCGGGCCTTTCCCCCCTGCTCTGCGTTTGCGTCCCCGCTTTTCTGGTCTCGACATTTAGCCGCCTCGTTCGTCTGCAATCATTGCTTTGCCCTGCGCAGACGGCATGGTATTCCTCCTCAGCTGGATCTTATATAGTTGGAAGCAAGCGCAGAGGAATCGTACATGGCACTTAGGGCCTACGCAACGCCGCGGTGCCGGGTTTCAACCACAGTTCGACGACCATCTCCAGGCCCTCCCTAGCGAACTTGGCACTCTGCATAGAGCTGCTTCTGAGCAAGCTATCCCCCATGCTGTCTCGCTGCACTAAATGCTACGTTAACTCCAGGCTTCTCTTCGTCGCTTCTGCCTGACTGCACTTCTCAGGGATATGCTGCTTGACCCGGCCGATCGACTGCCCCACCGACATTGCACTCCCTGGTCAGACCCTGCTCTGGCGCACTGCTATCTGGTAGGTTTACCTTCATTTCCTCCCTCGTGGTCTCATGCTGAAGCCATCGATTCGATAGCACCGGAATTCCTGGCCCAGAGCACCGAGTATCGGCAACCCCGGCGTCGATGTCGAGCACGATCTAGCAAGCCGTTGCTGTACTGCGTGGCCCGGGTCGTGAGTGCTCCTCGACCTCGGACCTTCCTTCTCGCGTTCTCGCATGACAGCACCGCAGAGCCTGCTGGCTGAATGCCATTTGAGCCGACCAGGACACGAATACGGACACCACCCCTGCACACGCACGCCATGAATCAACACATGCCTGCGGAACGATGCAAGTGGGCACTTTGCGCCTTCATGCGGCCGGATGAATAGGTTAGGATGTCGGCACCATCATCGCCGCAGAGTTACCCCCAGAGGTGGGCCTCTCCATGCGAGGTCTGTAAATCATGTTGTTTTATGCTGGTGCTGACAACGAGGGCGCGAGTTCATTCAACAGGCACGTACCAATGACCACCCACGACCGCCCAATCACAGCGTAGTTGAAGTTGTAGGGAAGGCATATCTGTGCTTTCCAACACAGACTCCAGACACAGGCGGACCTCGAAAATGCTGCGCGACGGTTGTCGGAGCGGTACGTGGACACTTACGACGCGATCTGTTGGTCCCGCACAAGTAAGCCGCGCATTGCTCGAACCAGGTCCATCACAATGCGCACTCACGTACATTTATACAGTCAATATTCATGTTCATCTTCCGGACGGACCAGAAGCGCCGACAAGGTAGAACAAATCACATGAAACGCGCTTGCTTCATGTATGCGGCTCGCTCGAGGTCGAATAACACGAATCTCGAGAGCGGGCGCGAACGCCGTGGCACGTCGGCGCCATACCATTGGACACCCACAGTCACTTTGACGCGACGTCGTTGTCCGGATGTTATATCAGACGGGTCTCGCGCTCTGTGCGGAGAGAGCTGCCGATGACGTGGGCAAGGAATCATGGTGCAATGCGGTGCCGCTCGGGCAGGTCCACGACAACGATCGCTCAAGCCCCGTCCTTCGGGACGTATTCTAAACTGCACTCACAGACTCCTGCTGTTCACCTCCACTATGAACACGCCTGGTCTCGTTGAGGCTGGATATCGTGTGATTTCAGTGTAATTCCACGGACGTGGGCACCATAGCCGGCTCTCCATAGGCGATCCTGCCGGGCGGACGTCCTGCATCCCGAACATCTCGAGGCGGGACACCGACTTCTCAGCTACGATGTTACTGCCCCGATAGCCAGCTACTGCTCGAGTAGGGGATCGGCGAGAGCAGAGCTTACGCTGCAGCGGCAGCTCCCCTGAGGATCAGAAGCCGCAGGAGAGGAGACGTCGTAGGCGATCGGCCATAGTTCCGTCTACCAAAACCGTTTGCGACGTGGCGAAGGAAAAACGTTTGCGACGTGGCGAAGGAGGCTCGCTCGAGCCTGAAACGACCGCCGTCGCGCTCAGAGCAGCCGGCTACGGGGAGATAGGCTGCATTGCGGGTGCGCACAGTAGGTGATTCGTGAGGCACTACTGAGCCTTGAAGCAGACCCCTTGCTAATGACTGATATTACGGTATAGGTTTCGCGTTCAACGTTGCAACGTCGGTGACCCTGTGCTGAGGTTGAACAAAATCGCCACTTGCCCGACTTCATTGCACTGGAAACGTGCTCGCCTTCTCGCACACTACCTGCCTATAAAAATGCTTCAAAAACAGTACATGGTGCAGAGGCACAATGCGAGCGACTCGTCGCGGCTGGAGAAGGGAAGGAGGTCAAAACGACGGCGGTGGACGGACCGCCCCCGGGGCCCAGTGCTAAAACTCGAGGTCCAGCAATGGAATTCTGCAACGGCTACAACGCTCATCATTCACCCTGGAGAATTCAGACGTCTGGAGGCGGCGGCAGCAGCGGCGGTGAACACGGAGAATCCGTCTCGACGCATTGGAGGGCGGCAGCGGGGATCAAGATGGCAAGGCTACGACAGCCCAAGCCAGGAAGGTTGTGCAAGGCAGAGCTCTGCAGATGACGAGAGACCCGCTGGATGCGACATCACGGCATCTACACGACGCCGAGCGAAGAAGCGGTGACGAGACGAACAGGTAAAGTTTCCCAGACCACGACTCTGCGATGCGTGCTGCGATGCTGAATCACGGCACAAGACTCCTCGGCAACCCCGGACTGTACAAGATCTAAGGCCTGACGAAACAGGGGAAGCAACGTTCGGTACCCTCGCCAGCAAAGTGACTACCGAGAACACGTTGAACACCTTGCACAGCTGATGTTCTCGGTCGTGCAAGGTGTCAGCGGGAACATCGAACGGCGGCCCTTCTCCGAGGCTCCTTGCTACCCTTCCGCCAATCGACCTCAAATTGATCATCGTGCAAACAAAATCTCGACGGACGGGATATCCGCGGTAAAACTGAGACGACCTCCGGCTAACGCCAACTAATACATCCAGCCACGAGCCAGAACGCGTCCTCCACACGAAAGAATCAGTCTTGCAAGTGAGAGACTGGCATACATGCAAGGGTACTTGAGCTCGGCGGACCGCGCACGAATGCCGGAGTGGCCGGCCTTCAGGTAGTCGTTGGGCGACGGCGTCCTGCCGCCGTCTGCTACCAGCCGGACTGAACCTTTCGCATCCAGTTCAAACACCGGGCTGGGAGCTCTGTGGTGAGCAGCCGAGGGCTGCGATGGCGACACGAGGATGCAGGTCCTGATCTCGAGCACCGGGCAAGAAGACTGGCTTCGCGGCTCGTTCGCTGAGGTCGAAGCTGCTGTGGTGGCGTGATCATGATGTAGGTAGACCACCTGTTCAAACTTCAGCCACCCCATTTGGGGGTTGTCAATAAATATTTCTTACAGGGAACAAGAGTATGCGTGACGAAGAAGCAGACCGTGCAAAGAGAGAGAGAGAGGGCGTCCGAGACGCAGGACGAGCGACGGCTGGTGGCATATAGCGCCAGTGGTCCCTCCTTGAACGCTGAACATTACTCTCCAGAATGCGGAAAACACCCATAACACAGTACGATCCACGGCGAATCTGCAAGTCTTCGGCTGGTCCACACACGGCTCCCGACCCGCCTGCACACGGCATTGCCAGACTCACGCAAAATATATATTCGAGTTACGCAATGACATGCCCTATAGTATGCCTCCCGCAACACGCTCCAGGTCTAGCCCTCCCGCCGTAACGACATCTCGCATTTGTCGTCATGGACGACGGCCGTCCCGTCCCTCGCGCCCGAAACCAGCGTCCCGCCATCTGGAGAGAACGCGACGTGCTCGACCGCCGCACGGCGCCCAGACAACGTCGCCGCACGCACGCATGGCCTATCGCCTACCCTCCAAACCCGTACTGTCTGGTGCACGACTCCCGGCGCGACGTACAGCCCGCACGCGGAGGTTCACGCTCTGTGGACTGCGGCACAGTCCCCACGCCCGGGGAGCTTGAAGCGTTCGACGCCCCGTAGTCACGTCCCAGACATACAGTACATACCCTCCATTCCTCGAACTTACCTCCTAGACGTTGCCGTTGGTCGAAAAGGCGATGCCGCGCATGCCCATGAGTGCCCCCATCTTGCGGCCCCCTTGCGTGAGTCCGCTCCCAGTCCTTGCGTCGCCAGTGTTAATCTCGGAGCAGGAGCGATCTAGATGAGCGTGCTTGCGGTCGAACGTGACAATGGTGTCCCGCATCCGGCGGGACCTTCGTCATCGTCAGCTTTGGCATAGGTTGAATTCCAGGTAGAGTGCCCGACGCGACGTTGAGGATGCAGCACTTGCCGCGACGGGAACTGCACACGAGCCATGATTCGTCGGCAGAGGATGCGTAGGAACCCACGGCGCCCTCGAGTTGGACGAGTGTGCGCTGGAGGTCCGTGCTCTGACCTGATCGCAATCGTACTACAGCTGTTGGGGGAGAATGCGAGCGACGTAATGGACTTGTCGCAGTCCGAGTCGGGGTCTTGTGAAACGACAGAAGCATGGACGCCGTGTTGGTATGGCACTCGATTGTATGATATACGACGGGCCACCAACGATGGCAGGTATCAGGGGGGCAATGGAGCCTCGGGAGGGACGCGAAGTGAACAATGTCCATGGGCAACGAAGCAACGCTTGCGAAGGGCGTCGAATGCGAATGCGTGGACGCATCGACTCGGAACTTTGCAGACCTGTGGAGGCCGGGAGGGAACACATGTACACCGCGTGCGCAGAGCAGCGAAGTTGAAGGGAGCGAAGGCGCAGGGGACAGGCGAATGCGGATGCGATGGAGCGAGGACAGTGACTCCGAGGGGCCTAGTTACGTCGGGTTGCGGCCACGGGGATGCGGAAGAACGTGCCTGGTGATTTTGGGGCGAATCGACGGGGATCGAGACGTGTGGTGGAGGAAATAGCAAGGGATGGGTGGAGGGAGCAGGACAGCTGGTGGGTAGGAAGAGGACGGTGGACGCAGGGCATACACAGACAGCTGGGAGTGACAGTGATAGTCGAATTAGATCGGATAGCGCAAGCGATCCGCAACTCCGCAGCACGGTTAAAAGCATGTAGGAGGCATCATAGGCCAAATTAGACGCAAATCGGACGATGTGGTGGTGAGGGAGGTGCGGAAAAGCCAATCAATTTGGTTTCAGCATGCATATTACACTGTGGATACACCTATCAGGACTCACCCTTGACGCACTCCACCGTGACTATCACCACCATAGTTATGTGACCTGGGCAGGCGGTTCGCGCGCTGGGGCAGGCGCTGCTCGACGCGCTGACAGCACAGGTGGAAGAGCCGCGAAGGAGGGCTTCGGGGCACCTTGAAGGTCTATGTTCGATCCGCCAATAACGGACTACCCGTCCGGAGAGAACACCGCCGTCAAAGCATCGGGCGCACGCCACGTATATACCACAGACGCATTGGCGGAGGAAAATGCCGGAAAGGCGGGGGCCGAGAGCTTGCGGTCAGACTCGGAGGTGTGGAGGTCTGTCGCAGCCGGTGCCTCGAGGGCACGGTGGGAGCGAGGCCTGTCGGGGTAGGTGACGTTCGGGCGGAGGAGGCAGGTTGGGCGATGGTGGCGGTCTCCTTGGGATCAGACCAGGAGGGATGATGAGCCAGGCAAGGTGGAGCTCGCCGATCGATACCGAGGTCATAGATGTGTGGTGAGCCAGGGAACGCATGATGCTCACGAGGAAATATGACCAGAGGAACAAGATGCCTCAACAGAGACGGCAAGACAGCGCATACACCCACATTCGACGACGTTTGGGGCACCAGCTCGGCAGTGAAAGGTACTCTCGTTTGGTCGGGACCCAGATTCGAACTCTGGCAGTAAAGGGAGATAAGAAGAGGAGCGTAACCTGGAGACTTGGACTCAGGCGAGCCTTCGTCATCCGGCATGCTCGCTATGGAAGGTGTGATGATGAGTAGTGGACCATGCCCTGCTGAGAGGCATCATTCTAGCTCGGAGGTACACAGGAGAGACAAATGATCTCGGGTGGAACCGACTCGGAGCTGCCTCGTCCCCGTCCGTTTTCGTGAGGGGTCGAGCTCCTGCAGCCCATCGTTCTCCGTCATTCTCGTTTCATCGGGGAGGCCGCGCCCAGGTGTATCCTGCCCTGGAGGCCTGGGAAGGATCGCCGGAAATGAGCGTATTGCACCTTTTGCCTGGGCGCGGACGGCTCCGAATAACACAGTCCTGCCTCGTACGCTCTGCACCTGGCGACGGCCAACGCGGTCGCCTTCCGTACGCCCGAGTCGACGTGCTCGGGGTTTGCCCTCCAATCCCCACCGAACACTCCCAGGAGGGGTTACGATAACTCCGCTGTGTAAGAGGTGTGCTTCATCTTCTGAGACCTTATCGGTTTCGCAGGACTGCCAATCATGCTCTTGCTCCAGAGGCGGCCTCACCCCCTACGACGGGAGTGCAGTCCTCACATCAGAGAAACAACCGCGGATCATGTCGTGCACTGAGGACGAGGCGCTGGTAGCGATTGAGATAGACGACGCGGGCCGCGGACGGGAAGGCCTGAGGCTCGATACAACGCCGAAGCGAGTGCCGGTGGGACAGGAATGGGTACATATTGACGGCTTGGAGGGAACGAGGTGAAGAAAGATTGCGTGCGCATCGGCGCTGATCGCGAGATTCACCAGGGGGGATGTCTTGCAGTGTGAAGGACTGAAGGGAAAAATACCTGCTCAGGATATAGGAGATGAATCAGTGATGGAGAAGGCGTACTTGCGAACATCCCCACGGCGAAATATCATTGTGGGATTGAGCAACCTGGGACCCGTGACGAGCGAATAAGACGTTCAGGCAAGGAGTCGACACCCAGATATCGCAGAAAGCGAGCCGACGAGTTGGGAACCAGGGAAATGGAGATCGAGGGCTCGAGGGCTCAGGCCTCCGGGTTCACCTGACGATCGATATTGCGCGGGTCGATCGAATGCAGGACCTGCGCGGGTGGCGACATTAGACACGATACGGAAGAAAACAAACCCAGCACGCCACGCGAGACACTCACGATTTTGTTGATCCCAGCCAGGCTTCGCTCAATGCGTCAGCGCAGCATCCCTGGAACGGGTGCGCGTACGACGTACCAGCCCGCGGTCGTCTGCATCAGCATCTTGCCCTTGCGCTCCTCGAACGTGGGCGCGAAACTCTCCTTGCAATTCCTCCCCAGGATATCAGAGAGTCAAGGTTACCCGCCATACTTGTACATCCGCTGCGTGACCCTGTACCCCGCCGCATACCCCAGCCCGGGGACGAGCGAGAGCAGCTTGCGGCCGAGCGGTGCGCCCGCGTACTCCTTGAAGATAGAGGAGATCGTCTACGGGGGGACCTGCACTGTCGCGTGAGGGAGAGGGAGGCGGACGAGTGTTAGGACAGAGATCGCAGGTCTGATGCCAGCGAGGTGGGGAGACGACAGACCTTGGACTGGTTGCTCATCAGCCGCTTCGCAATGGTGTCGACCAGGTGGAACACCTGCATGTCAGCGACGTCTTCCTACTGCAACCACACCACGCTCGTCATGTTGGGAAGCCAGCGAAGTTAGGCCGTGCGACGCACCTGAAGCTCCTGGGCCAAGAATACGGGCCGGCGTAGCGGAGTCGCTGCTCTTGATGTTGAGCTGAGGCGCCATAGTCGGGAAGGGACGAGCGGCAGGAGACGACATGATGACAGAGACGGCGACGGCACTCTTGAGGAGAGCCCGAGTCGAGAAAGCAAGAGGGAGGACGGCTCTCGTCTCCAGCAACTTCAAGCATACAGCACTTGGCGCAAGCCTCCGCCACGAGGAACAAATAAGCAACAACAGGGCTCTGTTCCGATTTTCCACGATGGCAAGCAGCCTGGGCTGGGCGGCTCTCCGACGTCCGTCCTCCCTTCTTCAACTTGCAATTGCCAGTGAACGATGCTCTCCTTGTCCAGGTATCGTCGTAAGTCCCCAGCTTAGATACGTGCACGCCTGAGCTCAACCAACTCCTACAGAATCACACACTCCAGCCTCTGACTCGCTGGAGAACTCCCACCCGGACGACTAGAAAGGCTGACATGGTTCGCGGCTGGGAACGTCTGAAGTCCTTTTTGCTACTTTGAAAAAACAACGTATGTACACCTGGTCGTTGTCAACTGTTGTATGCGACATATTCTCACTGCAGAGTCTATATTCTCATTCACCTTGCGTGCCCAAGAACATCCCGGACACTTCCTGTGGTGCACGTCCTTCCTCCTGGCCCGTCTGTCTGCTCGATCCTTGGAGCGAGGCTTTCAACGCCCTCTCCGCAGTTCCCCCACTTGGATGACGACCCCGTACTCCATTCTTCCTTCCACGCCGCGTCCGACTCCCCGCCATTCATCTTCACTGCTCCACGTCGTCTCGCACTCGAACCTCTGACTTGTGAACTCCGACTTGAACCTGGGTACAACACACGGTCAGGTACTTATCGGCTCTACAGAGAATACCTTGACACTGCAGACTCCATGTTCACCTTTACTTCCGCGTTCTCAACGAGCATTACGGACACACTTCCTAATGTACGTCCTTTACTCCTGGCCGTGTTTCGTTCTTGATCCCTGGAGCTTCGCGGCCCTCCAGCACATTTGGTGCCAAACTTCAACGATTATCAGGTCCATGGACAGGACGACCTTGTATCTGATATTCACGACTTCCTGGGCTACGGTCTGTCCGTTCTGCGTACAGTGCTGAAAACGCACGCTGACATGCTCATCGCGAAGCATGAGTACGTTCCTCTCTCCTTTCTCATCTCACCCGCACCCCGAAGACATGACATCTGTTTGTCTCCTCTCACACCGCGTGTCTGGTAGTATAATGTCGTGCTCATGTTCCAAAGGTCTCCGATCGCGTCCGAACGCGTGGATTGATAGAAGGTGCCCGGAAGGCTGGCATGGGGCTTCACGAATGTTCTCCTGGGTTTGCATGGCGCGGACCTTCCCCGGCACATCGGTCGCCTCCCGGTCATCCGAGCCCCCTATTGCCAGCGCGGCTCACGTCTCGCTCAGCTCGTTCGCTGCGTACGGTTCACAGGTAAGCTTGTGGGCTCAGCGTTGTCTTTTTTGTCATTACTCACTATGGTCATGCTAGCATGTGCAGGGACCTCGGCCGACCGTACTCACATCCACGCCGCCCTCGTAGAGGTGTAGTTCCGCCTCATCGAACGGAACACGCGCACAGTGCTGCGCACGCGTACGCGACCGCCTTGTACCTTGCAAACGACATCGATCATCTCCCGTTTGGGATGGAGCTACAGCGATCCCGTGCGCCAGGTCGAAGCGTTAATCACGCAAGTCTCGAAAGACGAAAGCCTTGCAAGCGCTCGCAGGCCTCCGACGGCGGGGCTTCTGGTTGGGGTTACGATCCGGATCTTCGCTGCCGCAGCACTACGCCCCTGCAGTCCCCAGCAAATCCAGCGCGCTTCTCTCCGCCTTCTACTTGCTTCCACCATGGCCTCCCTCTTCTCTGCCCTGCTTACCCGTGTTCAAGCTCCCGGCTTCGCGCTCACTGAGGAGAGCGCGAACGAAATCTCCACCGCGTTCCTCGCAGCCGTCCACACGCTCACCGACCTCGCGCACGCTCCGGACGCCGACTTCGAGGTTGTATTCAAGGAGTTTATCGAGGGTGTGGCGCGGCGCCGAATTGACCAAGATGTGGCGGAGGGGTTCCTCGCTGAGTACTCGATGGTGTCTCGTAGTGTGAAGGCTGACTATCTTGCTCGTACGCGTGCCAATCACGCGAAGGTTGTTCGCGCCGCCCAGGACAAGGTGAAAGGGCTGAAAGCGGAAGCCCCAGCGGACGAGGACGAAGCTCTGGAAGAGTACCAGATCACACTCGCTGAGGTTGAGTTCAACTTGCAGGACGCTCAACGCGAGCTGCACAGTCTGGAGGCGGCGAGCAAGATCGCCAACGAGGAACGCACGTCTCTCCCCTGTATTGTTCTCCTCCTTCGCGTCGCTCACGTCGAAACCGTTCGATAGGGGCCGCGGCTCACGCCTACCGGACCTTCCATCCCCGCTTCCTTCGCCTTCTGTCCAACTCGGTAAAGGTAAGTCGCGGCCCTTTGCCCTCGGGGGACGCCTTCCCTCGGCTGACCACCCGGCTTCCCGCGAAGCCTCCCTCGTCCTCTTCTCCGACCAAGAAACCCTTCAGCTCCAGTTCTTCGTCGTCTAGGAAGCCCGCCGACCCACCCGCCGCTCCTCTCGTGAAGCGCACCGCTCGCATGTCCATCTCGTCGGGCGCACAGAAGACCAAGCGTCCTTCCTCGGCGGCACGCGTCGTGCCAGCCGAAGCAGAAGTTGACGAGGTTGACCCATCCGGCAGCGGCGAAGAGGAGGAAGTCATCAACTCGAAGAACCCAACCCCCGCGACGCGCTCTTCTGGAAAGAAGCCTTCGGCCGCGGAGAAATACCGCCTCCTCGAGGAGACACCCGCCTTGCGCAGGAAGAGGGCCGACTGCGAGAAGCACAACATCCACATTAGCTGGAATGAGGACGTCGGCGTGAGTTCCCTTCGGCCGCACTTGAGCCTGCGCCCCCGACTAATGTGGGCTCCGTTCCTCCGACAGTGCGACATGTGTGTGCGAAACAGGGCGATGTGCATCCCCAGCAAGGACCAAGGCCGCGTTGTCTGCGACCAGTGCCGCTGTAGGCACGACAAGTGCACTCGCTGGGGGCGAAACAGCCGGGGAGAAATCAAAGGCGGTTCCCACCGCAACATCCCTGTCGCCATCTTCAACGGAATGGGGTATTCGTACTCGTCGCATCTTTCGCTTCAAGAACGCGCATGGGTAGAGGCCGTCATCCACGCTATCGAGGGTTGCCCCGAGGCGAATCAGTTGACGGAAGTCGACCGCGAGGCCCTCCTCCGGTGTGTTGGGCGAGCCCGGACCATGCGGACCAGTGAGAGCACCACCGAAATTGTCACCTACTCCCCCACTGTTCGGACCCCAACCGAGTTCCTCTACGACCGGTCCTCCCTTCCCGTCTACAACGCCCGCTTCCTGCCGACCTACAAGGCGATCCCGGGGGCTCGTCTCCGTCCTGGCGTCGTTGTCCCGAGGAGCCCCGACGACGCGTCGACCGGCGACAAGGACGCCACGACTACCTCTTCCGCTCCGAGGGTTACTCAAGGTGGCCGCGACACGTCCATCTCTTCCACCGGTCCCGTAACTCGCGCGGCTTCTCGCCTCGAAGTCGAACAGCTGCCTCCGCCTGGCAAGCGTTCTCGCGAGGATTCACCTATAGTGGAGTCCTCGCTCCTCAAGAAGAAGAAACGACCGCGGATCGTAGAGTCAGAGGAGTCAGAGGACGAGAGTGAGGAGAGTGGTGAGGATCCTCCAGACATCGCCGCGAGTGGAGTCCTGCTAGACGCTGACCCACCGATGCCTATACACAACTTCTCTCGCCTGCAGACTGCAAAGCGGCGCCGACTGGTGAGCTGGATCTGACGTATTCTCTTTGCTACCGCTAACGCTGTCCGGCAGGTTTTCAATTTCAAGCCCGTGCTGGCTGTCTCCGTCCCTCAGAATGAGGACGCTTCGGATGACGAGGGACTGGTCGTCGATAGCTCCGTGACTCTCGACAGTGATGGTCTGGAGGTGCCGAACGAACTCGTCGAGCAGGAAGCAACTGCCGCTCAGGTTCTTCCCGAATTGCCATCTGCGCCCGGTCGGCCCTCGCCTGTGCCTACTCCCGTCGGTTCGCCATCGCCCGAGTATCCTCCTCTTCGGGCCCAGCTGGGCGATACTCGGGAGTTTACCATCCAGCTCCAAGAGCTCCGCGCCGCCTGGGCTGCCGCCGTTTCTCGCGAGTTCACCAGCCGGGCCCAGCAGCATGAGCTCGCTCGCCGGGAAGAGCTGCTGACCGGCCAACGCTTCGGTACGTACTCCGATGAGGCCATTGGGCGGCTCAACATCGACGAAGCGCGGACCATCTTCCGCGGCTTCGCCCGGAACTCCGTGGACGAGATCAACACGCGGTATCCAGTGGATCGGGAGATGCACGATAGTCCTGCAGGGTAGTCCGCGTCCAGAGGAATCGCGCGACGCATCCGCCAGATTCTTCGCGACATTTGGTGCGAGCGGGACTTTCTTGACTTGAGCGGCTTCGCAGGGGGCTTTCTTTCTTGTTCCGGACTTTCGCGTGTACGGTATGCTGGCTCGGCTTGTCATGACCCTCTGTTTTCTGTTCCTCCCGTCCTTTCGCAACCACTCTCGTTAGGTAGAAAGCCAGTATGTCAATCGAACCGAAGGTGATGTATGAATTTTCTTGTATTTTTGTATGAATAGGAATTAAAATTGCTGAGTGCAAGGAAGAAGAACTGCGTGATTTCGAGCTCGGACACATAGGCTCGTCCCCAGCCTGTTATGGGAAATTCCAATTCTGTTGTGAAGATCACCGATAGATGGATAGCTTCAATGTTTATAGTGGCATGGTGGCCGTCTCGGCAGAAGTTGCCACAGTCTCTAACCTACAAGGATACAACTGCTCTGGTGGCTACCAATACAGTAAGTATACACTCGGAAGGAACTAGATAATACACGATGACCTCGGATGTGCGGGCGTGAGCCGATCGGAAAGGTACGGGCTTTCTGTGAACTGAGGCCTGCTAGACGTAGGGTAAGCGACATTGTGGAAAGCCTTGTCCATGAAAGTTGCCCTTGTCCATGACATTGGTCCACAGTCTGAGCTCAGATCGTACTGCTGCTTGCACGGAGGCGCGCGTGGGGATGACGTCCTCAAAGTATGTTGCCAGTCGAAATGCTGGGCTCCGCAAGTTGTCCGGTGTAGGACGTGGTGGCTGGGATGAAGCGCAGGAGGGGGTAGCCGTCTCGAGCGACGGCTGACTTGACTTGAGAGTAGCAGGGATGGTGGAACCGATGGTAGGTGGATGTCGACTTGGGCGAAGGATCGCACACCGATCGAAGGGGCTTGTGCTTCCAGATCTTGGGGGGATACCCTCGCTATTAGTGCGAATGTCTAAGTCGATCGGTGGAGTGGAGCAATGGGTTGTACTCACAGTCCCACAGACTTGGTTACGGTTACTTACTGTAATGGCTCCGTCGTTAGAGAGCTTGATCCGTCCGATTTTCACTAGATCAGAACAGCCAGACGAAGATCGAGGAGGATAGAGAGGCTAATGCTTGCGGGATCCGCTGCAAGCTCTCTGTTTGTCCAAGGCCAAAGGGCAGGTCCCCGTCGCGGGCGCGAAGCATTACGCAGGTCCCAGTTGCTGCTTCGGGATGGGGACTGGGATGGCCGGATGAGGATTCAGGTCAAGAGTGGCGCGCGGGATCCCTTACGCCCGGAGTCCAATCCTCGATAGTCTTTCGGTGGACGCCTCGCCTCTGTCTCATTCAAACAGACACCGCGAGGGCGTGACCGTTCCCGTGTAATTTTTAGGTGCGTACTCACTTTGTCAGCATGAGCCCTCTACCTACGCACCGTGCCGCACAAAACCTGTCTCCTCCCGCCTCTTCGCACATCCCAGTCCACATGGCCGACCTCCTGCTGCCTACCCCAATCACGCAACATCTACACTCCTCCTCTCACCGTCCAACCCATACCATCCTCCACACCCTCCACGACCGGGATACGACAACGACAGCAGCGACGACACGACAAGGACGACGACACGATGAGGGCGACGACACGACGAGGACGACAACACGACGAGGACGACAACACGACGACGGAGATAACGGGACCTGGCCCTACGCGCGATCTGAGTGGCAAGTGGACACGGCGGAGAGTCTAGAGCGGCTTGGGCGGTATTTTCGAGCCATCGGGCGGCGAGGGAGGACGATACCGACGGCAGAAGGGCGGGATGTATGTTTTGGTTACTGTATCTGTGCTAATGTATTGCTTTCTCCGCATGAACACCTGGCGGGGCTTCTGAGGGCAAGGAGAAGAGCCTCGGCTCCTGGCGATCGAGAGTGTGTGGCACGTCGGGATCAGCGCCAGCGCCATGTGTGACCGTTTCAAATTTGTTTGTATGTGCTCATGGTGGTCTCATTCGTCGTCCTTCCGCACGACAAGGTTGGGTCCATGTGTCATTGGAACTCGCGACGCGAGGGGTCTTCCTGCTCTCTTCTCTCCTTCATCTGTGACCTCGTCGGCATCCTACCCCCTGCACTCTTCGCATGCGCGTGATCACGAACCTGAACAGTGGACGTACCGATGGAGCCTGCCCATCATACCGGGATCTCGCAAGAGTCAGACCTTGCGGGAGGACTCCGACGTCGAACAAATGGCAGAGGATCATCGAGGGCGAAAGCAGTGGTTGAGGACTCAGAGCTGCAGAGAAAGGAGGTCCAGGAGAGCAAGTAATTCAAAGGCAGCGCACAGGTAAACCGAGGTGTAGAGTGATGATAGGGTGAACATGGAGAGCTTGCCTGGGTGCCAGCGAGGCGTGGGTCGCATCTGAGAGGAATCCACTCGATGTGACAGTAGATGGAGGGGAGTCGGTGGTCGCGAGGAGGCGAAGTCGACAGAGAGGTGAGGGCATCTGAAAAAGGATGGATAAAGAAGGGGGAAGCAACCAGACGAGTTCGTGGGCGTGGATAGATTGAATCGACGAGTCTGCTTACATCCGTAGAAGGCAGGAGGGCTTTCCGATTCCCAATGCGGCACCCGTGGGAACCAACTGTATAGTGTGACAATCCGTGACACACTCCACTTCGACTGGCGGTAGCGATCTTTTCGCTCTTCAAATGCTCCCCACACCCAACAACGACACGACAATACAGCACTTACAAAACCTCCAGCAAGCAAGAGAAGCAAATCTATCAAATCGACGGTCGAAGCCGAGCAGAGGTACGTACGAACGTCTTATTCATGCGTTGGGTGCCCATATTTCAAGCGGGCGGTAGAGAGGACAATTGGAGGGGGGAGGTACTTGGAAGGAATGGGAGGACGACCGGTCGCATGAAGATCAGCGGGCGAAGGGGAGCATAATGTGGTGATTGGACTGCGCGAATGGTGGAGGAGGATGATGTAGACAGGTGTATGTAGGCACATGAGCGAAATGAGATGAACCTCTCCCTCCCACCTGCTATGATATGCTGGCTAACCAATGCAAGGAAAGTGGAGCGAACCTGAACACAACAAGTCGTGTTGCAAGCTGCGCGGCGATGCCGACCACAAATAAGATGATGGCCTTGCGGACGGCAAACGGCGTGTGGGATGCATTGGAGCGTGACGTGGCTGGGCTGCCCCAAATGCCCACCGGAACTGGTAAGTTGTCTGTGTGCACGGCCCACAACTTGCTTGATACACATTGACATACTTCGATAGTGGGAATAGGACGTAACGAGACGATGGTGAAGACGGGTTGGTTGTGAGTACGACCGTGGAGACGTCTCCACCCTGCACACTGACGAGAGCGAACTGTAGTGTGTGGGTTATCCCACAACAGTTGACGCCAGAGGAGGCGAGGGACATTGGATGTGCGGCCCTAGAGCTTAAAAAAATTGTCAAGATTTATTGGAACTCCCAGAAAAACAAAGTACGTCATTCCTTGGGTCCCAAATGGAATGGCATGCTGATGAATGAATGTTAACGCAGTTCCTGTACGAATGTAGGGACTACGTGGGAGGCCTTGTCCTAAAGAACATGCTCGAAGTTGACCGCGCAGACCCGGCCACCTTGGATCTCCTCGACTGTTTGGGTGGACCGGACGAGTACATCCGGACTAGGATTTACACGTACGTGTGGGAGACACGAATCGAGGACCTCGTGAACGTCTCCTTCCTGGACGTGCGGAAAATGACGTTCCTCCCGCTCAACCCTGGGCAACCCTTCACACGGTATGATCTGCAACTGGAGACACGGTGGATGGGACACACGTTGGGATTTGGCGCACTGAAGGTATTAGTCTGGATGCATGGACAATCAAGTGTGCTCATACATACACCAATAACAGGTTCCAGCGCGCGTTTGCAAGGAAGAAACCAAGTGCATGTATGGCGGCCAGTACTTTCCCCATGTCCACCAGATGAGGTGGTGTGATACCTGCAAGACCTGGTACCACATTGAATGCCTGGAGGAGAGCAACGGGACCAGGCCTCATCTTATGGACTCTCGCTACCCTCTCCGGAATCTGTGGGAAGAGGCTAGCACCGCAAGGATCACCCTCATGCCACGTACCGACGGGCTATATCATGCAGCCCCATTCACGCTTGGGACAATCCTCTATCAGATAAAGTTGGAACATCGGCAATACCCGTGGGGCAATGACGAGGGGCTCCCGAACTTCGAGGAGTTCGTGTACTCCGTGATGGAGCACCTGGGCATCTCGGCACGTCACCGGATGCAACTGTACCAGGAGTTGCTGGATTGTGTCATGCATGACAGGATGATGTATCAGTGCGGGGAACCAGGCTGCGCGGCATGGATCTAGGAGACTAGGTAGCATTCATTACCCCACTAGGTTGTACATTTACGCACCCAATTTGGGATCTTGTCCTGTGGAGCGTAGCTGCTAATGTCAGAGGGACCTGGCCACAGATGTCGGCAGAGCTCCGTCATGTCTGGGAGATGTCTAGATCAGGCAACGGAGCCAGAGGAGCACTGCGGCAGAGAGCGGACGAGACACGGAGTGCAGGCACGGACGTAGCAAGGACGTAGTTTGGGGCTGTAATGACGGTGCGGCGGTGCATAGTGGACGGTGTCGGTGTGGGCGGTCAGGAGGGGGGACTCCGGGAGAAAATGGTTCTCGCATTCGAAGCGGGGCACAGACAGAGCATTGTAAGTACGCTAATAATACAGCAGCCATGTGGTCCTCACATAACCAGCCGACCGTCGCTCTCCCGATCCGCCAGATAAACTGGTACCACTGACGCCGCTGGTACGTGAAGTGGGTGCCGAAACCTTCTCATCTATGGCCGTTATCCCGGTTCAAGCTCGTGGGAGGACATCTTCGTAGCACGTACCAAAGTCATGCTCGAGAACGATAAGGGGACCTTGACCTGTGCTGGATTCAGCTGTTCGGAGCCTGAGTGCACAAGTCGGATCAACACCCCCGAACCCCGTCCGATTATGCAACCCGTACTACACAACGCACAGACCCTCGTGTATGCGCCTCAGTTCCGGACCCATAGCGCATTGTCTTACCTGAGCACCGCAGTGTTGACGTCCGGGGGACCGCTCACGCTTGCTGAAGATGCCGAAGCCGTACCACGCTATTTTCCAGCTTCTCGAAAGCAGGTCGCATACGCATCAAAATCGGCATGTTACCCACGTACCAAGCATTATCGAAGGAAGATATCTCAGCCCACTGAGTAGCAGAGTAAAGCACAAATTAGCTCCTCCACCATTCCATCACTCGCGCCGCCATGCCGGGATCCCTGTCAACTCCACATGAGAAACTTGGGACCTACGCAGGCGACTCCACGTACCATGCAAAGCTCTGGTCCAATCCTGTCTCAATGGATGCGCCCTCACCGCATGTGGGACTAAGTGGATGGTCTGAGCAGAGCGGAGGCGACGGCAGTGTGGTTGAGTCTCCTGAATGTTGATTGCGTGCCGTCAACGTCCGCGGTGAGAATACCATCGTCGCAAGGATCACGCACCCAGTTCGGGGCTTGGTGCTGTGGATGATGTGTCTGGCATGCTGCTCGTTCTTGGCCTTCTTTTTGTTTCTTGAAGCCAGACATGGACGGCAGTCGTGCAGTCGTTAACGCGAGTTGCAGTGCGAATAGCAGCCTCGAGGATAGAGGGCACAGGAAGGAGCTCACGGGGGAAGGAGATGCCAAAGTGGCGCTCGACCTCGAAGAGATCCTGCGCTAATTGGATGGAGTCGCCGCAGCGCTCCGTGAAGTACTTGACAGTTGCATAACGAGCGGTGAGTGAACACGAGGCCAAAGCGAGCCATAGGCGTACAGGTGAGGAGAAGAAAGGAGGCGAGCCGGACACGAAGCATGTTGGTCCCGATGGTAGCGGAGGAGTGCACTGTCAAGCCTGACCAGTCAGCAGATGTTGCGACTATGAAGACACACTTGAGTCACCTGCTGGAACATGCGCAGTAGTTGCAGTGCACAGCGTCGACTCAGAGGCAGGTCTTCTCGGGTCAAGTAGCCCCGGAGGTCGAGTGTCTGGCGATCACTCCCAGGTTAGCTTCGTGCACGATGTCTGAGTCTCGGAGTCTCGAGCATTGAATGCGGGCTCGACAGTGCCAAAAACAGCCACGGAAAGGACGTACCAAGTGGTGGGAGAAGCTTGAGTGCGTGAATGCGCTACCGGCCACCTCGCGAGACGCGTCACTAACCCGTACTACCCAGACTTGATGATTTTCGGCCGGAGAGCAGAGTTTGGAGAAGAGCTGGTCATGAATTAGGTAAGCATCACGGACATGAGCTGCATGATGAACTCATCTGCCATGCCAGTGAACAGAGCCATATGAAACACGTACCGAATAATTGAACAGGATGAGGAGGCTCCCAACGAGTGCGTCATCGGCTCTGAGCACCAGGGAGATGGATGTGCAGTAGTTGTTAGGCTGTATCACGGGTGACCCGAGGGTTAATAATTCTCACCCGCACCCTTACCCGCAGTTTACCCGCACCCGTAACCCTAGGGTGATCGCGGGTAGGGGTTTTAGACGCCGGGTACGGGTGGAGCACGGGTACGGGTCGATACGCGGGTTAGGACGGGTAGAATGATGCACGCAGCCATAACTTCGCAGCGTAGGACATCCAGGACATCACAGGATACGAGATTAATAATTACCCCGGACAGACATGGGAGAGGAATCGAGGGCGACGACTCGGACGACAGAGACTGCAGAGGGCATGCACAAGGTCATACAATGTTATATGTGTGGCAGACTACATGTTCTACATTACGCATCCTTGATACCATTGACATCTACCTTATCCCAGCCGCGGAGAAGCTTGAGCTCATCATCCTCGCCGTCAAGATCCGCCGCAAGGGCCGCCTTCCGCAAATCTATGCCCTTCACGTACCCCGCGCGAGACCAGGCACCAAGGCAGAGCACGGCGCGCGTTGTCTGTGCACTCATTCGGCTACGAACATGAGAGAGAAGCAAGCGCCCCTTGCTGAAGACCCTTTCAACGTCGACAGAGGTCGCTGTATCCATCTGTCGTTAGTGAGGCACTGGGAGGTCTGAGTGTGCTCGCACGTACCTGGGATGCTGAGGAAGTCCAGGGCCATCCGCGAGAGTCGAGGGTAAAGGCCACGACGCTCGGCCCACCAAAGTAACGGGTCGTCCGTGTGCTCGATAGGGATGGCGAGATACCGCTCCAGCTCTTGACCAGCATTCTGCGACACGCGAAGACGTGTGATTGATTTGAGGGCGTCAAAAATGTTCTCGTCCTGGATGGAAAAGGTTGGAGGTTAGTACACGCTGTCAGAGAGGTGGATGGCGGGCGCAACGCTGCGACTTACATCCGAGATATCGACCTCGTCCTCGCTGCTCTCGTCCATCTGGCTTGGTGACGCGCGAGACCGAGCGGAGCCTCTCTCGTGGTCCGAGTCCGGGAACTCATCATCCTCGTTGCGCTCTGGCTCACCTGCGGGCGCGTAGGATCGCTCGAACTCCTCGAAGAGCAACTCTTTCGCATTCTTCTGCCAATCGTCGTCCCACTTCATCTTCTTGAAGTACTCGAGCTTGTGGGACGGATGCAGCACTGGCGAAGTACTCGGACATCAGCTCGGCGGCTCAACGTCCGCGATCAGAAAAGGGTGAGAGGGGCGTGAGGACTCACTCATGGCGATCCGGTAAGTGTCTGACATGTCCGTATAGGAGTAGTATTGATTGAGAGCCTTCTTGGCGAGGCTGCAAGCCACGCGAATCGGCTTGACGTACTTGTGCGAGAGAGACGCGTTCGTGAGGGCCTTGTCAATGTGGTCCATGGCGGGGATTACATCGGCGAGGTAGGGTGTGTCGCGGGAGAAGAAGATGGTGGCGTGTTTGAACACCTGCAGTTAGAGTGGTAGAGGAGCGCCGGCCCAGTAAGATGAGGTTGAGGAGATGGGTCGCGCCAAGTCACCGGCCACATAAGGCAGATAACACCGACGGAATTACGAGGTAAGAACACGGCGCGGTGGGACAGGCAGTTGTTAGAAGAAGGTTCAAACCTAATAATAAGGTTCGTAGTGGCTTACGAACCTTCAACACCTTCTCTAGCTGGGTCGCCACGGTCCACTCATCCTTCGACAACTCGTACCCCCTCAGCCCATTGTCGGTCCTCTCGCACATCTCCTGGTACGGTTGCCGATACTCGAGCACCATCTCCAGCATATCGTATGTAGAGTTCCATCTCGTTCGCACATCCCGAGGTATTAACCGCTCGGGCAGGCCATGCGACGCCACGCACTCCTTCCAGGCTGGAAGGAGTATGGTGCTAGAGGTGACGACCTTGGACGCGAAGGTGCGTACCTAACGAAGGCAATGGTGAGTAACAAAATACCTCCCGGAATGTTCACCTGACTCACCTTCGCTAGGATCAGCTTGACGGGGCGCACAGACTTCTTGAACTCTGCCTGTTCCTCGGCGGTCATCTCGGCCATCGCGTCGACCTCCTCCTCCTCCTCGTCCAAGGCGTCCGCGTCGTACTCGACCTCCCCCGCCTCTTCTTCCTCACCTTCGTCCTCATCGTTGTCTTCTCCGTCACCCCCACCATCCGGATCGCCATCTTGAGCTGTCTCTCCCACAAGCTGCGCGATCTCCGCGTCGTCTTCATCCGCGCTGTCCCCGTCCTTCTTTTTGCGTGTGCCTGTATCGAAATGGTTCACCAGATTCTTCCCGCCGACGATGTTGAGGATGTGCAAGAAGCACCGCACCCGCGCGGCGCCGGCCTCAAAGGCGGGGAGGTTGTTCTCGCTCCCGAGCTCTTCGACCATGGTGTCGTTGTTCGATGCGTTATCGCATGTCACAGCCTTGATCTGTTTGACCGAAAGGTAAGCCCAGCGACTTGTTCCAGCGGTTGAAACACTTCCACTAACCTTATGCTCGATTCCGAACTCCTTCAGGATCTTCGCGAACGCGGCAGCAAGGTTGACGCCCGTATGCGAACATGCCAACTCGACGAGATCGAGGAGGAAACTCACGGGCTTGCCATCCTGCTCGAAGTGCACCGTCACCGCGACGAAGGCCCGGTGGTTCGGGGAAGTCCACGCATCCGTCGCGAAGTGCAGCGCGCCTTCATACTCCTACGGCACCCCGGACTTCAGCCACCTCGCACGCTCATGAATGCCTGGACAAGGACTTACCTGCAACATCTTCGCTACCCGGGATCTGGTTCGCTGGAAGACCTCACTCACGTCGCGCGCAACCGTCGAGGCGGATGGCAGGTAGTACCCAGGGCGCCCAGTTTTCATAAGGACCTTGAAACCAGGATCTTCGACGATCCGGAACGCGCGCAGCGACTCGCACACCCACTTGACGAGTTCCACGCGCGTCTCCGAGCGTGTGTGCTGCCGCGCGCTGTAAGTAACCTTACCGCCCTTGCGCTCGAAGTGCGCGGTGATCGAGCCCGTTTTCAGGATGCTTCCAACGATTTCCTCGCGCGCGACCTGAACCGAAGCGGCCTCCGCCGCAGACGCGACTGTCTCTGCGCCCCAGCACTTCGTGGCGTGCGCTCGGAGGTTAGACGTCGAGGAGTGGTCTTTCGTGTCCAGGAACCGGCGAACCGTAACGTTGCAGCCCCGATTGGCGCACGAGAAGACGTGCGAGCGACGAGTCCCTTCATACTGAATCTCGGGAGTCGGCTTATAGAACGCGTAGATCGTGCTTGTCCAGCGTTGTTTCATGGCCTCTGCGTGGCCGAGCTGTCAGCACCCCAGGCATCGATCCATTTCGACAACAATCAATTCGCACCAAGCTCAGCGTTTGGGTCCACCTCCGCTTCGTTCTCGCTCGGGCTTTCCTCGGCGCTTGATTGCTCATCTACGAGCGCGAACCCATCCTGCGACAACGCCTCCTCCTCGTCGACGATGTTTCGCCCTCTTGCAGCGCCTCCTTTCTTCTGGGAAGCTCCAGCCTTGACAGGAGCTCCCTTGCCCTTCTTACCGCCCGTGGCCGAAGCACTGTTCTTGGTGCCCGCCGCGGCGCCCGATGTCTTTGCCGGGCCTTGTGATGCCCCGGCGGACTGGTTCTTCGCGCCTGCTGCCCAACATGTGTGAGGCTTCCGGGTCGCACACTCATGATTCTGAGGCGATCGTGCTGATCTGCGTACCTCCAGTGCTTCCCTGGGCTCGGCTCTTCTTGGAAGGCGGTGATTTGGTCGCTGTTGCAGTTCCGGCGCGTTTGCGGTTCCTGCCCATTGTGACAGAGGTTTCAGGACAGCGATGAGAGTCTCGTTCAGACCAGATGAAGATGTAGAAGTTTGGGAGATGCGTATCTACGGCTTTCCGTCCTCGCATGTCTGTGTGTGGCTTAGAACTGTATAGTAGATGAATAATGTGTCCACAATAGTACATCCACTGTATGTTTACAACATGAGAGATTTCATATTCCAACACATGTTCACTAGATGTCCGATAACGGTGCCGGCATTCCGCGGCTGTCCTGGCGAACTGGCCTTTCGAGGGCGCAGTTGCGGTTAGCGCTTTTCGGCGCTTTTCGGGCGCCTATACCCGTACCCTAGCCTACGGGTGGCGGGTTTGCTGGGGGTCGAAAAATCCATACCCCCACCCTCACCCTTGGTGCACACCCTTGCTAACCCTCGGGGGTGTCTCACACCCTTGCTTCAGCCTAGTAGTTGTACGACACCGTGTGCAGGTCGACCTTCGTGTTCAATGTGGTTCAGGTCGAGCTGAGCGTTGACACCAAATCAGCTTCGCACGCCCTCGCACGCCGCCAATTGCACTTAAAACGGCCCTGAAAAGGACCTACCAAGTTCGTGCGAACGTGTCGCCGGGCCGTGACATTGGACGACGTGCAGTCGCTGTGCTTCAAAGATGCTGATAGAGTAGCACCCGCTGGCAGCGGGATGCCCACTTAGTCGAATCTGGTCAAGGATCAAGTCAACAGATATCTGCACTGGTGGACATGATGGCAAGAAGTGCATACCGTATTATTCGAGAGAGAACACTGACGAGAGACAGTGAGCTCCGAGATACCATCGCTGTGTGTGCTAGAGATTGGACATGCCAGTGGGCCCGGAAAGCATGACAGAAAATGAATAGGGTGAGCAGCGCAGCAATACGACAACAAGAAGCACATACCAGGAGGAGGGAAACCAGTGTGTTCACAAGTGTCCAGCATAAGTCTCGAAGATACGTGCAGTAGTTGTATGACACCGTATAGCGGCGTGTACGCGTAGACACTAACATGCAAATGGCATTTTGAGTCGAGCCTGGATGGCAGATGTTGTACAGTGCAGAATGGTCGAAGGACGTCGACCGGAGGGAGCAGAAGGTGAGGATGGTCGAGTGCAAACATGTGCGTACCTACGAGTCCTGCACAACTACCTGGGCCGGGAGTACCAAAGTGACACCGGCGGGCGCTGCTTGGCCGCTGGCGACGCGTGCTTGGTCCTGGTACCGGCTCGAAAGCGGAAGGTTGCGACGAGACCGTTGCCGAAACACACGCAAGCCGGTGTCATTGGGGCCTGGGTTTGAGGTCGTCGGGTCACCCTCCCCTGAAGAATGGCGGCATAAAAGACCTGAAGAGAGGGCAATTCATCAGTATCCTCGTCATCTCCTTTGCACCTTGTGTTCTATTCGCTGTGCTGTACCCGCGCCCTGCAAGAGACGATGGCATCCGCAGAGCCTGGCCAGGACGGTGACGGTAAGCTTTTCTCCCATGCGTCGTGTGAGTCGAGCTGACGGTACCTCGTCGACGTCCTGCAACGTGTGCATCTCAGCTCGCGTGACTGCGTAGCAGTCGTCCTGCATGCCCGAACGCCAGAGTCATCTATTCAGCCGTGATCAAAAGTGCACCACTCACCATTTTCCTCGCCGCCGTCCCCGCCGCACCTGCCCCCGTCCATGCTACCCATGACTCCGCACCGTCCTCCATCTCGCTCAACTGGCCGATGCTCTCGGACTGCGCAGTCGACAACCCCGCACGCATCCTCGCGGACAATGCGACCGTCATTGTCGCCGAGAACACACTCACGTCCTGCATCACCTTGTGCGCCGCGCTGGGGTTCAGGTACGGCGGCGTCGAGTTCGGCGTCGAATGCCACTGCGGGACGGAGCTCAAGGCTTCATTGGACGATGGCGCCACCAGCGGCGTTGGCTTGCGGAGGAGCCTGGACCATTCAGGTTCCTATGATGGTACGAAGACAGTATCGAGTTGGACTGACGGTATCTCACGTGCAGGTGTATGCGGTCCCTGCCCTGCGTCTCGGGACCTGGGTGTTGTCAACACACGGCCGAGAGCCCCGCGTTCCCCACCTCGGCGCAGCAGACCGTCGCGCCCCCTTGTTAACCAATGTCGCCAGGCATGCGCGCACGTGGTTTTCTCGTTCGCAGGCGTTGAGCGCGAGCATTCCACGGCAGGTTGGGGTCGATGTCGCGTTCGATGCTGAGCGCGCATGCGGTCCCGTACCTCCACGCGCGCGCAACGTTCTTGACCATGTACCTGTACCCGTCGCATCCGAGGAGCATCGTCGGGATGTTGTTGAAGAGCACGTATTGGACGCAATGCGCGTGGCCGTGTATGGTGAAGCTGACCCCCGAGCTTGTTGCCAGAGAGCAAGTCTGCACCCCACTGGAAAACGATCGGCGGGAGTGGCCCTCCATGAGACGGTAGCGGTCGGGAGACGAAGAACATGAGACTGAAGAGAGGACGCACCGATTGTTATTTCCAACAAGAAAACAGGTGCCTTGGTAGGTGAGTCGTCTGGCGCTGTCGGGGGTGACTCTGGAGAGAAAGTTGATGTATTCGTCCGTGTGGAAGCGCGTCTGGGATGCTACACAGCGGCAGCAATGGTGACTACGGGTGTACGCGGCATGGGGGCTGAGAGGAAAAACGACGTACGAGAATGTGCATCTTGGGAAGCATGTCATATGCCTGGATGGGTGATGCGCATGCACTGTGGCTTCATGGCGTGGTGGACGCCATACGAGTAAGAGCCGGCGTTGGCTGGAAGAAGGATGGGATGGGAGGTGGGATGACAGCATGCAGAAGAGCTCACGGTTGTAGTAGCAGGAAACCGTCCTCCTGGACACGTCCATCGTACCAGGCTCTGGCAAGAGTCGAAGGCCGAGCGGGGGAACAGAGATGTCGGAGCAGCCGAGGACTGCAAGATAAGCGTTGTTGACGAGCTGCAGAGAAAGAAGTCTGCGGAAGCAAGCGGCGCAGTGCAGAGCGCAGATGGGACGCAAGGTGCAGACTGGGAGCAGCGAGCAAGTGGCCGAGACTCCGGGTACAAGGTCAAGGCGACGCGGGGGTGGCTGAGAATATCTCAGATCCGCCACGATCACGTCGAGATCCGTCGCGGGACGTCCTAGGCACGACGGGCATCCGGCCATGTCCGACCGGCGAAAAGTCGAAGAAGAGTGGCGGCTGGAGGTAGCCGCCCCATGCGTCTCTCTAACACATTTTGTCTCATCCAATAGCAAAGAAGTGCGGCAAGTCTTCGCGGGACGAAAAGTCGCCGAAGGGGCCAGACTTTCGGACCAGCCGAAATGCGCGCCGAATGTGGATGGTGTCGAGGTCGAAGTGCCTAAGGAGGGGAGAGAGCCAGGACTCGTTATACGGCAAAACAGGCTTAGCTTTCATGGCGCGCTGACACTGGATGCACGAGCGCACGAAGAATGCGACGTCATCCCACATGTTGGGCCAGTAGAACCTGTCGAGTAAGATCTTGTGCGTTGCATCTCGTCCGCGATGGCCAGCGGTGAGGTGCGCCTCAAGCATGAGCGAACGGCGGCGTTCGCGGTCCTCGATCACCAGGCGTGGCTGAGCAGGCGAGTTGCGTTTCGGCGCGAGCCAGAGACGATTGTCGCAGAGTAGGAAGCGTCTGGTGCGTCGCTGAAAAGCAAGACAGTTGCCGTCGGTGAGCAGATGCGTGGGGAATTCTCCACAAGAGAGGAAGTGACGCAACTCGTCCCAGAAGGACGCATCGTCCTTGTCCGCTGATGCGAAGCGGTGGCCGGCTGGTTTTGCATTGAGGACTGCTGGCGTGAGGGGCTCAGAGTACCTCGAGATGACTGGAACGTCGATCTCGAGCTCGCAGCCGTTGAACGAGAACGAAACTTGCTGGTATGAGACCCTGGAATGGACGAAAAACTCGTCCGCTCGCCGCGTGTTGCAGCTATGTACGTGCGCGAGGGATGTGAGCGCGAGGAGGGAACCGGGCGTCGAGGAGAGGAGAGAGGGCTGCAAAGCGTTGAAGCGTTCGCTCTGTTGGAAAGTGAGCGCAGCAGACGCGCTGTATGACCGCAGGCGGGTGTCGTACTGCGATGAAACTGTGAAGGGGTTGGAGTGCGTGAGTTGTAGGGAGCGGAGGGTCGAGCGGCCAGAGGAGAACGTAGCTAGGCAGCTACCTGAGCGCAGGACAGCAGCATACAAATCGTACACCTCGAGAAACTGCTGAGAGGACGTGAGGAGACATCGAGGATGCGGGCGTCGAAGCCAGAGAACATGTCCGCTGCCATGTAGATTGCGTGACCTACGAATGATTCAGCGAAATCATTTATGTTCAGAGGAAGAGAGGCGTCCCGAATGGCTACGGAGTTGAGCATCTCAACTGCGATCACAAGACGCACGGATGGCTTCGAACCAGGCTTCTTTTGGACCGCCCAGAGCGGAGAGCGGTAGCTTGAGGTGGACGGCTCGAAGCGCCCGAGTAGCTCGAAGCGTCGTACTTCATCGCGAACAGCCTGTCGAGTTGCGTGGGGAAGAGGTGTCGGAGGGACTTGCCAGGGGGTGTGTTCTATAAACGGTATCTTGTAGTCCGGGAAGTAGCGAGGGTCGAAGAAACCCTTCTCGTCGTACTCCCATGCAAACGCGCGTGAATACGAGATGACGACGAAGGCAAGGAGGTCGATCTCCTGTTCTGAGAGGAAGCCCGGCTCGATTGTTGCGAGGAGGCCGTCGAGCCGGTCCCGAGTCATACGGGAGTTGAGGGGAAGGTCCGAACGAGGCGGAGGATGTGTAGGTAGGACTAGAGGGGGCAGCTCAGGTATCTCAGAGAACTGTTGAGCTCGAGGATCAGGCATGTAGGTTGGAACGGGGCGGTGTCGACGATGAACCGGTTTATACTTGCGAGGGGACTTGGTGGGACGGGGTATAGTCGACATCGTGTGTACGAAGGCGTTGTAGTCGAAGATTGCGCGATTAGACCAAGACGAAACAGGGATAGAAGACGAGGGAACACCAGAGACGCCAAGATATTCGTGGATTAAAGAGTCGTATTGCGGGGGAGGTTCCGTGCCAAGCAGGGTATCGAAGTCCGCAAACTCCGCGTTGCCCATGAGACACTCAAACGAGCGACCTAGAGTACGGACGACGTGCTCGCCGGCTCGCTCGCGACCAGGGCCCGAACAGGAAAAGCCTGTACAGTGAGGTCGTCGTCAGATATCCCTTCAATATACGGAGATACGTAGCTCGTCGAGCGCGAGGGGACTTCGCGGTTGTGGGGGTTGTTGGGCAACGTGATTGCTATGCCGATCGTCGGGCGCGCACCGCGCTCCTTGTCTTGTCGGGTCCATAGATAGAGCATAGCCCGTACAGAGGGCGAATGATGGAGACGAGCGGAGTAGTGAGTGAGGAATGGCTGGCCGAGGATGATGCTGAAGGTCTCGCCGATTGACTCGTTTGGCGAGATGAAAAGATGGTCGGGAAACTCGTGATCGCCAATGAGGATCGGTGCACTGCTGAGGTATCCGAGGAGCTGCTCTGGACTACCGTGAATGCCGCGCAAGGACCACGAAGACCCGAGGTAATCTAGAGGAAGACGAGCACGGTCTGGCACCGAGTTGTCACCGAGGTTGAGTTCGGAGCCGGAGTCGATCATGAGATGGAAAGGAACTCCATTGATTGTGCCCGAGAGCACATCAACGGACATGGCGAGGAAGCGGTCTCGTACAGAGGGGGAACCTTGACCAGCGAAGAATGCTTCGGCGATCTGTTGATCGTGATTGTCGTCATTGTCCGTGCTGACGAGTGTCGCGCCGCGGAGAGGGGATGCGGTTGCAGGCACAGCGACGACAATGGGGACACCGTCGCTGTCTACAAACGAGACCTCTGCTACCTGGGTCTGTGCCTCCTTGGGAACACGCTTGCAACGGGTCGCTTCGTGGACACGGTCTAGGAGACCCGGAGCGATGCCGAAAAGGTCGTGGAGAGGGAGAGATACAGCTGTCTGTCCCATAATCGTCTAGTAGATGCGTTGCACATCGACGCTAGACTCAAGCTCAGACATGTTGTGGTAGCCGGACGACGGTGCAGACTTATCTTTGTCTCGCGGCTTAGAAGCCGTATCCTTCATGATGATGTCGGGGTCGGACTCTCGCTGTTTACCCTTGTTCTTTGGAAGCGATTGCTTCCAACCCTCCTCTCGATTGATAGGAGGGACGGGCGGAGCAGTAGTCGACGGCTGTGATGGCGCGGCTGGTGCGGTAGGCGCTGGCGGCGCAGCAGGAGTTTGCATCGGCGTTGACGGCCCGGCTGGTCCGGTCGAGGGAGCAGATGGCTTGACCGGGGCCTGCGGCGCAGAAGGGCCTGAAGGATTGACTGGGGGTACACGTGGGGGATTCGAGGAACTGGAAGGCTGTGGCTGAGGTTGCGTGCGTTGTCGAGCGGACGGCTTGTCGTCCGGACGCCGCTTGGGATCGTAGCGGCCGGACGCGTCGTACTCCGAAGCTTGGGGTCAGAGCCTGCGATATGAGAGCTTGTCAGCATCGCGAACGTCGAGCCGTCTGGGAAGATCACCGCGGCGGGAGCTGCGCCGGCAACTCGTGTGGCAGGAGGAGTTGGCGTTAAGAAGTGGATGTATGCGGCCATGCCGCCCGCGTAGTTGTATGGCGCGCGCGGGAGCTCGGATCCGTCTGCGGCCATGACATATCGGTTGGAAATAGAGTCGAGTCGAATGCGCCCCTCATTGACGAGGTTGGAGAGCTCTGGGCAGCTGCGGAACCCCAGTACGTGCGTCGGCGGAGCCTGTCCGCACATGGCGCACCGGGACTGCCATCGCTGTTGCTGTTGTCCTGTTCCGGGGTTCGCTGGTGGAGCTGTAGGTCGTTGTCCCTGTGCGAACATCAGCATCAGATTCTCCATCTGCTTGATAAGCTCGTTCATGCGGTCGTCCGTGGACGGTGACTTAGCTGGGGGTGTGCCGCTTGACACTGGTTGCGAGGGCGTCGACTGCGATTCAGAGAGCAAGAGGTCTTCAGCTTTCGCCTCGTCGTACCGCCACGATTCGTAGGTCGGATCGTCCTTGTCTGCCAGACTCCGGAGATGGACCAAAACGTCCTTCACGTCAGGCGCATTTGCGCGAGAAAGGTTCGTCTTCGGAATCAGCACCCGAATGGCTGGCTTCATGGTGGAGGGGATAGCCTGAATAAAATGAAACTTGAAATCACTATCCGAGATCATGCCCGACTTGAGCAGCGGCTGGGCAAGAGACGTATATTCGGTATAGAACACGTTCACCTGTGCTTTCGTGGTGTACGCAGGCTTGTCCGCCAATTCCTGGGCACGCTTGAGGAACTCAGCCAGCGGGAGCGGCTTCGGTTTGTCGATGTCGCCGTAGAGCTCGATGAGTGCGGCCTTCGCCTTGTCCCACGTACGACCTGTGGTGTCGCGATCGATCTCTGGGAGGAACCTGATACGGTCCCGCACCGCTGGAGTGCAGTACCGAAGGATCCAGTTGACCTTTATGTCTTCGTCCTTGATGCTGACGCGCTTGAGGTGCATATCGACGTCCTCGAGGAAGTCGGAGACATAGTGGCCGTCAAACTTTGGGGCCTCGGACGTGTTGGGTATCGGCATAGAGTAAGAGGTCGCCATACTTGCGGCGACGGAAAGCGGAGGGTATAGGACAGGAGGGTAGGACAGCTTGCTGACGAGCGCGGCAGTCAGGCCGCGGATGGGGACAGGGGAAAGATACTTTCTTAATGAAATATATACTCAGCTAATATTCGAACACCACCCCTCGCGGTGGGCTCCACTGTCGAAGGAGTGAGTCTGTCCCTCGTCTCCTCGTCGAGAACGTGGGGCGGATGTCGAACTCGCAGCTGAGCTGGCGGACGTCCGAACGTACTCAGACGGCTGGCGTGTGAGGAACGGAGATAGGTCGGTTGGGAGCCGTCCGCGCTTGCGGAGGTCAGCTGGGTGCCGCGCTTGCGGTTGTGTGCGTGTCGCGCTTGCGTGGGGATCGAGTCGAATACAGGAACAATAGATTTCGTTCGGGGTACAGGGATTGTGTGTGCAGGATGGGAGAGAATGAGCGGAAGCTGGGGGCCCAGATGGCGTACCCCAGGGGTATCTAAGGTGAGGCTACGGATAATACCTAGAAGAGGAAAGACCGAGGCTGTCAGCACAGCCTTTAATAAGATGACAACAGGCAGCTTGGTCCGGGAATAGGAAGAGAGATTACGGAGGATAGGAGCGGAGGGATACGAAACAGGATACATGAGATAAAGATCGGCGTAGGTCGGAAGAGAAGGAACGGACGGGAGAGCGAGATGGACGAGAGAGAGAGAGAGACGGATGACCGGAGCGCGAGCGCGTAAGGCGCCGGCCCAGAAGCAGTGCGGGTATACGAGTGTCGTGTTCGACACTACCACACCGTCCCATGGTCTCCACGAACACGGCTCGGTATGCCGTGGTTCGCGATTGCCTCCAGAAAGAGAGTGAGGACAGTGGCGGCGCGATTGTTCGTGTGCGCTCGGATGCCAGTGACGAACCGCGAGTAACCGTCGACGAAGCAATGAATGACGATCTTCCATCAGATTAGACCTTAATAACTGTTAATGAGGCATCATCCTGTGATATCTGAACATCTACGTACCATGCTGCCCGTCATGATGGACGAGGGAGTTGGGACCAGGCACCTGATACTTCTTGCGAACAATGACCCGCTGGCCAAATGCTGCTGGAACTCCGACCACGCGAAGGTATGACGCACGGATGCGCGCATCGGGTACGCGATGTCCTTGAGATCTGAGGTTGGCAGCGATCATCTTGCGCCCGAATCACGGAAAGGACGAGAGCATAGCGATGAGTGCCTGGTCCAGCTCGGCATCAGTCATGGTAGAGACTGGAGGGGTACTTGTGGTATGAATTCGGATCGGATCTCCCTCAGCATCATGGGTGGTCGTAAAGACGGGATCGCCGGGCATAACGAGGCCCAAGCGGAGAGCCTCTCGCCGAACATGGCGAGGCGAACAGCCGAGAAGGCGCGCGATCGCAGCAGGCCCTCGCATTTCCAGCGCAAATTGTAAAAACTGTCGCTCGATCGCTTTTGAAGGGCGGCCGCGGCGGCCTGTGCGGAGGACCTGGATGACCTGGAGGGGCTGAGCGTCGGGCGCATCGATGGATTGATGGCAGGCCTGGTCCAAGTCAGCAACGATGCGCGCGAGGCTGTCTTGAAGTGTCGTATATTCGGTGGGGGGTAAAACATGGCGGTGCTTGTACATCGCCTGAGTGAACAGAAAGGGTACCAAATGGCTGTTGAACATACCTGATCTGCTGCGCGACCGAGCGCGAGCACCTGGAATCGAGTCTCCTGAAGACGTGCGGTGTCGCCTACTTGGGTGCGGAGGGCCACGCTGACTCGCTGAAGCAGCTCGGAATAAGCAGCCCGGATATTGTCGAGCTGAGAGGCATGTTGAGAGGACATGGGGACAGGACACTAGATGGGGCTGGCGGGGAGGAGTAAAGAGCCTGGGGTTGGGGGGCGGGGGAAGGCACCGAGATGAAGTCCTGCGTCAAGGGGGTACAAAGTTGAAGAATAAGGATGGTGCAAGGCCATGCAAAAACTCGCAAGGACAGAAACCACGTCGGGAGCTCTTGCCCGTCCTTGCCCCGCTTTATGTCCTTGCAGGTGGTAATAACATGGCTGTTGAGGCATGATCACGGCGCAAAACTACGCAAAATCAAGCAAGTGGGACGAGACAGATCCAATGGAGAATATGGAAGAAACCACCGAGCGGAAGTACTTCGACATGCATGAGACTGCATAGATGTGCAAGGAAAGTCGAAGGCGCGCAATGCGGTGCAAAGCAACGCAAACCGGCGCAAATAGTTGCAAATCCTGGCAAAGCTGGCTAAGCGCGCGAGAACATCTTGCTTGCCCGAGGGAATTTCTGTCCAGTAAACGGCGTCATACCACTCGTTTGCAGCCTCAGATCTGTTCCCGACCACTGCAGTCACTCTCTGAACACCATCTGCCACCGTGCATTGACCATGTCCGACGACGGGATGAACATTGACCACGGTATGTTTCCCGACCAGTTCATCCTAGTCCCCTACTCACCGCCCCTGCGTTCAGGTCAGGTCGTGAGGCGGAAGGGCCGGGGTTTCCAGAGTGCGGCTGGTATGTTTGAACCCATCTGTTCCAGACGAACATCTCGCATTAAGTTATGCCCACACATGTTTCGCAGGGAACGAGAGTGCAGGTCACCTCTGAGCAGGTTTTTGATAGGGTAGAGTCGTGGCATACCTCAGAGACACGCGCAGCACGATGTGAGTCTTTCCAAGCTCCAAGCGTTCTCCCCTCCCAGCCTCCCGTCGTCCTAACACGCGTCATTTGGACGTGCAGCTGTCGAACGTTGTATTGTGCTTGCCACCAACGTGCACGAAGAGGCCACCGAGGAGGACGTGATGGACAAGTCTGCGGAATATGGCGAGATTAAAACTCAACCTGGATAGACGGACGGGTTATGTCAAGGTGCGCACACATCCATTCTCGCTTCCAGTCCCATTCTTCCCATCTGCCCGCCTGATACAAAGATGCTCACCGTCATTCCCAGGGCTATGCATAGGTGGAGTACGAAACGATGGGGGAGGCGCAGGCGGCCATTGATAGGGCGTCGGGATCAACCCTATTGGAGCAGCAGCTTCAGTGCGACTTCGCATTCGTCAGACCGCCACCTGCTGGACCGAAGAAGGGCCGTGGAAGGGAAGGCCGTGGTCGGAGTGCGAACCCGTCGCGCCGACGCGGAGGAGACTAAAGGCTCTTGACACCAGCTCTCGCCGGTGCTCTCTGTCGGCTCTCTGTGCGCGTCATGGTTGCGTGACATCGCTGTCTTGCTGCGGATTTCGCTCGTCTGCACTTTGAACTGTATATCGTATCCTCAAGCATCCTTTCTTGCACCTCCAGTGTTCCGTATGTGCTATGTTGTTGGCCGCAAAGCCGTTGGGTTGAGTCTGCCCAGCTCGAGACCGTGGGTGAGGACGTGGATGAGGTCACGTTTTGGGTGCGCATGTCCGAGTCGGTTCGCACGACCACGCTGCCTGTGTGGCTTCGCCTGTGACCAGCGTCTTCCCCGTCTACCGCAACTACCTTCCTCGTCCTCTCGCGTGTTGACTACTGCTGCAATGGTCAAGTCCGTCACCAAAGAGGTCCCTGCCTCCGACAGCGAGTCCGAACAGCCCCGGTCTGCGAAGAAATCCGCGTCGAACAACATAGGGCACGCGGGGGAGGAGGCAGCGGCGTCGGGCAGCGGCTCCGGCGAGGAGGATGAGGAAGAATACGAGATTGAGATGATTCTGGACGCCCGCCTCGGGGCGTTCGACGGGGTGCGTGGCACACTTCAAGTTCACGACTGACACGTCCTCCGCCGCGCCGCCCGTAGCTGATCGCGTCTCGACTCGACGACAGGAAAGGATGGGCTACCTCGTCAAGTGGAAGGGCTACGACGAGGAGCACAACAGCTGGGTAGACGAAAAGGACGCGCAGTATGTATTTCCAGCCCTCCTGGCCCTCCCTGCGCGCGCGTGCTGACTGTATGCTGTGTGGCGCGTGTGTAGGGGTGCGCGGGAGCTTATCGACGACTACTGGAGGAAGACCGGGAAGAAGACTAGCGGCCGTAAGTCAGACAAGCCGCGCAAGTCGGCGGCAAAGGACGAGGAGGAGGAACCAGCACCTCCTGCCAAAAAGCGTGGGCGGCCAGCAAAGGCCCAGGCACGCCCCTCTGAGGAGCAGGACGAGGATGTAGAAATGGAGAATGTCCCCAAGGAGCCGCGCAAGAGCATCGGAAACGCGGAAAAACGCGGCACAGCGACCACGGAGGACCAGGTGGAGGAGCATTACGCGGACATGGAGAGATGGAACCTTACTACGTGGGAAGACATCGTCGAGTGCATCGACACCGTTGAGCGCACGGACAACAATGAGTTGCTCGTCTACTTCACCCTGTGAGTACCCTCGTGCTTGGTTCCTGGCTAAAACAGAAGCTTCGACACCTTACCATTACGCCTCCGGCTACCGCAGGAAGAATGGCAAGGGCCGCGGACGAGAAACGTCGGACGTTTGCAAGTACAAGATACCTTTCAAGGTGCGCCCTTGCGCCAGCCGGAGCCTATTACTACTGGTAACTTACGAGTCCACACTAGCTCATCGAGTTTTACGAGAGCAATCTCCAATGGAAGCCGACAGACGAGAATGCCATGCAGGAGTAAAAGCGTCCTGAACCTGGCTTTTGTCGCCTCGCTGTGCGCTCCAAGGTTATTTTGTACGGGTCCGCGGGATTTACTCACGTCCGGCCGCTGAACTGAACTTTATGTCTTCTCTTGACTGTCTTAGTCTTTGCTGTCCCTGTTGTCTTCTTTGGCGCTGCTGCGCGATGTTCATTTGTCTGTGTATCGAAACTCCAATGTCTAATCCGCGTGTGTGAGGTCCCCGTCAGCCAAGAACTTCGACGGCGTCCTTGCTGAAATATCTAAACCGACAGGTGCAAACTGGGGAAATTTGGTGCAAGTCATACTAACCATAACATTGATTGTACCGTAACAAGACAGACAGCAGTCATCAGTAAAACTGACAATGTCTGAAGGTCTGGATGCACTGGACAGCCACCTATCCAGGCCATCCAGACCTCTCGAAACAACAGTGTCGGACTCGCTATCAAGGAGTGGAATAAACTGTTGTAGTTTACTCTCGATTAATCTAATACATGGTATATATTTACGCGATGCTTGAATGAGCGCAATGTTGAGGTAGAACTCAGGAAAATAGGGCGGAGGACGAGCGCGGGGCATCGGAGGCTGCAGCGTCAAAGCGGGGACAATGGCTTGAAGCACTCACTGACCGGCAGGTAACTATTTTGGCACACTGAACAAGCCAGTATTCCAACGCATATATAGTCCTCCATCTGCCACACTTGAGGCCAGGCTCGAGAGCATCAGGAAAAACCCCAAAAGCCAATTACGGCTAATGGGAGTAACAATTGATAATTCTGCAGTGCTAGCATCAGCAAAACTGCGAAAATCGCGGCCAAGCTTGCGAGTATTGCCCAGAGCGTCCCTTCCTGCCTTGGTATATACAAGCGCCCAATACTCGACAGAAATGGACTGACCGTGCAATTCGCCGCAATCCTGCGCAATGTTCGGCCTGTAATGGCCTGATAAGCCAATTATATGTGAGTGTTGCATTCTCGGGCACCCCTACGCAAGTCTAAGCTCCGCACTACATACCTGAATATAATAAGTTGAAAGAGAGTGGTGAGCTAGACGGATCTGAGTCCCAGATGGTGGGAGGTCGTCACAAACTCACGGACGAAGGAGTCGCCGGATGAGGTGAACAGAAGCAGGTGAGCGTCTCGGTCATCTGCGGGGGTGCAAAACGATTGCAATTCTGTATACAATGTCAATGTAATACCAGCTTATATTGAATACCATTACATAACGGGATTGCCGATTTGAAGTTTGTATTGCCATTACAAAGGAGTGGTTATTAACGGATTGGCAAGGTAAACCGAGGATTGCATTGCAAACCTTCGCGGGGTGCATTGCAAACCCCAGCCGCAGAAGGTAACAATTTCCATGGCAGGCGGGAATCCTAAATATACCCAGTGCGGAGGCGTTGGTACACATACAAGCTGACACCCGCAGATCAAATAGCAAAAAAGGATTGGATTTTATTGACAACTACTCAGAAGGCACAAAATACTGGAAGCATGGGTACTAGTATATGCAGCAGAGAGGGCAAAATGCCGAGAGGACGAGGTGAGGGCTCGAAGGAGAAATATATGCAACAGGAGGCAGACTGGAAACAAAGACAGGCATAAACAGTGAAAATCGAGAACCTACCTCTCCTAGCAATGTGAGGTTGAAATGCAGTACAGGGGTACATTGTTGAAAAAGGCAATGGGAGGAGGAGGAGAGAGGGGATCACAATGAGCAGGGTGACCGAGAAGAATCAACTTACCTTCTCGAGGCTTCCAAAGTCAGATAGCAGACGGTGCTCAATGAAGTGGTGGATTGCAAAAGAATGTTGAGGGAGAAGGGGGAGAAGGATGAAGACGAGCATATAAGGACTTACCGGGGGGCGTTGAGGTCAGGTTAGAATTGTAGATCCTGCGGGAGTATGGTAATCAGTACAACAACATTGGGAATATGTTCACAAAACCCTGGTAACAAAAATGTAGAACTCAATGTTGGATAGATAGGTGATGGTGGGCAAAAATGAAGAGGTTTTGGGAGGAGCAGCGAAGAGGGAGCAGTGTTATAAAGGGCAGATATTCGAGTGACAGGTATTGAACTTACAGCTAACACTGAGCCTGGGCCCCATGAAAACGCACAGGCCATCCAACACTGACAAATCAACCATATGGAACCATCGCAGCTGCCTGCTCTCTGCATACGTATCTTGCTAAGGTGGGAAGAATAAGTAATTGCTTACCATATCAAGGACATTGACCCAAATTTTTGACTCACCTCACATCTCAGCGGGCATTGTGGGGGTGTTGTGGCACCTCCTGTCCAGATATGAATGTGGGTATGACTTGAGGCCCAGTGAAAACACCGTCGGATTATAGCGGATGATGGCGGATAGACCTGGCAGTCCAGTGGATCATAGTGGATTGCTGGGGAATAAGAGTAGGATATTGGCGCTGAGCGACGCTTAGCTCAGCGACCATCATTGTTTCCGTCGCCCGAGCCGCCGTCCAGTGGATTATACTGAATTCTGACGGATGCTGCCTTATACCTCTGGCTCACATTCTCCCCTTGCTCAAGAGACTCGTGCACGCCGATTGCGTGATACCTAAGGCGCTTCGCGCGGCTGTCGATGTGAAAACTTCGCTGAAGTCCACCACGACGCTCTTCCTCGAGCTTTCTCCTCCTCCCACAGCTACGATCCTCCGTTCCTCTTGGCCCATGCCCAGTACCTCTGCTTGCTGTACCTAGGAGATTGTAAGGGCCTTCTTGCCTCCACTGGGCTGCTGTTTGTTATCTCTCTTTCTGGATGGCCATCTGGTTCCTTCGCAGTCGACTAGAGTCCCTCTGGCCCGGCTTCTATTTATGCTCTACCGTGCGTATCGTCTTTGTCGTTTGTTTCTGAGATCCCGGAAGGCATGTACACAAGGTACGTTTCTCTACCCCTGGTCGAGATTGGTGAGTGGAAGTTGGGAAGCTATGATCGGGCGTGATGCCGTCTCTGTAAGTGTCCTTCAAAGCTTGCGGCCTGGCGCGTTAGCTGCCTCATCCGTAGGTTTTAATCCTTTTCGATATCGCCGTCTGGATGAGCACAACTAATCATTTGAACTCTTTCCACAGGCTCTCTTCGACGGTTTGGTTTACGAGGACGAGGGGGACTACCGGACCTGGTGCGTTGTCAGTGTACACCTTCAGGCATGTTGACTCGGACGCTGATCACGGATGCAGATGGTGCATGTATGTAGTTCATCCTGGCCGGCACGCAGCGTCCTTTGTGTCGTGAAGCGTGGCTCACTACGTACTTATTAATACTTATTAGCTGTGTTCTTAGTTACGTCTGTTCTTTCGAGCAATACAAGCAAGCGTATCATCCGTATTCGATTTGAGCGCTGTGACCTGGTGCTAGTGAACCAATGGGAAGCTGCGGTACGGGCGCACGTACGCTGACGGAGAGGATTATTGTGGATAGTGCCGGATGCTGCGTTAGCCGGTTCCCCCAGGATTCTGTATCATTCGTAGGCGCCTAAAAACAGTCTAAGAATTGAGATATATACAGGATGGTGGGCGATGCTCAATGGGCGCCACTGGGCATTCCGTATAATCCGCTATAATCCGACGGCGTTTTCACTGGGCTTGAGGGTTGAAATGCGACAGGTTAAATAGCTGCAAGGGAAGAGAGCGATGATGATGAACCAAGTGCAGTGCCGACAGTAGTGGGGGAGAAGAGACGATGCAGAATGGTGTGAAGCACTGAAGGGCCTCAGGACGCCGAGTCGAACCACCCACCCACCACTATATTTTCCTTCGAACTGGCGGACAAATTACAAAGGTATTGAATATCAAATCCTTGACGATTTTATAATAATACAATAGCATTGAATATTGTAGCCCTGACATAATGACTACAACCTCGCCAATTGTAGGTTTGCAGCTGCAAGGTGATGCATTGCAAACCTCATCTGACCCATTATGGTATGCAAACCTGGGCAGGCGTGGTAACTGCATTTCTACAGGTTAGTGCTTTTGCTGATGGTACCGACGAACGAGTGTGTGCACGTGATCATCACATTGCTCATCTTCTCCTCCTCACAGGTTGAGGAAGACACCATCAATCCCTCTTTCTTCCATATCATCATGTCCAGCTATGGGCTGCAAACCTTGCATCTACCCTCTTTCCCCCCTTCATCAGCTACTCTTCCCCACTTTATGGGCCTTATGTGCTGCACTATCTCTCACCAACATCGCACTGTGTCCAACCTCCAAGTCCTCCCCTTGGATCTCTATGCATACCATCTCCGTTGCTCAACCCTACACTGTCACTACACAAGATGGAAAGGCCTCTGAGAATCCGATGGTATACTGGTGAGAAGCAGTGATGTCTATATGCACTGTGCTCGTACGGGATGACATTTTTACTGTGCATATATTTGCTGATGTTTACGATGTTCCGATATGCTGCAAGTTGCGCATTTCCTTCTGGTGCGTCCACTGCCACCAGGCCCAATGTGTTTGTTTAATTTGGCCTATGTTGTAAAACACAAGTGGGCTCTCTTGAGCCCCGGGCGTAACTCGTCAAGGTCCTGTATTGAAGGAGACAGGTACACTAGTGGGGGCAGGTGAGAGAGGTGAAGCCCTCTCTTACCGCCGTGCAGGAATATATCTAGATTATGTAAGTAGGGCACCTAGCCAGGCTCAGTCGTTACATCCTCCCCCTCTGGACCAGTGGTGTGGTACAATAAGCAAGATCTGCACATAAGGTAAGGAATGACAACTATGTAAAAGGTTAAGGAATGACGACTATATAAAAGGTATTAAGATTTTAAAATGAAATGGTATCAGATGAGTCAATCATGACAGAGTTGTATTCAACGCGCGGTCCATGAATATGATCGCGGTACAATGGAAGGAGCCAAATATAATAGTCCTGAATTATGTTGCGGTTGGACCGTGGTGCCTCTTTGAAAGCTGGACCATCCAGTTCACCATCTGCACGGCCTTTGAGTATGTTACGTGTGTGCTTCGCATAGATCCCGACCCGAGCCTTGAGCCCAGACGTGGTCATGATGCCCTTGCAAGCAGCCCACGCAGCAACTTGGTGAAACCCGAGGTCCAAGCAGTCGAATGGGTACGGCGACAGATCATTTATAAAAATGAGGTTGTATTCGCTATGAACCACGATCCAGTCGAAGACATCATCGAGGGAGAAGAGCTCAATTATGGCGCGGAAGAAGGCGGACTCACCAAAGCGCTCCTGTCGGCCAGGGGGAATGACCGGGAGCAAGCTGCTGATGAATACCTCAGCAACAACGTCACCGGCGTGTGGAGTGTGGTAGGTGTTGTTGCTATGTGACGGAAACAGACTGTCCGCGGACCGCATCACAATAGGCCAGCGGGACATGGGGATCTTTGCGAAGGCCTGAACAAGCTCAGTCTCGCTCGCCAACGGTAGTAGTTGTCGATGGAGTCCTGCAGTGGCATAGATGTCCCATGCTTTGGACAGGATAGGGGCGGGGACGATCCAGTGGACGATCGTGAAGTCAAGAGGCGGGAGCACAGAGCTGACTGCGGGCAATGCAGGTGGTGAGATGGGCAGGTACGCACTTTCTGAGGTCATTGATGAGTGGGTGGATGCTGTGGGGATAGTGGTAGCATTGACCGGGTTGATCAGAGTCGCCGTAGGACAGATGGTGGTGGGGATGCTGATGTTTGCAGGCCCGGTGTTTATCGCTTCTGGTGGGAGGGTCTTGCACGTGGGTTTGCTGTAGTACTCATCCGGTGGGAAGTTGGGGTAGTCACGATAGTATCCGCCAATGAGGATGCGGCCACCCTTGGTACAAAACAGGATGGGGTTCTGATGTTCGCGGATGTACTCACGGATGAACCATGCGGCGAACTTGTCCTGTTTAGTGACAGCAAGGTGTCGAACATTGTGAGCTTGATTCGCAGTTGTAATGACTTTGCTCTTCCATTGACGCATGTCCGGTGCAACCCTCTTTCCCTTTCTGGCCTGAAATCCTCCCCCACTCACCTCGGCCGCCTTGGCTGTCCTGACTCGCTTTTCTTCTACCTTCTTAGCCTTCGCACTGACGTATTTGTGTGCCCAACTGGGTAGCAGTGCACCTGGCTTGTTGACAGGGTTGTCCAAGTAGGTGGGGGCATTTTTGGGTGATGAAGTCGGGAGTCGGTAGAACTCCTCGTACCATTTGGATGTGGGGTGTAGCTTTACGGATGGGTCTCTCATTCTGACCCCCACACGCTCGGAGGACCGGAGCAAAGCCTGATGGATGTCGAAGGTATCGCCTTTGATGATGATGTCATCCTCGCTGGTGTCCACTGTTTCCATCCGGTCAGTGGTGTCTCGGGCATGCAATGCCGTGGCAGTCGCGTGCACATTAGATGACGTACTTTTAGTCTTGCACTCCTTAACGCTTCCTGCATCCGAGGGTTGGGCTACAGATGATTCGGAACGGGAGGAGGGGGGACACGGTGAACTCAAACGGCTGACTAGTCCACCGGATCGGTGACTGTCTGTGCCTGAGCTGCTACTCGATGAAGACGGTCTGCACATCTCACGGGAATATGGATGCGATCCATGTGACCGCCAGGATGAGCCGTGGCGCGTGTTGTCCAAGGGCTTGTATGGTGCGGTTTGCACTCGGTGGGTGTGCTCTATCGTCGTCTCTCTGTGCAACACAGCGACTTCGCGCCGTGTGATATTGAGCTCGCGCTTAAGGAAGCCATTCTCCGCTTCTTTGAGCCACCAACAAAGCTCTGCGTTTTCGAGGCACAGGCGTTCGAGCTCGCTCTGGTCGCAGGGACTGGGTTTGGGGGTTGCGCTGCAATTTGTCGGTTGGAGTGCCTGCCACACGTCCTGGGGGAGGGGCGTGGAAGGTGCCATGGTGTTGTTCATCGGGGCTATGGAACCACTTGAGAACATGTATAGCGTGTATTGTTGGTTGCCGGTGGGCAGCGCGTACGGGTAGTAGAAGGGGGGTGTGTAGGATGTGGGAGTTGGAGCCGTGGGGAATGTCATACCAAAGGATCTAGGGATTGTCCCTCCCCCTCTCGGTGCACCCTGCAGCTCAATTTCTATCAGGGCAGGTCCTCCCATGGGGATGGACCACCCTGCATGTCCATACACGGCTGGGTGTAATGCAGGTGGGGCCTGGTGTGAGTCAAAGGTGGCAGATTGCTGTGGCAGTTGTTGCTGTCCAGCGCCAGGAGCGGGGAAGCCATCTGGAGCACCGTGAGTGGTGGAATCGGTAGTGGGAACAAAGAGAATGTGGGAGATGCGAAGGACGAGGGAGCTGGGCCTATCGAAATTTGCGGGACTATCAGCAGTGGCGCCATGAGTGGGGTCCACGGCAGCTGAGGCGAGGTGCCATAGTCCACTGGCAGGCACAGCATACCCGATGCCAACACCCGATCACATCATGGGCTCATGATGTCACGTGGTTTGCAGGGTAGCTGTGCAATGTCGCAACACCGAGGAGCTGCAAGTAGTCATCAACAGCCTGCAACTCCTCACACATGCTCACTGCTTCCCAAGTATGCTCTCCGGCTGTCCAGTGGACAAGGAATTCAAGCTTGTCGTTCTCCCACCGGTGGCTGACGATCTCGTCAACCTGCCAGTCTTGGTCGAGTGGCATTCCAAAATCGTAGAAATGCTTGACCTCCCAGGCGGGGAAAAGCAGTTTGTCGTTCAGCTCGTGGCATTTTAACAGGCTCATGTTAAAAGTGGGGTGAACATGGTGCCGCTGCAGGTCCTCCAGTATGTCGAGCGTGTACGTTGACGTCTCCGGGTGTGCGGCTAGGACTGGGAACGGTCCTACAAATTTTGGGGCAAGCTTTCTCGCATGTCGCTTCAGGAGGGTCAAGTTCACGGTAGATAAATACACTAGGTCTCCCTCCACAAATTCGGGAGCGGCCACCGACCTCCTCTTGTTCACCTGGTGAGTGGTGTTGACTCGTGCAGCTATAATTGTGTCATGTGCCTGCTCGAGATTCTGCCGGACGTGCTCTGCAAATGCCTGTGCACCTGGTGAAGGGTGAGGCATTGTTGAGAACACTCTCATGTGGGGCATATAGCCGTAGTTGAGCTCAAATGGCACGAAACCGGTCAAGGTGTTCGTGCTCAAGTTGATTGTGAATTCTACGAGCAGTAGTTTCGCTAACCAGTTTTGTTGATCCGGCTCGACCATGGCACGGAGTATCTGCCTGACATTTCTGATGGCATGCTCTGAGGCACCATCAGTTTGTGGGTGGAAGGCCATGGACATCAGCAGTCTGGTCCCCAGAAGCCTATGCACTTCCCGCCAGAAGCGAGACATGAACTTTGAGTCCCGGTCAGACACTATCATCTCAGGGATGCCGTACAGCCGTACCACCTCGTGGATGTAGATTGCGGCCAGGTCAGTTGCCAAGTTGGTCACCTTGCAAGGGATAAGATGTACTTGGCTGGTAAGCCGGCAAATCACAACCCAGACATAGTTGTAATTGTTGACATTGGGGAATAGACCTAAAAAATCCATCCCAGTTGACTGCTGTGGGAACAGTGGGATGGGCAGTGTATGCAGCCATGCTGCTGTCGGTCGGTTACTGACCTTCAACATTTGGCAGGTTCCACAAGTTGCACAATATCTGTGGACTTTGCGGGCCATGTGCGGCCACCAGACCCAGCAGCGAAGATACTCGTTCGTCTTTTGAGGTCCAAGGTGGCCAATCGTGTGGTGGCCCATGTCCAGCACGAGCTCGGTAAGCATGCACTTGTTTTTATACTTTTCTCGTGGGATACATAGACACTCATACCCCAGGCGGGTGGTCACATATAGTAGGCCATCCCACACTCTGAAATTGGAGTACGCCATTTGGCTAGCCATTACCTTTTGAAACAGTGAATCGGTGGCATATCCTGCGCAGATAGCCGGTAGGATTCCAGCCTCCGCTTCAATGATACCGTCGAGCACGGCTCCATCCTGAAGTGCATCACAGAGTGTAATAGGCTCAGGCTCATATGCCAGTTCAGCCGGGGGCTGGTTGTAGATCTCGGCAGGGACTTGTGGGTCCGAGTCGTCACTGTCCACTGGCCTGGAACCTTCAATGTTCATACTCCTCCTGGGCTCTCCGAGCGGCGGTGTCGTGCATCTCCTGAGCTTTACGCACCCATTCTTTGATTCGATCACGTGGTTTCACAGTGCATGGCTTGCTCTGAAAGTAAGTGTCAGCTACATTGTTAGGATCCTTGGCCTTGGGCTTTGGATTCTGGCGTAGCTCCATTACTCAGATCGCCACCTGCTCCTCGACCTCACTGCGACGTGCGTCGGGCAGTTCATCGAGTTCAGGGTTGAGCCGGATGTCAGCGTTCACGTACACTGCTTGTGAGTGTACGTCCTCCGCCATATCATTTTCGTAGTAGCACGGCGAACAGTCGGCTACTTTATTGTCCTCGCCATTGACGTGCATGATTAGCGCGTCAAAACAGCCAATGTACTCAGCCCACCGTATGAGGTGGCTGTTGCGGGTCTCGTAGATCGTCATTTGCATTCTGGTGAGGGCTTCATGGTCGGTCGCGATGTAGAATTTGCGGCCGACCAGTCAGTCCTCCCACTTTATTAGTGCCTCAATAACTCCTAAAGCTTCCTGCTTGTACATTTTGTATGAGCATTGAGCCGATGAGAACTTTTTTGACATGAAACCTGTGGAGCGACAGGTGCGCCAGTCCGGGCCTTGCCCATACATAGCACTGACACCATATACTGACGTGTCCGTGATGACCCACATTGGCTCGTCAAGCTTAGGGTCTATCGGGTTCAGTATTGGGGTTCTCACAGCAAGAGCCTTGATGCGGTTAAGGCATGCTTGGTACAGAGGCCGCCAGTGAAATGGCTGGCCGTTCCTGCAGACTGACTCAAGGGGCGACGTGAATGCCGAGACGTCCGGTAGGAAGTGTGCAAGGTATTGCACTAATCCTAGAAATCGTTGAACTTCGTTGAGCGATCACATTGGTCTCCAGTCGCGAATGCGCGACAGTTTGTCTCTATCGGCATGGAGTCCTTGGTCGTCGATACGATGGCCCAAGCACTCCATGTTAGTGGAGTAGAGGTCCAGTTTTGACTTGCTCAGGTAGAGCTTTTGCTCACGGAGCTGGTCAATAGGGAATTGCGGGGGGTATTAAAACCCCTGGGGGTATAGGGCAAGGGTATATAGGGGGGAATTTGAACTCACACTCCCAAAGCAAAGCGCCCAGATCGCCTGAGCCCAAGGTTCCAATGTACATATAAACTATAACATTTGTCCTTTGCAAATGAATACATAGCTCAGTTGGTGAAGCGCTCGCTCCGTACGTAGGGCCGCAGCATGAGGCGGCGTTGGTTCGATTCCCGTGTAATTTTTTCTTTTTGTTTTTCTTTTGAAAAACTACTTTACAACAAAGGCTACCATAGACGAGAGCTAACAAAGGAGTAGACGGGTATCAGTACTTGCACTGACACATTCCAGTCCAATACAGCTATATTTTATGCTGGTTCATGACCGTGAGTGCCATAACTTAACTTTCAAGCCAGGGTGGTGGCATTGGGCACATCCTTCAGCTTCACTTAGATGGTTTGCAGAATAATAATACTTGAATGCATTGATGCACCAATACAGTAAATTCTGACAAATAAACATTTCACCTTGCACCCAGAGAGCTTTTAACTCTAACATTTGCCCTATACGAACACTTCAAGGTGCGCACTCGTACCTGTCTATTTAAGTGCCAAACATCCATTTATGTATGAAACTACATTACATAACCCTTCAGGAGTGTGAGTTTGGCCTCCTATATAGGGGTAGGGGTAGGAGTAGCCATCTCAAACCCTTGGCCAACCCACCACCTGCCGCGGGGCTCACAGCCACTCCCAAAAGGGAAGCGCTCATCTAGCGCTGGCTCAAAGCGCCCATTCCGCAATGGGAGCTTGAAGCTGCGTATGGCTCATGCGGCAGGCCCAGCGAGGACTCTCCACTCAGCTTGCCTCGTGCATAATTGGAGTCAAAATATATACTTGTTATAGGTTTCATACTCAGATACTGTACAGTATGACAAGCCACACAGATTGCAAGGGGGGACACAAAGACACTAGCAAAAGCCTGTTGCACCATCACGTGCTTGGACTGTATCTAAATATTGCCCCTCTCCAGTCATCTGCATTCTTCATGTCTCACAAGTGTTCTGGGACATCAACTGCTACTAGATCTCCTCCGCCTAAGCAAGTGCATGAGCGCGTGGCATCCGGTTCATCCAGCAAGGCTGCAAAGAAGGAGAAGGCACTGGCAGAACTGCGACTGGCACCATCAAAGCTGAAGGGCAGGCCCGCGCGCTAGAAGAAGGGTGGTGAGAAGTCTTCCGAGGGCACGAGACAGCAGAAGAAGGACCGATCTCCCGATCTCGACAATGATGGCCTTGAGATCGTGAGCGACGATGAATTGAAGGGTGGGGAGGGCAGCGAGGAAGAGGCTGAGAAGGTGGAGATAGATCCCGAGGCTGAACTAGGTGCGTGATGGCCTCTGCATGGCAGAATCTGAAAGCTGACTGGTGCGGGCTGAAGACAAGTTGATGCGCAGCTGGAACACGCCAATCTACTCGTTCTTCGAACCACACCCGCAGATCAAATATGAGGATGGACGGCGCTGCCATGTTTTCAAGTGCGCGAAGAAAGACTGTAAGGCAAAAAAAGGTGTGCGCCGCTTCCTGACCTCGACCTCGAACCTGAAGCGGCATGTTGAGAAATGCTGGGGCTCGGATGCCCTCAAGCTCGCCCAAGAGATCGGAAGTGTCGCAGATGCACGTGAGCAGGTGTTCGATAAGGTTTTGTCCCAGGTTCCGTTGATGACACTGTTCGAGCGCAAAAAAGGGGGGCGAGTGACCTACTTGCACCGCAACTTCAACAAAATGGAGACACGCACGGAGATCGTCTGCTGGGTTTGCGAGTACGCGTGACCTTTTAATATCATGAAGGATCGCGGGTTCTTGACGCTCATGAAGACTGGCCGGCCTGGGTACTACATCCCCAGTCCTTCGACTGTCTCGTGCAATGTGAAAACCGTCTTTGCGTGATTGTGCAACCGGATCACGAAGCTGCTGCAGGTGTGTGATTAGTGACTGGGGCCTCGCGCACTGAAAACGAGCATACCTCTAGGACTATGAGGGGAAGCTGAACTTCATGATGGATGCTTGGATGTCCCCAAATCACCACGTGTTTGTCGCCCTCTGTGTTCATCTTGAGCATCGCGGCGAGCCTCTCTCTTTCCTCCTTGATGTCGTCAAGGTCACGCGCTCGCATACTGGTGTCAATCTTGCGCAGGCCTTTGCGGACGTCCTGAAGGAATTCGGCATCAAAGCGAAGGTTAGTAACCATCTGCAGAGGCTCGCGCGCGGGGTAGACTCACATGCTCTGCATCCAGTGCAAGGGGGTTACCTGTGATAACGTGTCGAACAACGCGACAACGATGATCGATGAGCTTGAGGAGCTTCTCCCGGGCTTTGACGGGCTGCAGGGACGGGTGTGATGCTTCTTGCATGTCTTGAGCCTGGTGGCCAAGATGTTGATCGGGAGTATCGAGGCATGCCCAGACAAGGAGGTCGCTCAGACGGAGAAGGAGGAGAAGGAGTTGTTGGTGCTCGCCGAGGATCTCGTGGAGGCTGAGAGGGTGGCCGCTGCCCGAAGTCCAGCTGAGAAGGCCGTGATAGGAGATGATGACAGTGCGAGTGGAGAAGACGATGACACCGGTGACGAAGTCGACGCAATAGCCGAGCTCTTGCTAGCTGAGCGCAATAGCCGAGCTCTCGCTAGCTGAGCGCAATAGCCGAGCTCTCGCTAGCTGAGCGCAAGAAGTTTCAAAACGAGGTCCGCCCGATTCGACTGGCGCTAACAAAGGTAAGTGGTTAAGAAATGTTTAACTGCTCAGGCGAAGAAAGGACTCACCATTCTGCGATTCCTAGATCCAGACACTGGGCTTCAAAATAATCAACTCGACCACAAAGCTCCTCCCCGCCTGGAGAGCTGCATGTGAGGAGCACAGTCTCCCGGTTAGACTACTTCCCAGAGATGTGCGAACCCAATAGAACTCGACTTACGATATGTTGTCCTTCGCTGTCGACTACCGCGCGGTGGTGGATGAGATGACGATGAAGCCTGGGCACAGGTTGCGGGCATACAAGCTGAGCCCAGAGGCGTGGACGCTGCTGCGGCAGGTTCATCAGGTCTTTAAGGTTCGTGCACCATTCTCCATCTAAATCTTACCGGGAACTTACTTTGGTGAACTTACTTTCGATCCCCACGGCCATCCACAGTGCTCTCTCTTGCCCAACCTCCCCCTTTTGGCCTACCGCCATGGCTGTCCACGGTGCTCTCTATTCACCCAACCTCCTCCCTTTGGCTGCACACTATGAACTAGGTTTTCAAACGCGCGACTCTGTATTTCTCTCATGGTGACGCACCCTACCTCACCGACGTGATCCCTGCTATAGATCACATCGACCACAAGCTCACTGACGCCGCACTCCAGGAGGAGAAGTACCACACTGCCATCCGGGTGGCCTGCAACTTGGCCAAGCACACGCTCAACCAGTACTATTCCCTCACGGACCTTTCCATCACGTATCGCATTGCCATGGGTGAGTGTTCGTCCTGCGCTGTAGTCCCGCTGATGTTCTCTCACTAATGGGTGGTTAATCCCGTCTCACTCACTGGTCTGCCCTTCTCAGTCCTCCAACGGTCCAACCCCAGCACAAGCTCGAGTACTTCAAGCACCTGAAGTGGATGAAGAAATAGCAGGAGACCGCCCGTGAATCCCGAGACCAACGACGACGAGGCTGCATGGGCTGATGATTCTTCCAACTCAGACAATGACATACGTTTCTTTTTCTTTGACACTCTCAGCGCATACACACTCACAAGCCGGGTTTAAGGACGTGTTCCAAGTGCTCGCCGTCCACGCTGCCTCTCAAAAAGAAGACATAGGCGATGAGCTACAGCACTAGCACTCCCACCCAGACGGACGTGCTCCGTGTGAACTCTACCCGCATCTATGGCAAATCGCTACTTGCACGTCTGCCGCGCACTACGCTGCTGTTAACAAACATTTTTTAATCTAGCTAGTTCTATTGATGTGGAGTGGCTCTTCAGCCGTGGGCGACTGGTCTTGTCCCATGTACGGAACCGACTCAGTGTCTAGACGACTCGCGCAATCCTGTGTGTCGGCTCTTGGAGCCTTCTCGGTCTCGTCAAGTCTGAGGACACGAAGAAGGTGGCGCAGCTCGAAGATATTGATGGTGATGAGGACGTCGAGATGGAGGATGGGTGGGACCGCATTGATCTGAACACATTGTAGTCTTTGTTAGAGTCATTTTGTCCATCTCCTCTTGTACTTGTGTCATGCCTTGATGTATTTGCTATTCACAAATGTTTTAAATGCTGCTATGCATGCTCTGTCATGTTGCTGAAGCGTGGTATTGTGTTTTACATTGCTATATACATATGCACACCTGGGGGTACCCTTTGTTATACCCCCGACCCCCAAGACCCTGTACCTCCCACTCAACATACCCTTACCCCCCCATACCCCCGGGTTGAAGGGTAGGGGTTTGGGGGGTAAGGGTAAGGGTGAATACTCAGACACCCGAGGGTTACCCCCCGCCATTCCCTACCGGTCAAACACTAACTTGAGATGTTTTTCATGCTCTTCGATGGTGCTCGAGAACATGAATATATTATCCAAGTATACGTGTACAAATACACCAATATATTTGCAAAATATCTACACCATAAGACGTTGGAATGTGCTAGGGGTGTTGCAGTCTCCCTATTTCATGACATGGGAGACTGCAGTATCATATATCATTGAGAATGCGGTCTTCCAAATATCGGCAGCCTCGATGCGTATTTGTTCATATGCATCAGACATGTCGATTTTAGACCAGTACTTGGCTCGAGCGACATCATTCCTGATACTGTCTTGGTCAGGGAATGGTGTCACATCTTTAATCGTGTTGTCGTTGTGCTGACGTGCATCTACAACCATGCGTAATTTTCTGTTCTTCTTAGGAATACACAGTAGGGAGCTGCTTGCGAAGCAGGCTTCATTTTCTACCAGCCGGCCTTAAGATACTGGTCCATCTTCTCATGAAGTTGGTCCTTCAATGCATCGGGGCATTTAGGGTGGTGGTATGTGTACCACTTCTCCTCATTTATAATAGGAATTCGATGATTGATGCTAATAACACTCAATACCAACCTATAACCTTGAATAGAAGCTCTAAGACTACTATATTTGATATTTAAATCAAATCAATGATCTGACCTGTGATTTACAGGTTTACAACCTATAAGTTGTAGGTCAAAAGTTGATTTGATTCATACAGATCCCAATCACCTACAGGTCAACCTACGTTCAGCCTTACCTCTCGCCAAGGCAGAAGCTTGAGAGGGATGTCTCCAATAAGATCAGCAACATCCCTAATCCATCGTCCTCATAGTTCTGGTATGTCTGCCTCGGTGAGCAGCGTAATCGTGTGGCAAGACTTGGGAGACTTCTCAGGGGAGCCCTGGAAGTGCTCCTTGATTTCCCTTTCCATTTGTTCATTCACGCCGAACAGATCCTCTCTTTCAAACTTATCATGCTTCACCCACTGATTGGGGTGAGGCTCAATAATGTCATGTGGTGTGAGTGCGGATATGCTGTCCTGTATGTCACGGGGTTTCTGCTTGACCTGAGAGTATGCGAATACTCTCGGTTTGGGTAGTTGATATGAATTGTCCTAGCCTGCTGAGGGTGCGGGTTATTTTGACTTGTCTTGGGGGCGGTCTCTTCGGGGATCTTGGAGTGAGGTATACTCGGGGTATCCTCAGTCCAAGCTCTCGATTTTGTGTGAACACAGGTCTATCTTGCGTGTCGAGGCACGTAAACAGGTTCATTTTCTTCGTACTTATCAGTCGCGTCAAGTAGTACTGCCGGATAGTCATGCAGTAGTTTTGGCTTGTCTCGGGCTCTCTGAAGTTCAGGATCCTCGACATCTTCCACAGCTGTCTTGCCGTGAAGCTTAGACAGTCCATGTGCTTGTGGGAGTCAGCTGCCTCCCAGGACACTTTGCTCAGTACTTAGCGAGTTGCATCGGTTAGCCCTGAACTCCAAGTCCTGCACGTGGCTGAACGCGGGCATGTGTTCACCTCGAATTACAACTTTGCAGTTTTTGAAGTCTAGCATGACACCGTGCTCGTTCATGAATGGCGTGTCCAGCACGCAGTCATACCTATCAAGTCAAGGTTGACGATATCGAAGTACGTGACTGCTTTGTCATGAACGGCACGCTCGGCGCCTACCCCGGCGTCTCTCTTTCCCTTTTTGGACTGTTTGCCTCCCGTGTCGTTCTTATTGTCCTCCGTTGTTTAGCAAACCCGTCCCTTGTTCTCGCAGTACAATAACTCCTGTTACCCATTGTTCCCGTCGTTATTGTACTACATACCATTGTTCTTCCACTGGTTCCTGTGTCCATAGTTACCTATTGTCCCCGGTTCCCATTGTCCGCTACATGTATATAAGACCTGTACTTCGCTACCTGGAGACCTCAGTTTCGACCTCTTGTCTCCAGGTAAGCCTCACTGTATTCTCGCTCGTTAGTTACTCGCTCAATACATCTTGTCTCCAGCCTGACTGTTGAGCCCTGCTCCGCTCTCGCTGCACAAGTGCTCGTCGACGCCCCTGCTCGTCTCGTAAGCCTCCTCCCTGATCTTACTCGACAGCCAGTCGTAACATTAGGTCAAAACTTCTACACGAGCACCGGCGTACTCCACACACATTCTTTCCTTCTCGTACTGTATGCACTTAGATCCTCTGTGTTGGCCTAGCATAGTATGCGCTCTAGTCACACCATCGGATGTGGTCTCGGTGCAACCTGAGGCTTGCGACTCTCAGTGGTACAGTAAGCGGAAAGCTCCTAACACGAGACCCCGGTACTGACAGAAGTGGTCTGCACCTCATGGCGTGGGAGGCTAGAGAAAGGCGGCGAAACAAAGCCAAGGCAGAACACCCTTGGGCTCGTACTGGCTAATGATCCCGCCGCATTGTATGAGCTTGATGGGGAGGACCTAGAGCCCCCAATGTATGCTTAGTTTATATGTAACCTGTTGTCTATGTGAACGCACCCCTTGAGATTGCGGAATCCAACCTGGGTGCACATTTGTGCGTACGGGCGTGCAGGCTACACCAACCTGTCCGAAATAGGAAACCATACGAGGAGGAGTACGGCGCGGTTGATCGCGCAGGCTCGGAAAAGTGCTGCTAGCATCTGCATCTTGGGCTACAATTCTAGGGCCAATGGCGTCATCGAGAGCCCACACCATCCGACACACGATGCGCTGTACAAGGTGATGGAAGGCGATGCCATGGCGTGGCAGACCAAGCTTCACTCTGTACTGTGGGCCGACCGTGCCTCTGTCCACTGTCGCATGGGCTGCTTGCCATACTTTGCCATCACGGGCATGCATCTGATCCTACCCCTTGACATCGTAGAAGCAACATACTTGGTTCCACCGCCGGACACTATGCTCAGTACAGCTGACCTCATCGCTCAGTGAGCGAACACGTTGCAGAAGTGGATATAGGGTCCGAGCTATACAACAGATGTGGGTCGTGGGTCCAAGCTACTAGCTTCCACATCTAGTTGTATAGCTCGGACGCTATATCTTAGGGTTAAATCTATGGGGTCCAATGCTTGCATCTCGGGCGCGGATGCACACAGAGTGCATCCGCTGGTAAAAGAGGGCTCGTAGTCTCCAAAAACAGCGCAGATGCACCTGCAGTGCATCTGCTCCATTTTTAGCTACACAACACATCCTGTCAGAGCCGAGATGTCCGTTGAAGCCATCAGGGTAGTACAAGCCCAGCGGATGCACCTGCTGTGCATCCGCGCTGTTTTTGAAGCATAGCAGCGCACGCCCAGCGGATGCACCTGCTGTGCATCCGCGCGGCTTTTGAAGCACGTAAGCCTAGCTTTCGTGCTCCGCAGATTGTATCTGCAAAATATAGTGCTTTAGGCCTTCAGAAGGGCGCTGTTGCACCATAGGTGCATCTGCGCTCTCTGAGGGTGCGATCTCTGCTCTCTTGACAGTGTTGATGCACTCTGGCAGGTCGACTGGGCTGTTCTACACAGGAGGGTGTACGTCTCAAGCTCCTCAACATCGACCGCGGTGGGGAGTATCACATTCTGTTCGTATTTAGGCTTCTGAGCCTGTGTCCGCTCACCTCAGTCCTGCGTACCAGTACTCACCTCAGGCCCGCGTACCAGTACTGAGGTGAGCACTCCATTGCTAACTTATCGAGGACTCTCGCTAATGTTGTATCATAGTGCTTTCTCTATAGGTACATACATTAGTAATATAGTATGCTTTTGACCCGTGGCTTTGCCACGATGCTTCGCCTTCGGCTCAGTACAGTTACTTATTGTGTGCAGTAAATAGTATTGTTCCACCCGTTGACAATGGCATGGCTTCGCCTTCGGCTCAGCAGAATGAGCCTTGTGTCTCAAGTCTCATTGAACCTGAAAATTTTCAACAAATGTTAGCTGTTGAGCGTGGTGCAAACAGTACACCCGTGGATACTGACCACAAAGTTCAAGTTGTTTTCAACTCCCACTTAAATAGACTGAGGGGCAGGGCGAGTAGTTGCTCTTCACCCTCTTCGCACTGGAGTTTGTTTCGACCCGTGGCTTTGTCACGATGATTATTGCTTCGCCTCCGGCTCAGCCCCAGGACACGCCGGAAAGAGCTGGAAGTATTTGAATAAGGATTCAGTTGAAATAAAATACCTGTAACATTACTACTGCGAGTGTCAGTATGCTTAATGCTTCGCCTTTGGCTCAGCGGAGTAGAAGCCTGCGGTAGTAGACTCAAAAGTGCATAAAACTGAAGGATATATATGAGTGACAAACCAACAACCTCGGAGCCACTACTAAATATTCACTAATCATACATGCATAGGAGCCTGTGCGCTCACCCGTTGGGGTATCAAGTCCTGTGTTATGCTGCTTGAAACCGTGAGTCTTGATTTTGTTCCCGACAGGAACCCGTGCAGCCCCGGTGTGCATCCTTAAATGCTAATTATATTTCGCCTGAGTTATTGAAGGCCACACCAGGCCCGTGGCAGCATCCACTGGCCCATGCTTGCAACTTTCCCGTCGCTTCAAAATGCCAGGTACAGTTTGTCGACAGGATGGTGACCATGGGCTCACGCTGCGCGCTGCAAATCCAAGACATCCTATTCCTGTAAGACCCGCCCATGAAAAACGCACACATTTAAAAGACACAGTGACGCCTCAACAACCACTCAATATACCCCTTTGCGCTGCCAGTGCTACCCGTGGCGCGTTCAAGTGCCAATGCTTTAAGTTTCAAGACCCGCCTAAGAACATAGTTCAGGTAAATATGCATAGCACCCCTTTCACTTACCCATGTGAGTAGGTAATACCTAAATGTTGTCAATTGATCTGGTGTCTGTCAGCGCTGCCAGTGGTTCGAATGGTGGGACTCTCAACGTCCTGGCTTGCGCTACGCACGTCGTGTCTACCAAAAAGGGCTTGCGCTGCGTGCTTCACCTCAATAGCCGGCACACATGGCGAATCCACGTGGCACCATGTGGCAAAGATGCCCCCACGTCCCATTCTTTTATGATATCCCAGTCCGGTGTACGGTACCAAGTGCTTTCTCTATAGGTTATGAGCCCTCCCTTCTAGGCAGACGTGCACCTTATCACCTTCCTAATCCCACGATGGCATCTGTGAAACTCGGTGACAATCTCTCATCCAATTGCCATACCCGCTATTCATATACCAGGCCTCGCTGGACTTGGCTCCAGTCTGGCTCACCGTCCCACCGCTCGGAAGCCAAATCCCGTCATCCTTATCAAGTACTGTGCCTCTTCCGCCTGCTATGTGCCTGCCACGCCACGCCAAGTTCTACCAAACACCGCACCAAAGTACCCACACTGGAACAGCTGCCTTTGACCGGTGCACATGCGCTGGGACCACCACAACCTGGCAGTCACCTAGACACATGCGCTGGACTGGAGAGTCACACCGTGGAGCGGGCTCGCCGCCGGAAGGAGTCACGTAGGCTGGGTGGCACCACGGAAATAGGGCACGTGGCAGAGCATGACTGGAGTGGCCGTAGGCGCAAAAATAGAGGGTTAGGGTGATCATGGACCTCTACATCTCTCCCCCACTGAGACTTGAACCGTCCTCAGTTCATGACCAGCGATCGGTGGTGGAACTCGCCAGATGTGGCGCGGCCACTGCTGGGGATAAAAGCTGAAGGCGACTGTACCACGCCCCCGACGTCTTTTGCCATGGCGGACTTCTCGATGATGCTGGAAATCCTGCGCCTGCGCCAGAGCACTCAGCAAACCCTACGGCCCTATGCCCTCCGTGCCAGGACTGCTGACTGGGAAGCATTCAAGGCAGCGTGTACAGACAAGTCATGTCCGTTCCGCCACCAGGTGGCATACGAGTTCTTTGCGTTGTTGGTATGTTGGTGCCCGAGACGTCCGCCGCGCGACTGACCTTCGCTGACAGGAACATTTGCATGCTTTGGACTTCCACGACCCAAGCGCATTACACGTGCATCCTCATCGACCAGTACTGTAATGAAATAACACACGAGGGGTTGGCGACTGCAGAAGAGATGGTGTTCCAGACCTGTACCGTGTTCAACAATTACCGGCTTGACTATCAGCTTCTTGAAGAGTGCTACACGACGCCCCACAAGATGCTCCCGATATAGCACGACTGGCAGCGCACCATCCACCATGCCACTTGCACCGAAAATTAACCTGTGCGAGTACCCGTTGAGAATCCTCCTTCCGTCCTCGCGCGTGGCGTCGTGGTTGAGAGTCCCCAAGGAAGCGACTAAAGTGAGCGCGCATCGTCGACAGTCAGAGCGCACACCTTGGGCGGAGACTCTTCAGGTGATGCGGACGAGTCTAGCACTAGCGACACTAGTGCTCCCTCGGGAGAGTGCTGGGGAGGCGCTCCCGGTAGAGGTGAACGGAGCCAACGGCCCACGAGTCCCGGAGTAAATGCCATAGCGCCTCGAAAATGCACAGCACTGCATTACGTAGAAGGAGGTTGAGGTGCCGTATTTGAAAAGCATGTGAGGCGGTGTGGCTGTGCAACAATGAGCGGTGACAGGGAGAGGGAGAGAAGTGTAGTGTTAGCTAGGGCCACTGTACTTCACCACACACCTATAAACTTGCACTGTCACTTCACCATTCCTCCTTCCCCTTCATCTGCGCACCTACTATGTCTGACCCCGTCCCTCTGACATTCCTGGTGACATTTTCTTGACTGCCTACGCCCACCACTTCTGATACGTCCCTCCTGAGGAGAAAGACCAGACATATTTCGATGAGCTCGGCCTCGTCCCGCTGTCGGCCCTTGTCGCTGACTTCGAGAGCCAACACCACCCTTTCCCCGCGCTCGTGTATGCCGACTTCGGAGCACGCTTCCTGGCTCTTGCTGATGACATGCCACCTCTTACCCTCCCAGATCCTCTCTTCGAGCAGGCCTTTGCTGTGGTGGCTCACCACAACCCAGACCCCTGCGCCTCCAACACCTTCCTCTGCGCCTATTCTCGACGGTCCCAGGCACGCACTGAACATGACGTCTATGCCACTGACCGGCCCATGCGGGGCCAGGGCTTGGCAAGCAACGCGTCACTGTCTGATGACGTGAAGGAGCTAAAGGACGACTCCTATGCCGCCACCATCTTCGAGAACTATGGAGAGCCAGATGACGCTAGTGGAACTTCTCCGTCTGGTGACAGCGTGGGGCCGCCTGCTCCTTCAGCTGGAAGAGCCTCCATTGCTGGGCCTCTCCCCTTCCTTGGCGTATACTGGCCACTGTACGCCCAGCGTCCTGCCCCAAAGCGTGCCCATCACTTGTCCTCAAGTGGCGACCCTTTGTACTCGCCCACTCTACCGGCCGCTAAACATCCTCACGCTGATGCGCCTCATCCACTGCCCTCTCCTGTGACCGCCATGCTGTTGCCTTCCACTGCCCTGTCTGCGCGCTCCAACAAGAAGGGCCCGCTCTTTGTTTTCCCGGGGAAGTGCAACCATTGCCGCCACTGCCAACAGCTATGCGTCTTCTCTCCTTCCGTGCCCCAGTGCGACAGCTGCGCCAAAGCGAAGACCCGCTGCCACTACTACCTCCAGAATCAGAATGGGGTAATTGGCAGCTCCCAGCTCGCCTTTGCCACCTTCAACGGGGTCGGCTTCTTGTTCCCTCTGGACCTCACATGCGGTGAACGTACATGCTGTTAGGAACAGACCAGCCGCTGAACCAGCTACGCCAAAAGGACGCAATGTCAAGCTTGGCTTGACACTTGGCTGGTACTATATATGTAGCTTGTAATGCCTGTTCATGACACGTGCATCGAGTGCATGGTCGAGGTCCTTGAGCAACAGCAGCACCTTGGGCTCCAGCTCACCAACGGCCATGGACAGCACCTTGCCCACCACCTGCAGGCCTACAATCCGTCGACGCTGGACATGCCCACCCAGTACCGGTTGTCATCCCATGCGCAGAACCGTTTCTTTGTCAATCTGTCCGCCCTGTCTACGTCCCTCGACTGATTGCTTGTGGCTGCAAGATCCGCTTTGCCTTCGGATGAAGAAGGCTTTGAGAAGACAGCGCACCAGCTGTCCCTTGCTTGCCCTCAGCCTGTGTTTCCCTCGGATGATGACGGTGACAACAACAATGACAAAGATGACAACGACGAGGACACCGACGGCGGAAACATCAGCAGTAGTGCTGACGATAGTGGTGATGCCCAGCCTTCCCGTGCTCTCCTTCCATTGCCGCTTCTCCATCCCCTCATCGCCACGCTCCTGTTCTGGCCTCGCGACCATGACCTCGCTCAGCACGCCTGCCTATCGACACTGTGGACGAGCTCGACAAGCTCCCTGTCATGAACGGCACGCTCGGCGCCTACCCGGCGTCTCTCTTTCCCTTTTTGGACTGTTTGCCTCCCGCGTCGTCCTTATTGTCCTCCGTTGTTTAGCAAACCCGTCCCTTGTTCTCGCAGTACAATAACTCCTGTCACCCATTGTTCCCGTCGTCATTGTACTACATACCATTGTTCTTCCACTAGTTCCCGTGTCCATAGTTACCTATTGTCCCCGGTTCCCATTGTCCGCTACATGTATATAAGACCTGTACTTCGCTACCTGGAGACCTCAGTTTCGACCTCTTGTCTCCAGGTAAGCCTCACTGTATTCTCGCTCGTTAGTTACTCGCTCAATACATCTTGTCTCCAGCCTGACTGTCGAGCCCTGCTCCGCTCTCGCTGCACAAGTGCTCGTCGACGCCCTTGCTCGTCTCGTAAGCCTCCTCCCTGATCTTACTCGACAGCCAGTCGTAACATTAGGTCGAAACTTCTACACGAGCACCGGCGTACTCCACCCACACTCTTTCCCTCTCGTACGGTACGCACTTAGATCCTCTGTGTTGGCCTAGTGTAGTGTGCGCTCTAGTCACACCATCGGACGTGGTCTCGGCACAACCTGAGGCTTGCCACTCTTAGTGGTACAGTACGCGGAAAGCTCCTAACACGAGACCCCGGTACTGACAGAAGTGGTCCACCTCACGGCGTGGGAGGCTAGAGAAAGGCGGCGAAACAAAGCCAAGGCAGAACACCCTTGGGCACGTGTCCCTCGGGCTAAGACACAGCAATAGGCCGAGGAGGCTGAGCAGACAGTGTCGGATCGTGCACCTGCCGTTTCTATTCCTGGTATAGGAAGCGAGACACCCCGTCACCCTGGCTTGCGAAAGAAAACCACATATCTTCCACCCCACCGAAGTTCAGCACGAATACTTAGCAAACACTCTTGGCGATTGGGTCATCTGTGCACAACAACCGTGCCCTAACTGGCACTGGAGATTTCCTGACACTCCTGAAAATCGCGCACTTATTGCATCTCGCCTACGAGCTGAACCAGAGCACGAAGGTCTCATCCGCGATCGCCTCACCAACCCTCCAGCACCACCACACCGAGACCCAAGCCGACCCCCAGCTCGCCAAGCCGCCCTCATCGCATCCAGGAATCCCTCATCCCACCCCGCCTCACGCCCTACCTCACAACCCCAGAGTTGTGTCCAAAGTCGAATCCCCAGTCCTGCACGATCAACAGGGTCTCCCATCCTCGACAAGACTCTTGAACTCGTCACAGAGCGTCTTGGACAGCGACGAACCTCAACTCCTGCAACCCCCATTGCTTCAACTTCTAAACTCCCAAAGGCAGAGAAAAAGCCGGAAGTAAAGAAGGAACCCAAGCAAGAGACCATCAGCCTCAACACTCCACAACCCTCATCCTCTTCATCAGCGGCACCCAGTCAAGCGTCCACACCCGCCATGACTACCCCTGCCCCTGCTCCACCATTCGACACCTCCAAGCTCCTTTCCCAAATTGCCCCACGCGACTATGATGGAAAGTCCCCCCAGGATGGCCTCCGCTTCGTGTCTGCCGCTCAGATCTACTACAACACCCTTACGGCAGTAGCGGTTGGCACGCCTAGCGACGTCATATGGATGACCATCCTCAGTAAGCTCACGGAAGGAGCAGCAGCCTGGGCTGGCCCCCACATTGTAAAGCTCGCCGGCGGAACTAGCCCTTGGGCAGACTATGGCGAATTCAGCACGGCCTTCAAGGATCACTTCTGTGCGGCTGATGACAAGGAGGCTGCCATCGCTGAACTTGTCAAGCTTTGCAAGGCGTATCGCAAGGTTGGCACTGTCCAGGAGTACACGGCGCAGTTCAATGCAGCTGCAGCGCGGACCGGCTTCGGCGACGAGGACAAACGCGAACGCTACCGCTCTGGCCTGCCTCCCAGGCTCCGGGACGTCCTCGCCACCAGTGCTCACGACATCTCGGACCTCACCAAAATCCAGAAGGTGGCGCTGTCGCTCGACCAGGCCCTCGTCACCAGAGAGAAAGAACGGCCGAAGTCGTTTGGATGGAAGAAGAAGGGGGAGAAGGTGGCTGCTACTGGGAAGAAGCCGTTCCCAGGAAACTGCTACATCTGTGGCCAGCCCGGACATCGTAAGTATGACTGCCCGCAAAAGAGTCAGCAAGCTGCTTCCTCGTCCACTGCAACTACGGAAGTAGCAGCTCTTCAGGCCCAGGTCAAGGCGATGGAGGAGAAGATCGCGGCCCTTACAACCGCCGAGAAGAAGGAGGGTTTCTGATTAGAGCCGCACTGGACGCTGCGCGTGCCGGCTCTTGTAGTAATAGTCGATTTTCTGTACTGAGTTCCGCGTTTGTATATGAAGTAAATCACAGTGGTCAGCACTTTCATATACCGGTACGGTTAATCGGCAAGCAGCGACATAAGGACATAGTAGCAATGGTAGATAGTGGAGCTACTACTAAGTTTTTACATAGACGGTTCATAGAGAAGAACCAGGTTACGACGAGGAAGTTGGCAAGGCCAATTCCTCTGTACAACATAGATGGTACTGAGAACCGTGATGGGATGATCATGGAAGTCGCCGTGTTGGATATGGCGATTGGAGACCACCAGGAGAAGGTGGTGTTTGTGGTGACAGACATAGGAGAAGAGGATGTGATCATTGGCCTGGACTGGCTGCGCGAACACAACCCTGAAGTAGATTGGGAACGTGGCTCGCTGCGCCTATCGAGATGTCCAGAGGCATGTCCAGCTCATCGGAAGGCATCCAAACCTGTTGAGACCAAAGCGCGTGATACGGAGGTACGGCTTACGGCGCGCAATGGTTCTCGGCGGGGGCGGAAGGCAAAGATGATGGGTAGGATATGCATGGCCGTAATGGTCGAGGAGGAGGAGGAAGATAGGCCTCCACCACCAGGTTTTCTGCCAGAATGGGATGGCACTGAGGAGTCTCTTCTCAATGCACTGGAAGATGGACGACGACTTCAAGGTACCCCTAAGATCTTTGTGTCAGCGAGCTACACGTACTCTCAACAGCTCGCTGAACAAGAGTACCAGAAGAAGGAAGTCCGTCCTGTCGAAGAGATTGTACCTCCCCAGTACCATGAGTATCTGCGTGTGTTCTCGAAAGAGGCGTCTGAATGTCTACCTGAGCACGGACCCTATGACCACGCTATAGAACTCGTACCAGATGCTAGGATGTTCCATTCCAAGGTGTACCCCCTGTCTCCCAGCGAGCAGGTCGAGCTTGACAAGTTCCTTAGTGAGAACTTGGCCAAAGGTTATATTCAAGAGTCGAAGTCACCGATGTCATCACCATTCTTCTTCGTTAAAAAGAAGGACAGCAGCCTACGTCCTGTACAGGACTACCGGCGATTGAACGACATCACCATTAAGAACCGATACCCACTACCGTTGGTGTCAGACTTGATGGATCGACTCAAGAGGGCCAAGTACTTTACCAAGCTTGACATCCGTTGGGGGTACAACAATGTGCGGATTAAGACCGGTAATGAATGGAAGGCTGCCTTTGTTACCAATCGCGGACTGTTCGAACCGAACGTGATGTACTTTGGACTGGCTAACTTGCCCAGTACATTCTCTGCGCTCATGAACGACATCTTCAAGGACCTCATCATACTCGGCAAAATCACTATCTACCTCGACGACATCCTCATATTCACCAACGACATCGAGGAACACCGCACATTGGTGCGTGAGGTCCTGAAGCATCTGGCGGAGCACGACCTGTTCTGCAAGCCAGAGAAGTGCGAATTCGAACAGCCGAAGGTTGAGTACCTAGGTGTGCTCGTCTCGGAGAACCGTGTAGAGATGGACCCAGTGAAGGTCAGGGGTATTGCAGAATGGCCTGTCCCTCAGAACGCCTCAGATGTACGGAAGTTCCGCGGTTTCGCGAATTTCTACAGGCGGTTCATTAAGGACTTCAGCGCAGTATGCAAACGCCTTGACCGTCTCACGGGTAATGCTCCCTGGCAATGGGGTGCCGAAGAGCAGTCAGCATTCGATGAGCTCAAACATCATTTCACTGAAAGCCCTGTCCTGAGCATGTATGACCAAGACCGCAAAACCCGCATTGAAGTCGATGCATCTGGGTATGCTACCGGTGCGGTTCTGTCTCAGGAGGGGGAGGACGGCAAATGGCACCCTGTGGCTTTCCACTCCGAGTCAATGAGCGATGCGGAACGCAACTACGAGATCTATGACAAGGAGATGCTCGCCATCATCCGTGCCCTGCAGGCCTGGCGCCACTACCTTGAGGGTCTTCCCAGTGTGTTCGAGATCCAGTCGGACCACAAGAACCTCGAGTACTGGAAGGCCGCACAAAACCTCACACGCAGGCAGGCACGTTGGGCTCTCTATCTGTCGCGGTTCGACTTTGTCATTGCACACAAGCCAGGCACCTCCAACAGTAGGGCAGATGCGCTGTCGCGCAGGCCTGATCACCAGAAGGATGACGCCAATGACAACCTGAACCGAGTCATGTTGCAACCCGATTGCTTCCGAGTACTGGCAGCCAAGAGAGGGCACATGTCAGTGGTACCAGAGAAGGCACTGCTCCGCCGCATTCGAGAATGTGGGGAGCGTGAGCAGGAGGTCGCGGAGGCACTCAGCAAGCTCGATAAGCTAGGGCCAGCACGTCTACAGAATGATTTGGTGGACTGGAACACAGAACAAGGCCTGCTGCTCTACCGCGGCCGAGTTTATATCCCCAAAGACGACGCGCTCCGAGCAGAGATAGTGCGCATTCACCACGACCTCCTGCCTGCTGGACACCCTGGCCAGGCAAAGACGGTGGAGTTGGTTACATGGAACTACTGGTGGCCGGGCATGGCAAAGTTCATTAAGGATTACATTGAGACCTGCGACACTTGTCGCTGTGGCAAGACTTCACATGCGAAGCCACACGGTCCCCTTCAACCCAACGAGATCCCGGACGGCCCAGGCCAAGTAGTTACCTGTGACTTCATCACTGGACTGCCGGAGGTGGACGGATACAACACGCTCCAGCTTATTGCTGATCGGCATGGAAAGATGATTCACCTTATTCCATGCACCGAGGAGATCGACACGGAAGGGACTGCAGACAACTTCATTAGAGAATGGTTCCATCTACATGGACTCCCGCGAAAGATCATCTCTGATCGGGGGCCCCAGTTCTCTAGCAAGCTCTTCCGTGCAATCCTTAAAGGCCTCGACATAGAAAGCGCATTGTCCACAGCCTACCACCCGCAGACGGATGGGCAGTCGGAGCGATGGAACCAGGAGATAGAGGCATACCTGCGGATGTACTGCTCAAGGCGCTGCGACGATTGGGTCAAGTGGCTACCAACAGCAGAGTACTGCTTTAACTCGTGCGTACATTCATCCACAGGGTACTCGCCGTTTTACCTCATGTACGGCTATGAACCTCAGTTCCACGTTCCGATGCTATCCACCACAGTGCCTACAGCGGATGAACGAAGAGAGGAGTTGCGGCAGGCAAGGGAGGATGCGACCTCAGCCTTAACCCTGGCAGCAGAGCGGATGAAGGAGTACTACGATCGCTATGTCTCTGCTGCTCCAGAGTTCAAGGAGGGTCAGAAGGTGTGGCTCGACACGAGGAACTTCCGTGTCCCAGGAGTCTCTCGGAAGCTGGTGGACCGGTACGCTGGCCCGTACCCTGTCAAGCGCAAGGTGGGCAACTTGGCTTACAAGCTCAAGCTCCCCAAAGACATGGGGCTCCACCCGGTGTTCCATGTGACACTCCTACACCCACACAAAGAAAGCCAACTTCCCGGTCGGCATCCCCCTGAACCTGCAGCTCTTGAAGTGGAAGGAGAGGAAGAGTACGAAGTAGAGGAAGTGTTAGAGTCGCGTCGGTATGGGCGGTGGAAGAAACTGCAGTATCTTGTTCACTGGAAGGGCTGGGGCCCTGAACACGATAGCTGGGAAGACGTGTCGGATCTAGCAAATGCGCCAAAAGTGCTGCAAAAGTTTCATTCGACACATCCTGACGCTCCTGGCCCTCTCAACAAGAAGACTCGATCGTGAGGACACGATCCTTATGAGGGGGGTATTGTCATGAACGGCACGCTCGGCGCCTACCCGGCGTCTCTCTTTCCCTTTTTGGACTGTTTGCCTCCCGCGTCGTCCCTATTGTCCTCCGTTGTTTAGCAAACCTGTCCCTTGTTCTCGCAGTACAATAACTCCTGTCACCCATTGTTCCCGTCGTCATTGTACTACATACCATTGTTCTTCCACTAGTTCCCGTGTCCATAGTTACCTATTGTCCCCGGTTCCCATTGTCCGTTACATGTATATAAGGCCTGTACTTTGCTACCTGGAGACCTCAGTTTCGACCTCTTGTCTCCAGGTAAGCCTCGCTGTATTCTCGCTTGTTAGTTACTCACTCAATACATCTTGTCTCCAGCCTGACTGTCGAGCCCTGCTCCGCTCTCGCTGCACAAGTGCTCGTCGACGCCCTTGCTCGTCTCGTAAGCCTCCTCCCTGATCTTACTCGACAGCCAGTCGTAACACTCCCCTACGCTGCTGGCTATGCTGAGGACCCCACGCCCAGCCGCCACAGATCCTACGGCACCCCGCTTGACCACGACATTGCTGCGCTCCGTGAGGAGTACAACATCGACTCAGATTCAGCGAGTACATGAGCCCATTTGTGCCAGCTCTGTCGACTCGGTGGGAGGTCCGTGAGGCCGAGGAGTAGGTTCCTTGACTCGGCGCAGGTACTTGTCTTCTCTTTTTGTCAGTTCGAGTATCATATCGTAATGTAGTCCTCCACCTTGTCTTTCTCGCTAAATGTCACTGAAATTGTGGCTGTCCCCAGCCAGTGTGACATAAGAGAATAGGTAGAGAATGATGATCGGAATTGAAAGGTGATGTAACGTAGAAAAACAAGGAATAAACTAAATAAATAAAACATACTGTACAGGCAGACTGCCCCCACGTGCGCTGGCGCTAGGCAGCAATGTGTGCGACCACCAAATCACAGCACATCATCAAGCAGCTCCGTGCCCTCTCCTGCCTTATCCGACTGCTTGAGCTCTCTGACCCGCCTGGAGTCAGCATCAAGAAGTGCATCAGGGACCGCAATAGTGTCAGATCTGGCGTGATAGGGGATGACACGGAATGCAGCAACTGGGCGGTCAAATACCACACCATCTAATTTGGCAAGGACATACGCTCCCCCGTGATTCCATGCAAGGACCACATATGGCCCCAAGTAACACGGGCACATCTTGTGGTTGAGGGACTTCTCAATCGTCATGTTGCGCAGTAGGACTAGGCGCCCCTTGGCAAAATTGAAGTTGTGGATGGTGGCGCGATACTGCTCTTCTAGGATGTCTGCTACGCACTGCGCGTAGACTGGTGAATGAAGTGAGGCAACTTGATCCTTGCACTTCTGCAACGCGTTCGCTCACTGAGCGATGAGGTCAGCTGTACTGAGCATAGTGTCCGGCGGTGGAACCAAGTATGTTGCTTCTACGATGTCAAGGGGTAGGATCAGATGCATGCCCGTGATGGCAAAGTATGGCAAGCAGCCCATGCGACAGTGGACAGAGGCACGGTCGGCCCACAGTACAGAGTGAAGCTTGGTCTGCCACGCCATGGCATCGCCTTCCATCACCTTGTACAGCGCATCGTGCGTCGGATGGTGTGGGCTCTCGATGACGCCATTGGCCCTAGAATTGTAGCCCAAGATGCAGATGTGATTGACGTGATACTTGGTTGCCAAATACTCCAGTGCGGCAACCCATGGCTTGCCGTTGTCCGATATCAGTTTACTGAGTGTGCCCCATCAGGACAGGAGGTCTTGGTACATGAACTCGCCAAGCGTCTTTGCCATCTCCGCCGTCAATGCACGGGCTTCTGGCCAAGATGTTGTAGCGCAGCGAGCATGTGCAAGATACTTGTATTTGCCTGGCATTGAGGCAGTGTCGACATGGACGTGGAATTTAGGTGCTGCTGGATACGCCACAGTCCACCATCTGCTGTAGTAATGATATATCATGTTTAGGCTATTACCCAGGGGCATTTTACATCACTTTACGGGCGGGTTTCTGATATATTACAACACTCCAGGGCTTTCTCCGGTGCTCCTGCGCGCATATTTGGGCTCCAGACGGCTCCTCGGCAGCCTTCCTAAAGCAGCTCGGCACGCTCTCCGTTGCTAGCAGCACTTTTCCGAGCCCGCGCGATCAACTGCGCCGTACTCCTCCTCGTATGGTTTCCTATTTCGGACAGGTTGGTGTAGCCTGCACGCCCGTACGCACAAATGTGCACCCAGGTTGGATTCCGCAATCTCAAGGGGCGCGTTCACATAGACAACAGGTTACATATAAACTAAGCATACATTGGGGGCTCTAGGTCCTCCCCATCAAGCTCATACAATGTGGCGGGATCATTAGCCAGTACCTCATCCTCTTCTGTCTCTGCAGCCACCACTGGGTCTCTTTGGTCCACCCATTCTTTACCTGTTCCACCGCTGGCCGCCAGCGCAGTGGGTAGGCAGGTCACCCGGAATGTGCTTCGCATCGCGCGGTATATGGCTAATTGCTTGTACGCATACACGATCAGGCCTTCGCGCAGAGTGGGGTCCACACTTGCATGGCCATATGCGCGAGCGCGCCAAGCAGCTTTATGTTGCTGGTACATAGCAAGGACCCTGCGCATCTCTTCCGGAAGGAGACAGACCTCCTCTCGCCAGTGCATGATGCGCGCGTGGGCTTTGAGCCACTCCACCTGGAGGGAGTCCACCAATCTAGCCGCACCCTCCATGTCAGAGGTGCACCATATCCAGGAGAGGGTCCGCCTCCCCTCCGCAGGCCTGACCTTGTTTGGAGGCTGCTTGTGCTTCTTTTGAGGTGCAATAGAGTTAGGGTCGTCGTCCTCCAGCGCATGAATATTGCTGTTATTCAGCACGCGCAGCTCAAGCTCCCATGCCCCATGTCCTAACAAGGAGAGTTTCGCCTGGTGCGCGCGGTGGTACTTCTGCATGGCGCGAAGCTTGCGCTTGTCCTGACTCGAGATGTCACTCCGGATGCGGGTGTTCAGACCCTGGTGTTGAACGTTCATCTTCTTGTATCGATAAAGGTGGTTGATGGTGTGCAGCTTGTTGTGAATGTCTTGGAGCACGTCCCGACACTGCGCTTTGCGGAGTCTGGCTTCCATTTCCTGGATTCTGGGGGCGCAGGTGGTGTCGCGATGTGATGGGGCGATTTCAGAAGGCAGTGCAAGGTGGACATTCTCGATGTGCTCGATGTCCGTGTGACAGTTGTCGTCAGCGTTGATGATAGTGGCCGCGCTGGGCATGTGAGTCTTCTGTACCTCCCGGAACTTCTGCACCTTCCGCCAGAAAGAGGTACGGCGTTTGAAAAGTTCCGCAGTTTTGCCTAGGCCAGCATCCTTTGCGTCCGCTTGCAATCGCATTCTGAAACTGCAAGTTAACAGCGGACGGCTCACAATGGTGGTATTTACTTACTGCTGCTCTTCAAGATCCAGACCCATTGTAACGAAGTCGAGCGCGCTGACTTCATGGACGGCAACAAACCCGGGGGCTGCACTTGCTTGCTGCTCCTCCTGCGAGAGCGCACGGGCAGTTTCCGCCTCCGTCATTCCTGCCCTGAGGTCAGCGCGGCCAGTCAAATGAAAGCTTGAGTCTTACCCTGCGAGACGACGACGTACGGGTCGTCCAAGTTGAATGGGTCCTTCTCCCATGCCGTCACCACCGCCTCCCAGGCAGCCACATTTTTGGGCCACAGGGATGCCGTGAGCTCCTCGAAGAGCAGTTGCTGCTCCATGTGGGTTTTGAGGGCAGTGGCCAGGCACTTGCAAAGGGTCAACGCTGTCAAGATTAAGTAGATAGTTAGCCTCTACAGGTTCCATAGAACAGCATGTACGTACGAATCTCAATGGTTTTCCGCCAATTAGAGTAGCTCAGCTGGTCCTCTAAAATGCCTTGGCGTGAACCCGGGCCCATCATCCTTGTACTACTGGTGACAGGTTGGATCCACCACCATCGGCGCTCAATGTCCTCCCTGTGTAACCACGCGCAGCCCAGCCAATAGTTCAGGGAGAAGGGGGAGTGCTCTTCTTGCTTATGGCTGGTGTAATGGAGCTTAGGAATGACGTAGGCAATGGGGCCCTCCGGCAGCGGTATCTGGAGTCGTGGAGGGAAATCAGCAAGGCACTCGACCAAGCCTTTCCACCACTGGCACGCGATGTCATAGCTGACGAGTTTCTTGAGGACGAGGTATGCCAACATTGCAGATGTGAATATATAGTCCATGTTTACATATCTATTCAGGAACACACATGGTCAATACGAAGACAAACGTGATGGAAATGGCACACACCTCTCTCCCTTTTGTAGGTCGCCAATACCACACGGCAGCCAGAACTCATGCTGGGCGCATATCACCGCTCCAACTCCAGTCGCAGCGTACCCCTTCGAATACTTTGTGTTTGTATGGTCAATGGCCGAGAGGCCGTTGCAATTCGATATCTATATTTTTGTTAACGTAGTCGTTCAGGAGGAAAAAAAAACATGTGCACATACATCTTCCTAGTCTCCATACTGGGCCAAAACTTCCTTGTAGCCTGTATCTTCAACGAAATATCCCCATCCGCTGCCCAGAATCAGATCCCTCTCCTCGCTTGAGACGTCTCGGCGTTTAAGCTGGAAGCATGCATCAATCGTGACTGAGACTGTGTATAAAAACCTGTGGCCATCAGTGAGTAAACTATTACATAGGAGTGGCCACCTCCACTTACTTCAAATCGTCTGCGACCTTGTCCCAAGCAGGTGGTAGATTGATACCTGGCTAGGGGCATGCCGGACAGCGCAGGGCAAGTTTGCCAGGCTTGGTGCCTATGACGCCAGTGGGATCATGACCGCCCAGTTGCTGCATTCCGTGTCATCCCCTATCACGCCAGATCTGACACTATTGCGGTCCCTGATGCACTTCTTGATGCTGACTCCAGGCGGGTCAGAGAGCTCGAGCAGTCGGATAAGGCAGGAGAGGGCACGGAGCTGCTTGATGATGTGCTGTGATTTGGTGGTCGCACACATTGCTGCCTAGCGCCAGCGCACGTGGGGGCAGTCTGCCTGTACAGTATGTTTTATTTATTTAGTTTATTCCTTGTTTTTCTACGTTACATCACCTTTCAATTCCGATCATCATTCTCTACCTATTCTCTTATGTCACACTGGCTGGGGACAGCCACAATTTCAGTGACATTTAGCGAGAAAGACAAGGTGGAGGACTACATTACGATATGATACTCGAACTGACAAAAAGAGAAGACAAGTACCTGCGCCGAGTCAAGGAACCTACTCCTCGGCCTCACGGACCTCCCACCGAGTCGACGGAGCCGGCACAAATGGGCTCATGTACTCGCTGAATCTGAGTTGATGTTGTACTCCTCACGGAGCGCAGCAATGTCGTGGTCAAGCGGGGTGCCGTAGGATCTGTGGCGGCTGGGCGTGGGGTCCTCAGCATAGCCAGCAGCGTAGGGGAGTGTTACGACTGGCTGTCGAGTAAGATCAGGGAGGAGGCTTACGAGACGAGCAAGGGCGTCGACGAGCACTTGTGCAGCGAGAGCGGAGCAGGGCTCGACAGTCAGGCTGGAGACAAGATGTATTGAGTGAGTAACTAACAAGCGAGAATACAGCGAGGCTTACCTGGAGACAAGAGGTCGAAACTGAGGTCTCCAGGTAGCAAAGTACAGGCCTTATATACATGTAACGGACAATGGGAACCGGGGACAATAGGTAACTATGGACACGGGAACTAGTGGAAGAACAATGGTATGTAGTACAATGACGACGGGAACAATGGGTGACAGGAGTTATTGTACTGCGAGAACAAGGGACAGGTTTGCTAAACAACGGAGGACAATAGGGACGACGCGGGAGGCAAACAGTCCAAAAAGGGAAAGAGAGACGCCGGGTAGGCGCCGAGCGTGCCGTTCATGACAATACCCCCCTCATAAGGATCGTGTCCTCACGATCGAGTCTTCTTGTTGAGAGGGCCAGGAGCGTCAGGATGTGTCGAATGAAACTTTTGCAGCACTTTTGGCGCATTTGCTAGATCCGACATGTCTTCCCAGCTATCGTGTTCAGGGCCCCAGCCCTTCCAGTGAACAAGATACTGCAGTTTCTTCCACCGCCCATACCGACGCGACTCTAACACTTCCTCTACTTCGTACTCTTCCTCTCCTTCCACTTCAAGAGCTGCAGGTTCAGGGGGATGCCGACCGGGAAGTTGGCTTTCTTTGTGTGGGTGTAGGAGTGTCACATGGAACACCGGGTGGAGCCCCATGTCTTTGGGGAGCTTGAGCTTGTAAGCCAAGTTGCCCACCTTGCGCTTGACAGGGTACGGGCCAGCGTACCGGTCCACCAGCTTCCGAGAGACTCCTGGGACACGGAAGTTCCTCGTGTCGAGCCACACCTTCTGACCCTCCTTGAACTCTGGAGCAGCAGAGACATAGCGATCGTAGTACTCCTTCATCCGCTCTGCTGCCAGGGTTAAGGCTGAGGTCGCATCCTCCCTTGCCTGCCGCAACTCCTCTCTTCGTTCATCCGCCATAGGCACTGTGGTGGATAGCATCGGAACGTGGAACTGAGGTTCATAGCCGTACATGAGGTAAAACGGCGAGTACCCTGTGGATGAATGTACGCACGAGTTAAAGCAGTACTCTGCTGTTGGTAGCCACTTGACCCAATCGTCGCGGCGCCTTGAGCAGTACATCCGCAGGTATGCCTCTATCTCCTGGTTCCATCGCTCTGACTGCCCATCCGTCTGCGGGTGGTAGGCTGTGGACAATGCGCTTTCTATGTCGAGGCCTTTAAGGATTGCATGGAAGAGCTTGCTAGAGAACTGGGGCCCCCGATCAGAGATGATCTTTCGCGGGAGTCCATGTAGATGGAACCATTCTCTAATGAAGTTGTCTGCAGTCCCTTCCGTGTCGATCTCCTCGGTGCATGGAATAAGGTGAATCATCTTTCCATGCCGATCAGCAATAAGCTGGAGCGTGTTGTATCCGTCCACCTCCGGCAGTCCAGTGATGAAGTCACAGGTAACTACTTGGCCTGGGCCGTCCGGGATCTCGTTGGGTTGAAGGGGACCGTGTGGCTTCGCATGTGAAGTCTTGCCACAGCGACAAGTGTCGCAGGTCTCAATGTAATCCTTAATGAACTTTGCCATGCCCGGCCACCAGTAGTTCCGTGTAACCAACTCCACCGTCTTTGCCTGGCCAGGGTGTCCAGCAGGCAGGAGGTCGTGGTGAATGCGCACTATCTCTGCTCGGAGCGCGTCGTCTTTGGGGACATAAACTCGGCCGCGGTAGAGCAGCAGGCCTTGTTCTGTGTTCCAGTCCACCAAATCATTCTGTAGACGTGCTGGCCCTAGCTTATCGAGCTTGCTGAGTGCCTCCGCGACCTCCTGCTCACGCTCCCCACATTCTCGAATGCGGCGGAGCAGTGCCTTCTCTGGTACCACTGACATGTGCCCTCTCTTGGCTGCCAGTACTCGGAAGCAATCGGGTTGCAACATGACTCGGTTCAGGTTGTCATTGGCGTCATCCTTCTGGTGATCAGGCCTGCGCGACAGCGCATCTGCCCTACTGTTGGAGGTGCCTGGCTTGTGTGCAATGACAAAGTCGAACCGCGACAGATAGAGAGCCCAACGTGCCTGCCTGCGTGTGAGGTTTTGTGCGGCCTTCCAGTACTCGAGGTTCTTGTGGTCCGACTGGATCTCGAACACACTGGGAAGACCCTCGAGGTAGTGGCGCCAGGCCTGCAGGGCACGGATGATGGCGAGCATCTCCTTGTCATAGATCTCGTAGTTGCGTTCCGCATCGCTCATTGACTCGGAGTGGAAAGCCACAGGGTGCCATTTGCCGTCCTCTCCCTCCTGAGACAGAACCGCACCGGTAGCATACCCGGATGCATCAACTTCAATGCGGGTTTTGCGGTCTTGGTCATACATGCTCAGGACAGGGCTTTCAGTAAAATGACGTTTGAGCTCATCGAATGCTGACTGCTCTTCGGCACCCCATTGCCAGGGAGCATTACCCGTGAGACGGTCAAGGCGTTTGCATACTGCGCTGAAGTCCTTAATGAACCGCCTGTAGAAATTCGCGAAACCGCGGAACTTCCGTACATCTGAGGCGTTCTGAGGGACAGGCCATTCTGCAATACCCCTGACCTTCACTGGGTCCATCTCTACACGGTTCTCCGAGACGAGCACACCTAGGTACTCAACCTTCGGCTGTTCGAATTCGCACTTCTCTGGCTTGCAGAACAGGTCGTGCTCCGCCAGATGCTTCAGGACCTCACGCACCAATGTGCGGTGTTCCTCGATGTTGTTGGTGAATATGAGGATGTCGTCGAGGTAGATAGTGATTTTGCCGAGTATGATGAGGTCCTTGAAGATGTCGTTCATGAGCGCAGAGAATGTACTGGGCGAGTTAGCCAGTCCGAAGTACATCACGTTCGGTTCGAACAGTCCGCAATTGGTAACAAAGGCAGCCTTCCATTCATTACCGGTCTTAATCCGCACATTGTTGTACCCCCAACGGATGTCAAGCTTGGTAAAGTACTTGGCCCTCTTGAGTCGATCCATCAAGTCTGACACCAACGGTAGTGGGTATCGGTTCTTAATGGTGATGTCGTTCAATCGCCGGTAGTCCTGTACAGGACGTAGGCTGCTGTCCTTCTTTTTAACGAAGAAGAATGGTGATGACATCGGTGACTTCGACTCTTGAATATAACCTTTGGCCAAGTTCTCACTAAGGAACTTGTCAAGCTCGACCTGCTCGCTGGGAGACAGGGGGTACACCTTGGAATGGAACATCCTAGCATCTGGTACGAGTTCTATAGCATGGTCATAGGGTCCGTGCTCAGGTAGACATTCAGACGCCTCTTTCGAGAACACACGCAGATACTCATGGTACTGGGGAGGTACAATCTCTTCGACAGGACGGACTTCCTTCTTCTGGTACTCTTGTTCAGCGAGCTGTTGAGAGTACGTGTAGCTCGCTGACACAAAGATCTTAGGGGTACCTTGAAGTCGTCGTCCATCTTCCAGTGCATTGAGAAGAGACTCCTCAGTGCCATCCCATTCTGGCAGAAAACCTGGTGGTGGAGGCCTATCTTCCTCCTCCTCCTCGACCATTACGGCCATGCATATCCTACCCATCATCTTTGCCTTCCGCCCCCGCCGAGAACCATTGCGCGCCGTAAGCCGTACCTCCGTATCACGCGCTTTGGTCTCAACAGGTTTGGATGCCTTCCGATGAGCTGGACATGCCTCTGGACATCTCGATAGGCGCAGCGAGCCACGTTCCCAAATCTACTTCAGGGTTGTGTTCGCGCAGCCAGTCCAGGCCAATGATCACATCCTCTTCTCCTATGTCTGTCACCACAAACACCACCTTCTCCTGGTGGTCTCCAATCGCCATATCCAACACGGCGACTTCCATGATCGTCCCATCACGGTTCTCAGTACCATCTATGTTGTACAGAGGAATTGGCCTTGCCAACTTCCTCGTCGTAACCTGGTTCTTCTCTATGAACCGTCTATGTAAAAACTTAGTAGTAGCTCCACTATCTACCATTGCTACTATGTCCTTATGTCGCTGCTTGCCGATTAACCGTACCGGTATATGAAAGTGCTGACCACTGTGATTTACTTCATATACAAACGCGGAACTCAGTACAGAAAATCGACTATTACTACAAGAGCCGGCACGCGCAGCGTCCAGTGCGGCTCTAATCAGAAACCCTCCTTCTTCTCGGCGGTTGTAAGGGCCGCGATCTTCTCCTCCATCACCTTGACCTGGGCCTGAAGAGCTGCTACTTCCGTAGTTGCAGTGGACGAGGAAGCAGCTTGCTGACTCTTTTGCGGGCAGTCATACTTACGATGTCCGGGCTGGCCACAGATGTAGCAGTTTCCTGGGAACGGCTTCTTCCCAGTAGCAGCCACCTTCTCCCCCTTCTTCTTCCATCCAAACGACTTTGGCCGTTCTTTCTCTCTGGTGACGAGGGCCTGGTCGAGCGACAGCGCCACCTTCTGGATTTTGGTGAGGTCCGAGATGTCGTGAGCACTGGTGGCGAGGACGTCCTGGAGCCTGGGAGGCAGGCCAGAGCGGTAGCGTTCGCGTTTGTCCTCGTCGCCGAAGCCGGTCCGCGCTGCAGCTGCATTGAACTGCGCCGTATACTCCTGGACTGTGCCGACCTTGCGGTATGCCTTGCAGAGCTTGACCAGTTCAGCGATGGCAGCCTCCTTGTCATCAGCCGCACAGAAGTGATCCTTGAAGGCCGTGCTGAATTCGCCATAGTCTGCCCAAGGGCTAGTTCCGCCGGCGAGCTTTACAATGTGGGGGCCAGCCCAGGCTGCTGCTCCTTCCGTGAGCTTACTGAGGATGGTCATCCATATGACGTCGCTAGGCGTGCCAACCGCTACTGCCGTAAGGGTGTTGTAGTAGATCTGAGCGGCAGACACAAAGCGGAGACCATCCTGTGCGGATTTTCCATCGTATTCGCGTGGGGCAATCTGGGAGAGGAGCTTGGAGGTGTCGAACGCCTGTGCAGGGGCAGGAGTGGTCATGGTGGGTGCGGGAGGAGGATTGGGTGCAGGAGGAGGTTTGGACGAGGACGACGATTGCGGGGTGCTGGAACTGGTAGCTTTCGGTTTCAGTTCCTTCTTTACTTCAGGCTTCTCTTCTGCCTTAGAAGTCGACGCAATGGGTGATGAGGGGTTTGAGCTTCGTCGTTGTCCGAGCCGTTCAGTAACGAGTGCGATAGTTTTGTCAAGAGCGGGGGAACCTGTGGATCGACTGGGGGTGGCGGTCCCACTGGGTACACGACTGGGGGCACGGCTGGGGGGCCGGGTGCTGGGGCGACTTCGTGCAGCAGCAACAGCTGCCCGTGTGGGCCTTGTAGAGGGGGCTGGCGGTGGCTGGGCGAGTCGGTCTAAGATCGCCTGCTGTTGGCTAGGGTGTGGGCAGGTAAAGGGGTGGAATGGAGCCCACTGGGTGGGTGTCCAGTCAAAGGTGAAGTCGCGGTGTGGGCAGGGCTGGCGGTCGCAAACAAACCACTGTTGTTCGGTGGTGTTCCAGTGCTGGTCTTCGACCGCGGTGCTGTGAAATGCGTGTGGCCTTTGACTGCAAGCCACGGTGAGGGGAGTGGAGGTAGCTCGCTTCCTATCCCAGGAATAGAAAACGGCAGGTGCACGATCCGACACTGTCTGCTCAGCCTCCTCGGCCTATTGCTGTGTCTTAGCCCAAGGGACACGAGCCCAAGGGTGTTCTGCCTTGGCTTTGTTTCGCCGCCTTTCTCTAGCCTCCCACGCCGTGAGGCGGACCACTTCTGTCAGTACCGGGGTCTTGTGTTAGGAGCTTTCCGCGTACTGTACCACTAAGAGTGGCAAGCCTCAGGTTGCACCGAGACCACGTCCGATGGTGTGACTAGAGTGCGTACTACGCTAGGCCAACACAGAGGATCTAAGTGCGTACCGTACGAGAAGGAAAGAATGTGTGTGGAGTACGCCGGTGCTCGTGTAGAAGTTTCGACCTAATGTTACGACTGGCTGTCGAGTAAGATCAGGGAGGAGGCTTACGAGACGAGCAGGGGGCGTCGACGAGCACTTGTGCAGCGAGAGCGGAGCAGGGCTCGACAGTCAGGCTGGAGACAAGATGTATTGAGCGAGTAACTAACGAGCGAGAATACAGCGAGGCTTACCTGGAGACAAGAGGTCGAAACTGAGGTCTCCAGGTAGCAAAGTACAGGTCTTATATACATGTAGCGGACAATGGGAACCGGGGACAATAGGTAACTATGGACACGGGAACCAGTGGAAGAACAATGGTATGTAGTACAATGACGATGGGAACAATGGGTAACAGGAGTTATTGTACTGCGAGAACAAGGGACAGGTTTGCTAAACAACGGAGGACAATAAGGACGACGCGGGAGGCAAACAGTCCAAAAAGGGAAAGAGAGACGCCGGGGTAGGTGCTGAGCGTGCCGTTCATGACAACAGGCATTACAAGCTACATATATAGTACCAGCCAAGTGTCAAGCCAAGCTTGACATTGCGTCCTTTTGGCGTAGCTGGTTCAGCGGCTGGTCTGTTCCTAACAGCATGTACGTTCACCGCATGTGAGGTCCAGAGGGAACAAGAAGCCGACCCCGTTGAAGGTGGCAAAGGCGAGCTGGGAGCTGCCAATTACCCCATTCTGATTCTGGAGGTAGTAGTGGCAGCGGGTCTTCGCTTTGGCGCAGCTGTCGCACTGGGGCACGGAAGGAGAGAAGACGCATAGCTGTTGGCAGTGGCGGCAATGGTTGCACTTCCCCGGGAAAACAAAGAGCGGGCCCTTCTTGTTGGAGCGCGCAGACAGGGCAGTGGAAGGCAACAGCATGGCGGTCACAGGAGAGGGCAGTGGATGAGGCGCATCAGCGTGAGGATGTTTAGCGGCCGGTAGAGTGGGCGAGTACAAAGGGTCGCCACTTGAGGACAAGTGATAGGCACGCTTTGGGGCAGGACGCTGGGCGTACAGTGGCCAGTATACGCCAAGGAAGGGGAGAGGCCCAGCAATGGAGGCTCTTCCAGCTGAAGGAGCAGGCAGCCCCACGCTGTCACCAGACGGAGAAGTTCCACTAGCGTCATCTGGCTCTCCATAGTTCTCGAAGATGGTGGCGGCATAGGAGTCGTCCTTTAGCTCCTTCACGTCATCAGACAGTGACGCGTTGCTTGCCAAGCCCTGGCCCCGCATGGGCCGGTCAGTGGCATAGACGTCATGTTCAGTGCGTGCCTGGGACCGTCGAGAATAGGCGCAGAGGAAGGTGTTGGAGGCGCAGGGGTCTGGGTTGTGGTGAGCCACCACAGCAAAGGCCTGCTCGAAGAGAGGATCTGGGAGGGTAAGAGGTGGCATGTCATCAGCAAGAGCCAGGAAGCGTGCTCCGAAGTCGGCATACACGAGCGCGGGGAAAGGGTGGTGTTGGCTCTCGAAGTCAGCGACAAGGGCCGACAGCGGGACGAGGCCGAGCTCATCGAAATATGTCTGGTCTTTCTCCTCAGGAGGGACGTATCAGAAGTGGTGGGCGTAGGCAGTCAAGAAAATGTCACCAGGAATGTCAGAGGGGACGGGGTCAGACATAGTAGGTGCGCAGATGAAGGGGAAGGAGGAATGGTGAAGTGACAGTGCAAGTTTATAGGTGTGTGGTGAAGTACAGTGGCCCTAGCTAACACTACACTTCTCTCCCTCTCTCCTGTCACCCGCTCATTGTTGCACAGCCACACCGCCTCACATGCTTTTCAAAATACGGCACCTCAACCTCCTTCTACGTAATGCAGTGCTGTGCATTTTCGAGGCGCTATGGCATTTACTCCGGGACTCGTGGGCCGTTGGCTCCGTTCACCTCTACCGGGAGCGCCTCCCCAGCACTCTCCCGAGGGAGCACTAGTGTCGCTAGTGCTAGACTCGTCCGCATCACCTGAAGAGTCTCCGCCCAAGGTGTGCGCTCTGACTGTCGACGATGCGCGCTCACTTTAGTCGCTTCCTTGGGGACTCTCAACCACGACGCCACGCGCGAGGACGGAAGGAGGATTCTCAACGGGTACTCGCACAGGTTAATTTTCGGTGCAAGTGGCATGGTGGATGGTGCGCTGCCAGTCGTGCTATATCGGGAGCATCTCGTGGGGCGTCGTGTAGCACTCTTCAAGAAGCTGATAGTCAAGCCGGTAATTGTTGAACACGGTACAGGTCTGGAACACCATCTCTTCTGCAGTCGCCAACCCCTCGTGTGTTATTTCATTACAGTACTGGTCAATGAGGATGCACGTGTAATGTGCTTGGGTCGTGGAAGTCCAAAGCATGCAAATGTTCCTGTCAGCGAAGGTCAGTCGCGCGGCGGACGTCTCGGGCACCAACATACCAACAACGCAAAGAACTCGTATGCCACCTGGTGGCGGAACGGACATGACTTGTCTGTACACGCTGCCTTGAATGCTTCCCAGTCAGCAGTCCTGGCACGGAGGGCATAGGGCCGTAGGGTTTGCTGAGTGCTCTGGCGCAGGCGCAGGATTTCCAGCATCATTGAGAAGTCCGCCATGGCAAAAGACGTCGGGGGCGTGGTACAGTCGCCTTCAGCTTTTATCCCCAGCAGTGGCCGCGCCACATCTGGCGAGTTCCACCACCGATCGCTGGTCATGAACTGAGGACGGTTCAAGTCTCAGTGGGGGAGAGATGTAGAGGTCCATGATCACCCTAACCCTCTATTTTTGCGCCTACGGCCACTCCAGTCATGCTCTGCCACGTGCCCTATTTCCGTGGTGCCACCCAGCCTACGTGACTCCTTCCGGCGGCGAGCCCGCTCCACGGTGTGACTCTCCAGTCCAGCGCATGTGTCTAGGTGACTGCCAGGTTGTGGTGGTCCCAGCGCATGTGCACCGGTCAAAGGCAGCTGTTCCAGTGTGGGTACTTTGGTGCGGTGTTTGGTAGAACTTGGCGTGGCGTGGCAGGCACATAGCAGGCGGAAGAGGCACAGTACTTGATAAGGATGACGGGATTTGGCTTCCGAGCGGTGGGACGGTGAGCCAGACTGGAGCCAAGTCCAGCGAGGCCTGGTATATGAATAGCGGGTATGGCAATTGGATGAGAGATTGTCACCGAGTTTCACAGATGCCATCGTGGGATTAGGAAGGTGATAAGGTGCACGTCTGCCTAGAAGGGAGGGCTCATAACCTATAGAGAAAGCACTTGGTACCGGTACACCGGACTGGGATATCATAAAAGAATGGGACGTGGGGGCATCTTTGCCACATGGTGCCACGTGGATTTGCCATGTGCGCCGGCTATTGAGGTGAAGCACGCAGCGCAAGCCCTTTTTGGTAGACACGACGTGCGTAGCGCAAGCCAGGACGTTGAGAGTCCCACCATTCGAACCACTGGCAGCGCTGACAGACACCAGATCAATTGACAACATTTAGGTATTACCTACTCACATGGGTAAGTGAAAGGGGGTGCTATGCATATTTACCTGAACTATGTTCTTAGGCGGGTCTTGAAACTTAAAGCATTGGCACTTGAACGCGCCACGGGTAGCACTGGCAGCGCAAAGGGGTATATTGAGTGGTTGTTGAGGCGTCACTGTGTCTTTTAAATGTGTGCGTTTTTCATGGGCGGGTCTTACAGGAATAGGATGTCTTGGATTTGCAGCGCGCAGCGTGAGCCCATGGTCACCATCCTGTCGACAAACTGTACCTGGCATTTTGAAGCGACGGGAAAGTTGCAAGCATGGGCCAGTGGATGCTGCCACGGGCCTGGTGTGGCCTTCAATAACTCAGGCGAAATATAATTAGCATTTAAGGATGCACACCGGGGCTGCACGGGTTCCTGTCGGGAACAAAATCAAGACTCACGGTTTCAAGCAGCATAACACAGGACTTGATACCCCAACGGGTGAGCGCACAGGCTCCTATGCATGTATGATTAGTGAATATTTAGTAGTGGCTCCGAGGTTGTTGGTTTGTCACTCATATATATCCTTCAGTTTTATGCACTTTTGAGTCTACTACTACCGCAGGCTTCTACTCCGCTGAGCCAAAGGCGAAGCATTAAGCATACTGACACTCGCAGTAGTAATGTTACAGGTATTTTATTTCAACTGAATCCTTATTCAAATACTTCCAGCTCTTTCCGGCGTGTCCTGGGGCTGAGCCGGAGGCGAAGCAATAATCATCGTGACAAAGCCACGGGTCGAAACAAACTCCAGTGCGAAGAGGGTGAAGAGCAACTACTCGCCGTGCCCCTCAGTCTATTTAAGTGGGAGTTGAAAACAACTTGAACTTTGTGGTCAGTATCCACGGGTGTACTGTTTGCACCACGCTCAACAGCTAACATTTGTTGAAAATTTTCAGGTTCAATGAGACTTGAGACACAAGGCTCATTCTGCTGAGCCGAAGGCGAAGCCATGCCATTGTCAACGGGTGGAACAATACTATTTACTGCACACAATAAGTAACTGTACTGAGCCGAAGGCGAAGCATCGTGGCAAAGCCACGGGTCAAAAGCATACTATATTACTAATGTATGTACCTATAGAGAAAGCACTATGATACAACATTAGCGAGAGTCCTCGATAAGTTAGCAATGGAGTGCTCACCTCAGTACTGGTACGCGGGCCTGAGGTGAGTACTGGTACGCAGGACTGAGGTGAGCGGACACAGGCTCAGAAGCCTAAATACGAACAGAATGTGATACTCCCCACCGCGGTCGATGTTGAGGAGCTTGAGACGTACACCCTCCTGTGTAAAACAGCCCAGTCGACCTGCCAGAGTGCATCAACACTGTCAAGAGAGCAGAGATCGCACCCTCAGAGAGCGCAGATGCACCTATGGTGCAACAGCGCCCTTCTGAAGGCCTAAAGCACTATATTTTGCAGATACAATCTGCGGAGCACGAAAGCTAGGCTTACGTGCTTCAAAAGCCGCGCGGATGCACAGCAGGTGCATCCGCTGGCTGCTGTACTACAGCGCGGATGGCTTCAACTGATTGCTTCAACGGACATCTCGGCTCTGACAGGATGTGTTGTGTAGCTAAAAATGGAGCAGATGCACTGCAGGTGCATCTGCGCTGTTTTTGGAGACTACGAGCCCTCTTTTACCAGCGGATGCACTCTGTGTGCATCCGCGCCCGAGATGCAAGCATTGGACCCCATAGATTTAACCCTAAGATATAGCGTCCGAGCTATACAACTAGATGTGGAAGCTAGTAGCTTGGACCCACGACCCACATCTGTTGTATAGCTCGGACGCTATATCTTAGGGTTAAATCTATGGGGTCCAATGCTTGCATCTCGGGCGCGGATGCACACAGAGTGCATCCGCTGGTAAAAGAGGGCTCGTAGTCTCCAAAAACAGCGCAGATGCACCTGCAGTGCATCTGCTCCATTTTTAGCTACACAACACATCCTGTCAGAGCCGAGATGTCCGTTGAAGCCATCAGGGTAGTACAAGCCCAGCGGATGCACCTGCTGTGCATCCGCGCTGTTTTTGAATGCATAGCAGCTTTTTGAAGCATAGCAGCGCACGTCCAGCGGATGCACCTGCTGTGCATCCGCGCGGCTTTTGAAGCACGTAAGCCTAGCTTTCGTGCTCCGCAGATGCACGAAGGGTGCATCTGCGGAGCAAATGGGCCTGTGCTGTAGCAGTAACCCAGGTCTAACCCTAACTTAGGCCCTTTTTGTTTCCCTATAATCGCGCCGATTCCAATGCCGACGGCCTTTCTTTGCCCTTGAGGGAGGATGGGGACGTGTCCATGTCGGAGGTTGCAGAAGACAGTGAGCGACGAAGGAAAGGTGAAGGACACGCCCTTATGTACTGCGGCTGCACGCGACGATGCAGGGTCTGGGCGCTTGCGCTTGTCGCCACGTCACGGCAGGTTCGGCTCCGATAACTCCTCGTCCGACCTGCCTGTTTTGAACAGCATAGGCGCTTGCCAGTAATTACCCGCGACACCTGCTTTTGTATGGAAGCTTCTCTTCTGGCTTAGTTCATCGTCCTTGGTTCACAGCCACACAACTTCGTCGGAGGCTCAACGCCAGGGTCTGCGACCCTGAGGCCACTACGGTGGCGATGTCCACGTTTACGGGGTTCATCAGGAGAGATGGCGACCGTTAGGCATACGCGACTTTCAGAGGGTGGTTGTACTGAGAGACTCAACATAGGTGCGACTCTGAGCACAGGTGTGACTGTCAGCCGAGGGTGTTCGGGGTGGGTTGCCTGCAGAGAATGACCCCATCAGGAAGATGTCCATGTAAAAACCACCTCTGCAGGGGACTGGTCGTATAAACTTGGCTTTGGTAAGATACAATCCATGAGAAGATGAGCGATGAGAATTGTATTATGCGATAAACCTTCGACGCGACATCTGCGACGCGACATCTGCGACGCGACATCTGCGACGCGACATCCGCGACTTCCGATATGCAATATGCGATACATGCGAACACTTGAGATGCTAGGATATGAGACACAAGGGGAACCACGCGACCTTCGCCTCGATGGTCAGGTACGGCGACGATGACATGGTGGTGAATCAACAGCGGTCGCTGAAGACGGCGACTTCCGCTTCCGAGACCCGTTGAAATGTCCAGCTTCCATAAGCCGCGCAGTCTCATCCCTTCCCAACAGCGTCGACGCCAAGACGTAGGCACCTTGAGATC
>PJEW03000013.1:1078265-1166379 GCA_002900995.3 Ganoderma boninense | reverse complement strand
TATGACAAAGAGCTACTAGCAATCATACGAGCGTTAGAGGAATACCGTCACTACTTGGAAGGACACCCAATCCCTGTCGAAATCTGGTCCGATCACCTCAACCTTACCTACTTCCGACAGGCTCAGAAGCTCACTCGACGACAAGCTCGCTGGAGCCTTTTCCTTTCACGATTCAACTTCAACCTGCGACACCGCCCCGGAAAAACCATGTTTCGTGCGGACCCTCTGTCCAGGAGGCCAGATCATGAAGAGGGGGTAAGCAGTGACAATGCTGGCCAAACCCTTTTGAAACCAGAGTTTTTTGTGATCAAAGCAATACAGCCAGGGCATGCCTCAGAAGTTGACGATGAACAACTGTTGGAAAGAATCAAAAAGGCACTGGAAGACGACACGATGACCAAGGACTATAGGTCACTGCTCAACAGCGGTCCCCGGGAGTTTGGAAAGGCACTACAAGAATGGAACTTCGAGAATGGCTTGCTCCTCCGTAGAGGCAAAGTTTATGTGCCAAAGGATAGACAACTGCGACTTGACCTGCTAAAGCTCCACCACGACACACTACTCGCCGGACACCCAGGCCGATGGAAGACTCAGGAGCTCATCACTCACAACTACTGGTGGCCAGGAATCACAATCGATGTCAAGAAGTACGTCAAAGGCTGTGACACATGCCAACGAAACAAAGCATCACGGGTTCCCCCATACGGCCTCTTGCAGCCGAACGAAGTCCCAGCAGGTCCATGGGAAGTGTGGAGCATAGACCTCACCACCCAACTTCCCGAGTCCTACGACAAGCATGGCAACACATACACAGCAATTGCCATGGTAGTAGATCGGCTAACAAAATGGTCTCACTTCTTTGCATGCGATGACCACTTCTCAGCCTCGGATGCTGCTGAGCTCGTATATGAACACATCCTGAAGCTACATGGCCTTCCACGGCAAGTCATCTCAGATAGGGGAACACAGTTTGCAAGCACATTCTTCAAGGAGTTTTGCAAGAAGCTGGGAATCCGGGCATCAATGTCAACAGCATACCACCCTCAGACAGATGGACAGACAGAACGGGTCAACCAGTCATTGGAACAATACTTGTGGATATTCACCAAACACCGACCCAATGACTGGGCCACCCTCCTCGCCTCAGCAGAGTTTTCGTACAACAACATGGCACATGAGTCTACCGGCCTGTCCCCCTTCTTCGTCGAGTATGGCTACAACCCCAAGATGGCTCCGGACGTACAAGGAGAGCTGGGCTTCCCAACCCTTGAAGAAATCTTCCAAAACCGCACGGAAGCCCGAGAACAGGCACAAGCCTCTCTGACTTTGGCCGCTGAATGGATGAAGTGGTACTACGACCAGTACAAGAGCCAGGTGCCGTTCAAGGTTGGGGACAAAGTACTGCTCAAAGGAAAGGATCTCAAGATCAAGCAATCAGCAGCCAAGTTGTCAGCCAAGAACTTTGGCCCCTATGAGATCGTCGAGCAAGTAGGACCTGCGGACTTCAAACTCCAGTTGCCTCCACAGAACAAGGTCCATCCAGTTTTCCATGCCTCAAAGCTTATTCCCTACCACGAGGACGAGATCGGTGACCGAAACCCAACCAAACCCGATCCTATCGAAGTAGAAGGCCATGACGAGTTTGAAGTTGAAAAGATACTCGACTCGAAGACCTACTATGGGTATGTCCAGTACTTGGTGAAGTGGGTAGGATACGATGTTAGCGAAGCCACCTGGGAGCCAGTACGGAATGTCAAACATTGCAAGGACCTGTTGGACGAGTTCCATGTTGCACACCCGGAGGCCGCACAGCCTATCTCACTCACAAACCCGTGCCCAGTCCAGAGGCAGTTTAACCGGCATGTTTGGCTTGAACGTTTCGCTGGAGCTCAAGTCTTGAAGAGGGGGTAGTGTCACGGTTTTTCGCGCCACACTCGGTCTGGCATCTTATCAGGACAAGTTATCCCTCGGTTCATCTTATCTTTTCCTTTATCTTATCTCCCTTTCCCTTATCTCATCTCTCCCTCTTATCTTATCTCTTTCCCTATCTTATCTGCTTCTTAGATCATTTTCTCACCTGCGACAGGTCCCGGGACCTGCCCTGAACTGATGGTCTGTGCACCATTCCCATGTAATATATAAAGGGCTGTGATGTGGGATCAAGAACCTCAGATTCTGTCTTCTGTTCTTCCCTCCCTTCCACTGTAGGCAGCCTAACAGCCCCTGCCCCTCTGCGCCTTCTAGTCTAGGCAATCCATCCTCTTCCCTTCTGTTGCCACCCCCCTGTGTGCCCCATCAGTGAGCCCCTTTGTTTGTTTGTTTGGTGGTGCAGTCGATAGGCTGTGACAGTAAGCCTCGCTGTATTCTCGCTCGTTAGTTACTTGCTCAATACATCTTGTCTCCAGCCTGACTGTCGAGCCCTGCTCCGCTCTCACTGCACAAGTGCTCGTCGACACCCTTGCTCGTCTCGTAAGCCTCCTCCCTGATCTTACTTGACAGCCAGTCGTAACAGTCGTAAGAAAGCCAGACTTGTAGCGAAAGGCTTCTCCCAGGTCGAAAGCGAAGACTTCGACAAGATATTCTCTCCAGTTGTACGCTTTGAGACAGTCCGTCTCATCATAGCACTTGCAGCACTCGAGGACTGGCACATTTCAGGACTCGATGTGCGCAGTGCTTACCTATATGGTAAACTGGATGAAGAAATCTACCTGGAGCAGCCAGAAGGATTTCGCATCCCTGGCTCTGAGCACAAAGTCTTCAGACTGAAGCGTGCTCTATACGGACTTAAACAGGCAGGCTTAGCGTGGTGGCGCACCTTGTCTGAGTCCATGAAGTTGATGGGCTTTAAACGCCTCACCAACGATGCAGGATTGTACATCTACAGACGTCACTCTGATGGCGAACTTGTAGTTGTAATCGTCTATGTTGACGATGCGCTTTTCTGTGGGCACAACAAGAAGCTTGTAGCTCTTCTCAAAGCTCGCTTCATGAAGAAATGGGAATGCCGTGATCTTGGCGATGCCAAAGAGTTCTTGCGCATGCGCATTACTCGCATAGGTCGAAAGATCTTCTTAGATCAGCGTGCATATTTGGAAAAAGTATTGGACCACTGCGGCATGACAAACGCGCGACCTGCTTTAACTCCACTCCCTGCGGGTTACATACCTGCACCCAACACAGAACAGTCCACGCCGGAACTTCGCTCCAGATATCAGAAAATCATCGGTTCTCTGCTCTACCTCATGCTGGGTACGAGACCAGATTTGACTTTCGCTGTGACCAAACTGGCACAATATGCTGCGAACCCGAACACGGATCACCTTAGCAAGGCACTCCACATCTGCCGCTACCTCATCGGAACCAAGAAATATGCCTTGGTTTATAACGGTGAATCTCAGCTTGGCTTAACAGCTGGGACTGATAGTGATTGGGCCTCAGACCCATACACTCAACGCTCGCAAACTGGCTTCATGCTAAAGTTAGCGAACTGTGCATTCTCGTAGGTTTCACGTGCACAGAAGACCATTGCCCTCTCCTCTACTGAGGCTGAATATATGGCAATGAGCGACTGTAGTCGCCAGATAGTCTAGGTTCACAACTTGCTTGCTGAACTTGGCTATCATCTCGACCGTGTACCATTGTCTGGAGACAATCAAGGCTCCATTCACATTGGACAAAATGCTGTAACGGAGGCGAGGTTAAAACACATCGACATTTGCTACCACTACATCCGTGAAGTGTACGATCGAGGCATCACCGACATATTCTATGTCGAAGGGACTAACAATCCCGCTGATATTTTCACCAAGAACTTGGGCACTGTGAAGTTCCACCGCTTCCGTCCCTACCTTGGTTTGCATTTCCCTAAGGCTGCCTAAAGAGCGCCATATCCGCTTGCGTACTTGTGGATGCGTACTTAGCGAGGGGGAGTGTTGAACAGCATAGCTGAGCACTGCATGCATGACATAGCTGTGTACATAGATATCGGCACAGCCCGATATCTCATCCATCTGCACAGGCACTGTATAGCCGCCCACATGATCATCTCATGTGTCGCACTGCCTAGATGTCTCTGGCAGTGCGTTCCCGTACTGTATAGCCTTAGTAATACAGTACATCCTGTAGTATATATATGGCCCTCATTGGCCCTAATCAAAACAGCTCTTCTCTCTCTTCTCCTCACTCGATACAAGCCTCTACCTCACACTAGCCAGGTGAGTATGCGTGCACACTGCGTGTAGTGCCCTCCCCATAGTGGGCGTCTCCCACTATGTTCAACAAAATGATGGTCATCGTGAGGCGAATCCTCCAGCGTGCGTGGTGGCTGACAGAAATCTGGACGCGCGCCTTGCGCAGTGACGAGCATCTGTCGCGGCTCTCCTGGACCTCTTGGGTCCGCGCGAGGGGATATGTAGGCTCGAGGCACGCAACTTGGAGGGTTGCATCTCCTCCCTGCCTCCGCACGCTGCCTGCAAGTAAAATGTGTCTTGGCCTTACTGCCTATTCCCCTCGCTCACGCCCGGGCCGCCGCACGCTCGGAAATGCCATGTTTCAGGGCGCCACAGCGCCCGCCGGCTGGGGGCCCCCCCGCGACTGTTGTGAGCCAAGAAAGCGCCAGGGGATTTTTCTAAGTGTAGGCAGAAAAAGAGGTAATATATTTCTATTACTTACGTGCAATGTAAAGGCCTCGTAGCCCAGCTGGTTGAGGACGTTGACCGCGGCGCTAGTTCCGTTGGTTCGATTCCCGTTCGTGTTGTTCTGTCCTTTTGGCGCCCGATGTTAAACATCTCGAAAAGTTAATCCCGCCGTCGGGGTAAACCCGACAGCCTTCGAGTTTAACTTAGGGCTCTGCACCGAGCGGATTACGGGACGGCCGTAAAAATACCGGAAATAATACGTGACGGCCGGCTGTATGCCGGTCGTCAGGCGCTTATGTACGAGTACGATTACAAGTCCGTTCAAATACGGGTCGTAATTTACGCGGAAATATGGCTATCGGGTCGAATATGTCAAGGGATTTGTTTTTGAGCACATGTTAAAGAAATCAGTGAGGGAATGACCTGATACGGTGAAGATACAAGCCATCTGAGTTCCTCCTCTGCCCACCGGTGTCATATGAGAGGCTACAGGCTCGAGGGACTGTTGAGCGCTGAGCGCTAAGCACCTCGAGCGCTTCGAGTCGGACGTACGCCGGTGACTGGAAAATAGGCAATGCTTGCGCTACTGTATACTGGCTACTTGCTTGCCGGCAAGGGAGCAAACACATATAGCTGCAGCTGTGAAAGTGGCATTCCGATGGGACGCCAGCCCAGGCCCCATGTACTTACAGAGCTCGGACAAAGAGCGCTCTACTATCCGACTCGGAGTCTCTTCAAGGTGCACCGAGCTTCAAGTTCCGACTTTCAACTTGGTCACAGGCAAGCAGGTTTCACTGCAGGCCAGACAGCCTCAATGTATGACTTCTTAGCAGCAGTGTGTGGTCATCCCATCGGGGATGAAGTCTATTCACTTAAGTTGCTGCCGCGACCGTGACCTTGCCCGCTGCGAGGCCTGCAAGCCAGCCCTCAGCTGTTCTGACCGGTTTGGAAGCCTTCACACGGCTCCAACATAGTGGAGAAATGCATCCTCGATTATTAAACACTTGATTGATACCAATAATATGGGCGGGAGTGACCAACGACTTCATCGCCGAACGTCGTTGAGAATACGGCGTAATTGCCGCAAATACGGAGTCTGGTGTACGGAACCGTGACGATTATGGGCCACGAATACGAGGCGCTTACGGGGGTGTGGGAACTGGTTTTTACGTGCCGGCCGTAATCGGCAAATTACGACTTTACGCTGTAATTTACGGTACGGTGCGGAGCCCTAGTTTAACTATCGAGCGTCCTACGGGCGCCTATCCTTACTGGAGAAGATGAACTATGAACTTCAGTAACTAGCGGCGAAAGATTATCCGACCTGACTGAAGTCCCTGAGCGTCAGACTGCACTGAATGGCGCCGCGAGGACGAAGCCTGGGTGAACAGTGCCGCATCAGCAAAACTCAAAAACTCTGTGAGCTCTGTAACCTCTGTGGCAGATGTTACAGAGGTCACAGAGGTCAGAGGCTACAGAGGTTCACTATGACTAAATTACAGACTAGAAAAGACGTGTTGTGTCGAAAAACACTCACAAAGATGCCTGTCTGTGACCTCTGTAACCTCTGAGACCTCTGAGACCTCTTACCAATTTCCACAGAGGTTACAGAGCCCACAGAGTTTTTGAGTTTTGCTGATGCGTTGAGCTCTTCCAGCTCATCAGCAAACTAGGCAGTGGGATTGCAGGGACCTGTAGCTTTAGTAATTGTTTACAATGTTGGTAGGGCATCGTAAGTACCTCACAGACTCCTATAGAATGTCGTAGCGCTCTGTAGGGACCTGTAGTATAATACGCGAATGGCTGTAGATCATTGTAGTTCAACCACCGACAGATTGTAGAGCCTTGCAAGGCTCTGTAGCATATCCTGTGTGAGGCGGTAGAGGCCTGTAATTGGCCCACTGGAGCATTGTAGGGACCTACGGATTCCTATCAAGAAAGATGGACGTCGCCCGAAATTCCCACTGCAACCCTACGGAAAGGATAATTATGACTGAGAATAAAAATATATTTCATCAAAGGGACAACGGCGTATATACACAATGATAAGTATATGTTGGGTCCGTGCATGCTGAACTACGCAATAGCCTGAGGAGGGGCGCGGAGAGGCAAATACTGACAGAGAGCGAAACTGGATGGCTATCAACGCACCTTCCGAGGGACGAGGTTCCCTGAATGCCGCGAAATTAAGGGGTGAGGAGTGCGGCAACTCACAAGGTGCTCACCTAAATGCGTGAACGAGACGCAGAACATACCTGATTGCCTGAGAATGCTCTCGCATCACCTGAACGCCTTCAGACACCAACGTACGACGACGACGCACCTTTGGACCCTCTGCCAGATCACACTAGTGGTGCAAATTGACTGGAAACATTTACTTTGAGCTCTGGTGCTTCGGCAAACCTACCTGAACCCCTCAAGGGCGACTACACACCACCCAAACGCTAGTGCCAGTGAAGACCCTGGAAACACAAAGTACGTACCTTTGTATCTTATACCGCGATCCAAAATTACATAGAACTCACCTCGATGTCTCTAACGGAGCTACATATCTGGCGATCGACTCGAGCGGACATGTGGTACGCACCTGAGGCTACTAGGATCCGAGTGGGTGGACGGCAATAGCGGCGTTCAGCAGGTAGCAGTGACAGAAAGTCCACCTAGAACCGAGAGGAGACGAAAAGCAGAGGGAAGATGGTGGACAGAGGGCAAGGCGCGAAGTTGGGGTGAAGTCGCGCAGCCCGCGCCTACAATGCGGGTTCGAAGACAACGATGACGTCACACCAAACATCAGTTCTCCTGCCAATTTGAGCCAGATTCGAGCAGTCTGGCATGGGATTACAACTCGTTGGGGCATTGGTAGTGGGGTATTTGGGGCCTCTTCAGTGGCCCACTGAGGATTTGGGGTAAAGGCCCGGGCGAGAGATTATGAGACGCGAGCTGTTGGGCAATTGATCACCCGTATTGAGTACGGGACGACTGAAAACCAGTTTATTAGGAACATAACAGGGCCTAGATCTCGTCTACGAAGCCACTATTAGGGGATCAGGCCTTCAGGACTTGGCGCAGGAATCCTATGGAGGATTGTAGAACCATGCAATACATGGCCGTATCCGACGGACGCCTTACAGGTCCCTGGAACTGTCGAGCGTGTCCGGTGAACAAACTACATGCTTCTATAGTAGTGTATCGTATGCGATAAGGCCCTACAGACCATAGTCGTATCCTGCCATTCACTGTAAGGCCTTGCCGGACGGCGCCGGACCCTGAGAATTCTTCCAGTCATCTATACGGTTGCGTAGCGCCCTGCATTGCATTGCAGGTACATTGCGTTTTTGCTGATGCTGCTCCAGCACTGCACGACGCCTCATCGCCATCGCATGCGATGTCATTGCCTTCCTCTCTGCGTTCCCCGCCCTCTGCGACCTCTACTTCCACGTCGTCTCCTAGGAGACCAACTCCCCTACCCCCTTAGAGCTCGAGGACGAGCAAGCTGATCCTCCAGAGACTGAGGGGGAGCCGCGGATGCAGGTTTCGTCCCTATTCCGCGATCCGAGTCCCAGACCCTCGTTACCAACTGGCTCCTCCGGTGCCTGAGCTTGCGCCACCTCCTCCGCGCCTCCCTGGAGTCCGTCCACGTCAAGTTTCCCTCCCTCTCCTCCTCTGCCCACTTCCTATCGACACCGACATGCAAAGCCTGAGGGACGACGTGAACCTCGTGCACAATACAGGCCTACGCACGCTACACTTTGGGGGGCTCGACGTGCGCGCGGCGCAACCGGAGACGCGGGCGTTCGTCAAGCAGCGATATCATGTTACAGTGACGTCCTCGGCCGGTAACCCCCATCAATGCTCGTTCCTCATCTAACCGAGACCTTCAGGACCTGCGGTCAAGGACTTTTCCCTACCCCCAGGGACGACTTGCGTCCCCCCGCTGTCAAGGCCGCAGCAACGTGACACCTCACCACCTGCGTCCATTCTCCCTGTAGGTACGCATGAATACACTATCGCGCTAGGGAAGCGTGGCTTAGTCGATGATGCCTTCCTCAGTTTCTGCAGCCTATCTGTTGTCTCTTGCGTCGTCGCAGCCACTCATCCAGGACCAGTCATCTCCTTCGCCATTCCCCTTACCCGTATCAGCAAATTCACCAACAATGTCGATCCATGCGCTGCCCATGCCCTCTGATGACCTCCCTGGCACCGTTGTCGCGAATTAGTCTATTTGACGGAACGACAGAGGAAAAGAGGTGCTCTCCTTCACTGTCGCGATTGAGCCTGGCTGGGGCAAAAATGACTGGAAGGTCTAGAAGCTGTACAGCGACGACGTCCTCGACCTTGATGGCCGTGTGCGTGCGGCAGTCGGGCAGACCACATCGAAGAAGCTCGCTGCTCTGCCTGAGGGCCGCCGCTGACACAATCACGCGGGTTTGTGTATGTTCTTGTTCTCGTATTTCGTTTTGTCTTCTCGGTTTTTACACGCATCTGGAGTGGTGTCATTCTTCCGGGTTTGATCGCTGTTAGTCTCGGCTTGCGAGTTAGGCCTCTTGCCATGATGTACAACTCGTCCTCGTTGGTGCTCTGAATTGCTGTCCATCGCTCAGAACCATCTCTCTGTGACTAGCTGAAGATCGTCATTACGGGAGCAGCCAAACTCACACAACTTCGCGTCCCCCGCAGATCGCATACCGCCTTCTGAGTTCCATCGGCAGCCCCATATACACATAAACCGAGGTCATCTGTGGCTCCTCAATAGATGATTCGCGGCCTGTGTTCCGCGTGCGCTCCCGCTCGGGCGCGCGCACGCCGAGGATGTCGACCCTGTCCTCCAGTCTTTGGCTCACTTCACCTTGACAATATAGTACCTTCCGATTCATGCGCTTAGTCCACGCTGTCCCCATCTTTTTTTTTCACTGCTAACCCACGCCGCACTCGCATCGGAAACTCTCCTTCCTGATGTCTGTGGAGAACCTTCGCACGAGCACACCAGTTTCAACCAAGGCGGATAATCTTTCGCCTTTAGTTACTGATGTTCATAGTTCATCTTCTCCAGTAAGGGAGAAGCGCCCGTAGCGGCGCCCGCCAGCTAAACTCCAGCGCCGACAGGTTGACCCCGACGGCGGGATTAACTTTTCGGGACGTTCAACATGGAGCGCCAAAAGCTAAGAATTTCCCGTGCACGGGTTCGAACCCGCGGCACGCGTTGCATGACGCGCTCTAGCCAGCTGGACTACGAGGCCTTTGTATTACCACAAAGTAATAGCAATATATCCCCTCTTCCTCTGCCTACACTTCGACGAAATTTCTATGCCTCCGAGCGCCTGAAGTGTGTGACGCACTGGAAGCGGCAGAACCTGCCCCGGTTTGGAATTGATACCGGCCGCCAGATAAACTCTGCCGCTGAGATTAGAGCTCAGCTTAAGATCAACTCTATTGACAAGATATCCACCAAGACTGACAAATAAGCAGCATGATATAGTCACCATGAGTACTCTAGGGATGGATAGGGATAATTTGTTATCGCCTGTCGCCAGTAGTGTATTAAGTGTAGGCAGAGGAAGAGGGGATATATTGCTATTACTTTGTGGTAATACAAAGGCCTCGTAGTCCAGCTGGCTAGAGCGCGTCATGCAACGCGTGCCGCGGGTTCGAACCCGTGCACGGGAAATTCTTAGCTTTTGGCGCTCCATGTTGAACGTCCCGAAAAGTTAATCCCGCCGTCGGGGTCAACCCGTCGGCGCTGGAGTTTAGCTGGCGGGCGCCGCTACGGGCGCTTCTCCCTTACTGGAGAAGATGAACTATGAACATCAGTAACTAAAGGCGAAAGATTATCCGACCTGACTGAAGTCCCTGACGAGCAAGAGTGCCTGCAATTCAGAGAAGGCACCATGGACACGATGATCCCGGACGCTTCACGCTGTTATCCCCGCCACCAGCTGTGCTCGTGAGTCGTCAGTCTATAGGAACTGCCAGAGGCGAACGAATGGGAACGATGATAGGGATCAGGTTAAGAGCTGAAGGTATGGTGAGGATCTGCAGGACGGCGGCTTGTGCGCACCTCTCCTTCCCCCACCGGTGGTGATGATTCTAGTTTAGAGGAGTCTGGGACACAAGCTCGATAGCGAGCGAGGATGAACACCCCCTCAATGGAGACGATCACCCCGTCGCTTCTTGGAGGAGCATCTGAACTTGAGCCCAAATCAGGCTACAGCACGCCGGTCCCTGCCTCATCAGGCGAGCGGTGAGGGTCGCATGCCCCACGGTCTGCTTGGTCGAAAAACCTTGAGTGGAATACGGCACAGTGTAAGCGAGTACAAGAATGTATATACATTGTTTCATAGATGGGTGGCCTTCACAAGTAAGCATGATGTCTGACGTCGGACCAAGAAACGTCTACGTGTAGATGCATAGCATCTCCTTTTTGCGCCCTCGTCTCCTCGAACCAAGACTACTAGATTATGTCGCGAGGGATTTTAGTGATAGGATAACCGCTGATCTTTGAGCCTAAATCCGAGTCGCTAGTGTCAATGCAAATAAACAACGTAGCTTCAGCGGTGCTCACATAGAATATAGGGCTCAAGAATCGCCCGGAGGTATTCCTCCTCCCTGTACCAAGGATTACAACATGTATAACGCGTCAAATAACTCAACGTACCCTTCTAGTCCTTCGAAGATAATAAGTTTGGGAAAGGTTTGCTTGAGACCGTTTGTGATAGCTAAGTTGTGGAGGGCATCCCAGGTCATCGACTGCGTCCTGATTTCCTCCAGTGGATGCGAGTGCGGAGCGGAGATCCGAAAGTCGATATTTGCACCTGGACCAGAGAGGGCGGGAACTGTGATCCTTTGCAGAGAAGGACAAAGGCCAGCGACGACGCCGATCGTTTCAAGATGTGGGATAGGGGTCCTCTCCATGCTCCTGAATGCAAAACCGATTTCGATGGCCTTGGGCCATGCCTTCGCAACGGTCACAAGGTCATCATCGGTGAAGACGAAGTCGTGGTGAACAAAGTTCAGTCTTATTTCTAAGAGCTGATGCATCCGAAGCAAGGTATCAAACTGGTCGAGGAAGCAATTCACCGTCGGCCCGGGGCGAACTGATGCTATTCCGAACGAGTGAATGTCGATCTGGAGAAGTGAGTTGGTGATGAAGGGAGTGATATACTGCAGGCTGTCTAGAACGCTGGTATAGCTGTAGTTGGTGATAATTTCAAGCTCTTTGAGGGCATTGAAGGCCGTTGGAGGGGCTACGATCTCGTCATCTACTGTGTCTGCTGAGATATTAGCATGACAAATACGCTGAGTGCAATGCAGTACTTACGACTTAGCATCGTCTGAGTTATCGTCAACAGCTGGAGCGACCTCAAATCGTACAGGACTGAAGGATGTAAAATGAGTTCCCCAGCAGCCTTGATAGAGAAACGCTTGACGTGATGGGAGAGATGGGACCCAGAGTATAGTATCCTTTCAAGCCAGTCTGAGAAGTCGAACGACGAGAACTGCGAATCTCCGAAGTCGAATACGCTAACTTGCAGGTCTTCTAGCGAGGGACAGAGCATATACAACATATCATTGGAGTGCGCATATGACTCTGCCCAAAGGAGATGCCGGAGGGATCGGAAGATGATGGGGTCGTCCGGCGGAAGGAGGCCGGTCAGAAGCTCGATGGTCTGCGGATATAGCGTAATCGTGTTGATGTGCAGGGACTCCACAGCGTCTGCGTAGTAGAGAAATTTTCTCCACATTATGTTGGAACAGATCCGCCACAAGTTCCTTTGCAGTGACCTGAGATGTCAAGTCGTCGGTCGACGGACGAGAAATGGTGGCAGAGATGACGGCCTTGGATTTCGACACTCACCTCAAGAATGTTTCTCCGAATGAAGCCCGGGGCAGACTACGGTCCCATACATCGAGCTCGAGCAGCCGTAGTACATAGAAGATCTTGTCTCCGATACGGCTCCATAGGAGGCGGGCAGGGAAGTGGAAAGTACTCTTGTTGATCAACATGAAAGCGAGAAGTTCGCGGCGTTGTCCAGCGGAGTATTCTTCCCGGCGGAAATAACTAAAAATCTCCTGGAGGATGTCGTGCTGCTTGAAAAACATGGCACCAGGACTACTGGGCGGTTGGTTTTCGTCCGGTCCCTCGGATGCGACGTGGCGTCCAGCTGAATTGACGTAGGAGAATGGGTACCAGCGGGCAACCCGAACACCAGAGCTGGTCCTCGGCGGGGATAAGGCGTGCTGGGTCCCGGAAAAACATCCGCTAGAGGGAACCGATGAGTCTCGATATGTGTGCAGAATCATCAGACGCACTCAGTCACATCCATGTTGGCGCGATCGCGAGGGCCTTGGGGTCGGAGAGCAAGCGAAGTCGATGGGTGGCAGAACGATGAGACAGCCAGCGGAATCGATGGGTGGCAGCGCAGTGAGACAAGTCCATTCCACAGGGTAGAGAGCAAAGGGGAAAAGCCACGTCGGCATCGCGGAAGCCCAGCGTTGGGGTACTACTTTAGTCCCGTGTTGATTCGCATGGGCGACGATTTGGGTAATCCAAAGACCTGGAATCACCGAAGTTCAACATTGGGACAAAAGCGCTGGAATGTTTGCCCACCCTCACTTATTATTGAGCCATTGGTTGACTTTCGAACCAGCCCCCCCACCATCCTGGCTCATACGCTATCGTCAGTCGCATTCGCAGTCCCCAACGGTTTTTCATTATACTCACCAGCCTCTTTCGCACTCGCGCTCTATTTCTCCTTATTCCTCCAATCTTCAATCCCTGTTCATCAACCCCTGCCTACTATACCGTGCCCCTTCTATCGTTCTCCACTTCTCCCTCCTCGCATTCTTCATTCTCCAAGCCTCGCTCTGTTAGTATTTCTCTCTTAACCCTGTGCCTTGGCCCCCGCTCTTCAAAACTCGCTCTCCTAATCCCGCTCCAAGACCCAGCCTCTCCAATCTGATCCCCCCAATCCTGCTCCCGGAACCCGGTCTCTAAATTCCGCTCTTCAAACATCGCTCCGTGAACTCTGTGCATCGGTACCCGTTCCTCCACTCCCCCTTCTCAAACCCCGAACCCTGTTTCTCAAACCCGGTGCGTCAGTCCCCACTGCCCAAGCTATACCTTGTTTACCTATCCCAGGTCCTACGACTCCCCCTCCGTAACCCACAGTTATCCATCGCCCTCTATTCGCTTCTTTCTCCCCGCTCCTGTCCATACCCCACTCGGTCGCCCCTCTCTTCGCTTCTTGCTCGTTGTTCCCCGAAAGTTAAAACCTTCGTATCTCTCTTCAATTCTTGTCCTTGACATCTTCACTTCTTGCCGTCCACATTCTTCGCCTACCCTTGACTTTCACCCAACGGTGTTCCATCATGGTCTCTACTAGAGCATCCACCTCCATCAAAAATCCTGGACTCGTTGACGCTCCACGACCTCGACGTCGCACCTCCGCTGTGAAGGCAGAGAAAGAGATGAAAGCTGCCGAGAAAGCTGAGAAGGATGCTTCCCGCGCTGCGAAGGAGCGCAAGGTCGACGAGTTAGAGGCCCAGCTAATCGTCGACCAGGCCAGCCGCCGGGTTCAACGCACCGCCACTGCCGCCCATCCACTCCGTCGACAGGACACTGTACTTCTCGGTGAGGGAAGCGATGCAAGACCAGCTGGTAGTAAGCGCAGGCAGCGGTCCGAGTCGTCATCACGGTCAACCGAACGCAAATTGGCTGACACTAGCAGCGCTATCGGAGACTTATTGGAAGTGTCCTCCCCTCCCCCTACTAGTACTCAGACCCTTGATCCTGATGACCTAGGGTATGAGACCGCGTCGACCATAATAGTGACAGATAACGAGGAAGACGATCAGCCTCCACCCCCGAAGAAGATCAGGCCCTCCTTGCCGACGGCATCCCAAGCCATGGCCCTCAACGCCAGTAGCGGCTCCGGATCTTCGATCCGATCTCACAGCACACACCCAACAATTCAACAAATGCAGCCGCCAGTCATTGGTATAACCATAGCTGAGTAAATACATTTTCAGTCGGATATTCACCGCACACGCTCAAATTCTGACTGATCAATTTATCAACCTCCAGTCTCCGCAGGCGCAGAAATATCCCTTTGGTCGTGCGGCAATGGCTCAAGGTTGTCACGGACACAGGACTTTACCGTGAACATGAGCGTCTGCCTATCCGCTTCGCGACCTCCTTCCCCGAGTTCTTCTATTCCATGGCACCTGCCGCTGCTCCATCTGGTCCTGCTCAATCTCAGGCTCGCATGCTTCCTCGTACCTTGAGCTTGTATCATACTGCCACACCACTGGCGGCAGTGGTACCACCTCCGCGTACACTTGCAGTCCCAGCGACGCCTTACTCTGGCGCGCCGAAGCCTCGACCTGTCAACGCCAATGGCAAGAAAGTTGGGAAGACTACCAAGGAGGCATCGAAGTCGAAGGCTGCCGAGCAGGTTGGGGTCAGCAGCAGTGGGTATGTTGACAGCGAGGACGAGAGTCCTGAAGGCCAGGCTGCCAAGGAAAGCCCAGCCAAGCATGGTGCGCGGTTGACAAGCAAGGTATGGTCTCCGGAGTTGTCCTTACGATTACTTACCAGAACGTATTCTAGACATTGGTAAAGTGTGAGGAGGACGACGGGTGCACGTCTAATCGGGCAAACAAGTCCTCTATTGGTGCTCGTCCATCCTCTTCAACTTCAACCACTGCTGTTGCAGGACCATCAACGAGTAGCAATAATGGAAATTCGAAAGATCTGGTACGCTGAATTCTTTATTATTTGTGTTATCGGTTTCATACTCTCATAGGCTATCGACCTTGACGATGAGGCCTCCGGGAGCAAGACTACTAGGACGACGGCGAAAAACTCTGACCTCCCAAAAGGTTACAAGGATGCTAACCGTTGGCGTGGGCAGTTCCTGCCGACCGTAATCCAATACCTTGGTACACGGTTAGACCCTTGGGACTTGCCTGACAGCTCCATCATTCCCGTACTTCAAAGCATTTGGGACGCTGTTTACGGCGACACGCTTCCTTGGACTGTGACCATCAATGACGGCGTTCACGCTGTAGTACGTTTATCCCCCTGTGCCGTGCTAGTTTCCAGTCGCTAACGACTCTTACAGGCCATGCAGCGTATCTATGAGTGGAGAAGTTACTTTGGCAGCTCGACTTTGAGCGCGTTTGAGCTCTTTTTCGAGTCTTCTCCTGCTGAGTTTCCTGATTTCGACTCTCGCGCTGTGTTTTGCAAACAAGTTATGACTGCAGGTCAACTGTTCTACGAGTCGACTGAAAATGGAGTCAGCAGCGTGAGTGACCAGTCGATCTCACTTTAATATCTTCTAACTTTTAGTGAAAAGGGTCTATACCGTTCCACCTTCGTTCTAGCCGCGCTCTCAGAGCATCAAGACTCGACCCGCGGTGCCGTCCATGTACCTAGGCTCTATCCCGCTGGCTCACCCAAGTTTCCCTATGGTGCCATCGGTTTGGCGGCGGCGGCGGTGAGTCCTTTCTGCTAGCTACTGTTGTTAGGACTCAAATTCAGATATTTCTATGTCAGGCGTGGAGGGCTGCAACTCTATTCCGCTTGAAGATGATCCGAATGGAGGGCGCACGTCTGGTCATTGTGAAGACGATCAACAAGACTACCGGCAAGCCGAGCAAGGAAACTGCATTCAGCGAGGCCAACAATGGTTCGAAGACGAGGCAATGTGCTATCTTGGCGAGCAGGCTGACCCCAGACAAGCTTGAGATGATCGTAGAATACGCCTCTCAAACGGTTATTGCGGGACTTCCCGCAGATCGTGTTTCTGCAGGCTTTTACGTGGACGATGTTGAAAACGACTTTACCAGCCTCATTGACATGGACTAGAGGTGCGTTTAACTGACAGTCCGTAACCTCTGCTGACATTTGCTGGTCAGGTCGATCTATTCAAGTTGTCTACTTGTGGCTCTATCCCGCAGCTTCTTGTCTCGCCATTCCCCCGCCTCAAGCGTCGTCGTCGTCGCCGCGGTCGTCTTTATTCCCTGCAGCTTCTTGTCTCGCCATCGCGGTGGCATTCCCCCGCCTCAAGCGTCCTCGTCGTCGGCGCGGTCGTCTTTATCCCCTGCAGCTTCTTGTCTCGCCATCGCGGTGGCATTCCCCCACCTCAGCGTTGAATCTTGCATCATGTTGCCATTGTCATTTTCATCGCAGTCTCCACAGTCTTCATAGCCATCACTCCTCAATAGCGATGATCATCATCCACAAGTACTTTTTGACATCTTGTTCGTTAATGTCTTGCAGTGTCTTGATAAATATCGTGAGTAGTCACTTCTGAACTCCGTTTTTGTCCGTGTGCGCTCATCCACATTCAGTCTGTTTAGCAGAGCTTGTATCTACATTTTTCTAATTTTGAACTGGTCGCCAAGGCTGCTTAATTCCTCCCTATCTCTTGAAGTCTTCGTATATTTGCATCTTGTTGTGCTGAGTTGTATATGGACGTGTTTACTTGCCTTGCTACGATGCTTATTACTTCTGCCAGTGCTTGTAGTAGACTTGCGTTCCTTTTGTCCTGTAGTTACTTGTGATTTGTTGCCATTGAACAATACTACGCTTCTTGTTGTTGTATACTTGGGTGCTAAGTCGTCTTACCCATGGAGTGCACTGGCAGGTGTTGTGTCTTTCCCACTGTTCATACTTACTTTTAGCTGGACTGATAGGCAGCTTCAAGCAAACGTCTGTAAAAAATCAGGACGTATGTGGAAGATCATATCGAATCAGACTAACAGTGCGTAATGCGGAACTCCCTTGTAAGTTTTTCTCAGGCCATCAGTCGAATATATGTTCAGGTAAAGGTAATGTACCCAGTCTGCCTGTCTGCAAGACGAGCACAATAAAAATTCAGACAAGGACGTGACTTTTCGCCTTGATTTTCTTATTCCACCTCATAAGAAGCATTAAGTGGGTTTGGATTTTGCTGATGTACGAGGGCGGCGTGGATGTGAGTACGGTCGGCCGAGGTCCCTGCACATGCTAGCATGACCATAGTGAGTAATGACAAAAAAGACAACGCTGAGCCCACGAGCTTACCTGTGAACCATACGCAGCGAACGAGCTGAGCGAGACGTGAGCCGCGCTGGCAATAGGGGGCTCGGATGACCAGGAGGCGACCGATGTGCCGGGGAAGGTCCGCGCCATGCAAACCCAGGAGAACATTCGTGAAGCCCCATGCCAGCCTTCCGGGCACCTTCTATCAATCCACGCGTTCGGACGCGATCGGAGACCTTTGGAACATGAGCACGACATTATACTACCAGACACGCGGTGTGAGAGGAGACAAACAGATGTCATGTCTTCGGGGTGCGGGTGAGATGAGAAAGGAGAGACGAACGTACTCATGCTTCGCGATGAGCATGTCAGCGTGCGTTTTCAGCACTGTACGCAGAACGGACAGACCATAGCCCAGGAAGTCGTGAATATCAGATACAAGGTCGTCCTGTCCATGGACCTGATAATCGTTGAAGTTTGGCACCAAATGTGCTGGAGGGCCGCGAAGCTCCAGGGATCAAGAACGAAACACGGCCAGGAGTAAAGGACGTACATTAGGAAGTGTGTCCGTAATGCTCGTTGTTGAGAACGCGGAAGTAAAGGTGAACATGGAGTCTGCAGTGTCAAGGTATTCTCTGTAGAGCCGATAAGTACCTGACCGTGTGTTGTACCCAGGTTCAAGTCGGAGTTCACAAGTCAGAGGTTCGAGTGCGAGACGACGTGGAGCAGTGAAGATGAATGGCCGGGAGTCGGACGCTGCGTGGAAGGAAGAATAGAGTACGGGGTCGTCATCCAAGTGGGGGAACTGCGGAGAGGGCGTTGAAAGCCTCGCTCCAAGGATCGAGCAGACAGACGGCCAGGAGGAAGGACGTGCACCACAGGAAGTGTCCGGGATGTTCTTGGGCACGCAAGGTGAACGAGAATATAGACTCTGCAGTGAGAATATGTCGCATACAACAGTCGACAACGACCAGGTGTACATACGTTGTTTTTTCAAAGTAGCGAAAAGGATTTCAGACGTTCCCAGCCGCGAACCATGTAAGCCTTTCTAGTCGTCCGGGTGGGAGTTCTCCAGCGAGTCAGAGGCTGGAGTGTGTGATTCTGTAGGAGTTGGTTGAGCGCAGGCGTGCACGTATCTAAGCTGGGGACTTACGACGATACCTGGACAAGGAGAGCATCGTTCACTGGCAATTGCAAGTTGAAGAAGGGAGGACGAGAGCCGCCGGCGGCCCAGCCCAGGCTGCTTGCCATCGTGGAAAATCGGAACAGAGCCCTGTTGTTGCTTATTTGTTCCTCGTGGCGGAGGCTTTGCGCCATGCTTGCTGGAGACGAGAGCCGTCCTCGCTCTTGCTTTCTCGACTCGGGCTCTCCTCAAGAGTGCCGTCGCCGTCTCTGTCATCATGTCGTCTCCTGCCGCTCGTCCCTTCCCGACTATGGCGCCTCAGCTCAACATCAAGAGCAGCGACTCCGCTACGCCGGCCCGTATCCTTGGCCCAGGAGCTTCAGGTGCGTCGCACGGCCTAACTTTGCTGGCTTCCCCACATGACGAGCGTGGTGTGGTTGCAGTAGGAAGACGTCGCTGACATGCAGGTGTTCCACCTGGTCTACACCATTGCGAAGCGGCTGATGAGCAACCAGTCCAAGGTCTGTCGTCTCCCCACCTCGCTGGCATCAGACCTGCGACTCGGATCTCTGTCCTAACACTCGTCCGCCTCCCTCTCCCTCACGCGACAGTGCAGGTCCCCCCCGTAGACGATCTCCTCTATCTTCAAGGAGTACGCGGGCGCACCGCTCGGCCGCAAGCTGCTCTCGCTCGTCCCCGGGCTGGGGTATGCGGCGGGGTACAGGGTCACCCAGCGGATGTACAAGTATGGCGGGCAGCCTTGACTCTCGGATGTCCTGGGGAGGGATTGCAAGGAGAGTTTCGCGCCCACGTTCGAGGAGCGCAAGGGCAAGATGATGATGCAGACCACCGCGGGCTGGTACGTCGTACGCGCACCCGTTCCAGGGATGCTGCGCTGACGCATTGAGCGAAGCCTGGCTGGGATCAACAAAATCGTGAGTGTCTCGCGTGGCGTGCTGGGTTTGTTTTCTTCCGTATCGTGTCTAATGTCGCCACCCGCGCAGGTCCTGCATTCGATCGACCCGCGCAATATCGATCGTCAGGTGAACCCGGAGGCCTGAGCCCTCGAGCCCTCGATCTCCATTTCCTTGCTTCCCAACTCGTCGGCTCGCTTTCTGCGATATCTGGGTGTCGACTCCTTGCCTGAACGTCTTATCCGCTCCTCATGGGTCCCAGGTTGCTCAATCCCACAATGATATCTCGCCGTGGGGATGTTCACAAGTACGCCTTCTCCATCACTGATTCATCTCCTATATCTTGAGCAGGTATTTTTCCCTTCAGTCCTTCACACTGCAAGACATCCCCCTGGTGAATCTGGCGATCAGCGCCGATGCGCACGCAATCTTTCTTCACCTCGTTCCCTCCAAGCCGTCAATATGTACCCATTCCTGTCCCACCGGCACTCGCGTCGGCGTTGTATCGAGCCTCAGGCCTTCCCGTCCGCGGCCCGCGTCGTCTATCTCAATCACTACCAGCGCCTCGTTCTTAGTGCACGACATGATCCTCGGTTGTTTCTCTGATGTGAGGACTGCACTCCCGTCGTAGGGGGTGAGGCCGCCTCTGGAGCAAGAGCATGATGGGCAGTCCTGCGAAACCGAGAAGGTCTCAGAAGATGAAGCACACCTCTTACACAGCGGAGTTATCGTAACCCCTCCTGGGAGTGTTCGGTGGGGATTGGAGGGCAAACCCCGAGCACGTCGACTCGGGCGTACGGAAGGCGACCGCGTTGGCCGTCGCCAGGTGCAGAGCGTACGAGGCAGGACTGTGTTATTCGGAGCCGTCCGCGCCCAGGCAAAAGGTGCAATACGCTCATTTCCGGCGATCCTTCCCAGGCCTCCAGGGCAGGATACACCTGGGCGCGGCCTCCCCGATGAAACGAGAATGACGGAGAACGATGGGCTGCAGGAGCTCGACCCCTCACGAAAACGGACGGGGACGAGGCAGCTCCGAGTCGGTTCCACCCGAGATCATTTGTCTCTCCTGTGTACCTCCGAGCTAGAATGATGCCTCTCAGCAGGGCATGGTCCACTACTCATCATCACACCTTCCATAGCGAGCATGCCGGATGATGAAGGCTCGCCTGAGTCCAAGTCTCCAGGTTACGCTCCTCTTCTTATCTCCCTTTACTGCCAGCGTTCGAATCTGGGTCCCGACCAAACGAGAGTACCTTTCACTGCCGAGCTGGTGCCCCAAACGTCGTCGAATGTGGGTGTATGCGCTGTCTTGCCGTCTCTGTTGAGGCATCTTGTTCCTCTGGTCATATTTCCTCGTGAGCATCATGCGTTCCCTGGCCCACCACACATCTATGACCTCGGTATCGATCGGCGAGCTCCACCTTGCCTGGCTCATCATCCCTCTTGGTCTGATCCCAAGGAGACCGCCACCATCGCCCAACCTGCCTCCTCCGCCCGAACGTCACCTACCCCGACAGGCCTCGCTCCCACCGTGCCCTCGAGGCACCGGCTGCGACAGACCTCCACACCTCCGAGTCTGACCGCAAGCTCTCGGCCCCCGCCTTTCCGGCATTTTCCTCCGCCAATGCGTCTGTGGTATATACGTGGCGTGCGCCCGATGCTTTGACGGCGGTGTTCTCTCCGGACGGGTAGTCCGTTATTGGCGGATCGAACATAGACCTTCAAGGTGCCCCGAAGCCCTCCTTCGCGGCTCTTCCACCTGTGCTGTCAGCGCGTCGAGCAGCGCCTGCCCCAGCGCGCGAACCGCCTGCCCAGGTCACATAACTATGGTGGTGATAGTCACGGTGGAGTGCGTCAAGGGTGAGTCCCGATAGGTGTATCCACAGTGTAATATGCATGCTGAAACCAAATTGATTGGCTTATCCCCACCTCCCTCACCACCACGGCATCCGATTCGCTTCTTATTTGGCTTTCCCTCCTACATGCTCTAAATCACCCTGCGGACTTGCGGATCGTTTGCGCTATCCGATCTAGTGCAACTGTCACTGTCACTCCAAGCTGCCTCTGTATGCCCTGCGTGCACCCTCCTCTTCCTACCCACCTCTGACAAGCTGCCCTCTTTTCGGCCCCACATTCCTTCTCCACGTCCTCCTTTGGAGACCTCTGGAGGAGGATGCTGTTGTCGGATAGAGCTAGAACTCAGTACGGAGGCTCTCTGGTACGCCTCCAGTTGGTTTCGGAGCTCGCGTCGTCTATGCGTGGCTGGATTCCTGCATTATGTGCCGTCCAAGCCGGCTGTCCTGCTCCCTCCACCCATCCCTTGCTATTTCCTCCACCACGGTTCGCCCCAAAATCACCAGGCACGTTCTTCCGCATCCCCGTGGCCGCAACCCGACGTAACTAGGCCCCTCGGAGTCACTGTCCTCGCTCCATCGCATCCGCATTCGCCTGTCCCCTGCGCCTTCGCTCCCTTCAACTTCGCTGCTCTGCGCACGCGGTGTACATGTGTTTCCTCCTGGCCTCCACAGGTCTGCAAAGTTCCGAGTCGATGCGTCCACGCATTCGCATTCGACGCCGTTCGCAAGCGTTGCTTCGTTGCCCATGGACATTGTTCACTTCGCGTCCCTCCCGAGGCTCCATTGCCCCCCTGATACCTGCCATCGTTGGTGGCCCGTCGTATATCATACAATCGAGTGCCATACCAACACGGCGTCCATGCTGCTGTCGTTTCACAAGACCCCGACTCGGCGATGACGGGATCGGTAGACTTAGGTATCGACATCGTCGGGGACACTGTCAGTGGAGCGATAGTTCAGCGACGGCTCCCGTACTGCGACAAGTCCATTACGTCGCTCGCATTCTCCCCCAACAGCTGTAGTACGATTGCGATCAGGTCAGAGCACGGACCTCCAGCGCACACTCGTCCAACTCGAGGGCGCCGTGGGTTCCTACGCATCCTCTGCCGACGAATCATGGCTCGTGTGCAGTTCCCGTCGCGGCAAGTGCTGCATCCTCAACGTCGCGTCGGGCACTCTACCTGGAATTCAACCTTTGCCAAAGCTGACGATGACGACGATGGCGGCGGCGTCTGTTCAGTGGACTCGCAAAGGTCCCGCCGGATGCGGGACACCATTGTCACGTTCGACCCGACGAGCGCAAGCACGCTCATCTAGATCGCTCCTGCTCCGAGATTAACACTGGCGACGCAAGGACTGGGAGCAGACTCACGCAAGGGGGCCGCAAGATGGGGGCACTCATGGGCATGCGCGGCATCGCCTTCTCGACCAACGGCAACGTCTAGGAGGCAAGTTCGAGGAATGGAGGGTATCTACTGTATGTCTGGGACGTGACTACGAGCGTTGAAGCTTCAAGCTCTCGGGGCGTGGGGACTGTGACGCAGTCCACGGAGCGTGAACCTTCGCGTGTGGGCTGTATGTCGCGTCAGGAGTTGTGCACCGGACAGTACGGTGTGGATGGGATGCCGATGAGTCGTGCGTGTGCGCAGCGGCATTGTCCGGGCATTACGGGGCGGTTGAGCATGTCGTTTTCTCCGGATGGGAGGACACTGGTTTCGGGGTTGAAGGACGGGACTGTCGTCATCGGACAGATGCGAGATGCCATTCCGGAGTAAGAGCTAGACACGGAGCCTGCAGGAGGCACAGTGCATGTCACTCCGTAACTTAATATATATTTTTGCGTGTCTGGTAACGTCGTGTGCAGGCGGGTCGGGAGCCGTGTGTGGACCAGCCGAAGACTCGCAGATTCTCCGTGGATTGTACTGCGTTAAGGGTGTTTTCCGCATTCTGGAGAGTAATGTTCAGCGTTCAAGGAGGGACCACTGGCGCTATATGCACGGTCTGCTTCTTCAAGGCCCCTTGGGTCATTTACGGTACGTCACGAATACTCTTGTTCCCGGTAAGAAATATATATTGACAACCCCGAAATGGGGTGGCTGAACAGGTGGTCTACCTACATCATGATCGCGCCACCATAGTAGCCTCAGCGGGCGAGCCGCAAAGCCAGTCTTCTTGCCCAGTGCTCGAGATCAGGCCTCGATCAGGACCTGCATCCTCGTATATCCATTGCAGCTCTCGGCTGCTCACCACAGAGCCCCCAGCCGGGTATTTGAACTGGATGCGAAAGGATCAGTCCGGCTGGCAGCAGACGGCAAGACGCCGCTCAACGACTACCTGCAGGCCGGCCACTCCGGCATTCGTACGCCGTCCGCCGAGCTCAGGTCCCCTTGCATGTATGTCAGTCTCTCACTGGTCAGTTGGCGTTAGCTGGAGGTCGTCTCAACTTTGCCGCGGATATCCCGTCCGTCGAGATTTCGTCTGCGCAATAATCGATTTGAGGTCGATGGGGGGAGGGGTAACAAGGAGCCTCGGAGAAGGGCCATCGTTCGATATTCCCGCTGACACCTTGCGCGACCAGCGACCGACTCCCGGACTTTCTTGACCCCCTTCTCCGTCTCCAGCCGCGACAAGCCGCTCGTACCGTGCCTCTGTGCACCGTATACCATTTTTGAAGCGTTTGGATAGGCGTGTAGCGGGAAGGCGAGTACTCTTCCAGTACAGTGAATTCGAGCAAGTGGCGATTTTCTGGAGCCTCAGCAGAGGGTCACCAACGTCGCAATGTCGGACGCGAAACCTATACCGTAATATCAGTCATTAGCAAGGGGTCTGCTTCAAGGCACGGTAGTGACTCACGAATCACCTACTGTATGCCCGACTGCTCCGAGCGCGACAGCGATCGTTTTAGGCTCGCCCGAGCCTCCTTCATCCTGTCGGCAACGTTCTTAGCAGACAGAGCTATGGCCGATCGCCGATGACGTCCCCTCTCCTCCCGCGCCAGCCGCTATAATACATGGTCGCTCTGCTCTCGCTGTTTCTTGACATCAGCCTAAGCAGTAGCGCGCTATGAGTGTCGCTGCCAGCGTGCAGGAGCCGTCAAATACTCACACCAATGCGCCCAGGGCACAGTACATCCCCTTCGGCGTCCCCTCTCCACGGATCACGGTGTCCGAGAAGGCCAGAATCCGTCCATCCTGTCCGGCATTCAAAGGCAGTATCCATGCATTGTTCAGCATTGTCCACTTGCATTGAGTGCCATCGCTCAGGCCCGTCAGAGTCGGAGTTGCCGCTGGCATGGGGTGCTGCTGCTGTGCGAGTCATCCTGGTAGCCGATTTACTGCATCCGTAATCCATACACGCCGGCTGCACTGTATGTATGTACTGCCCTGGTGTCGCTTGCGAGGGCAGCACTCGCATGGCGCAGAACCGTCCGTAATATAGCTTGTCCGAAGTGCCTGCCCGGGTGGATCGCTCGTGGGGGGCTGGCGTTGTGCCATCGCGGAGGTGAACAGGGAGTCTGGGAATGCAGGTTAGAAAGCCTGCCGGGAGAGTAGGCTGAGCGAACTTACTTGAGCCTACAAATCACGCCGGCATGCTTTGCCTACGGCTTCTAGAGCCATCTCGCATGGTGTCGGACGCACGTCTATCATGACCATGTTCATGGTCAACATAGACTGTCCAGACAACAGCGTCACGACGAAGCGAATGTGAACGTCCAGCGGCATGGCATCCATGTACTACTGGGTTCGCATGGGGTATTGAGAGTCCTGCTGTTCGATGCCGCACGAGCTGCACATGCCGCGAACGTCGGTAACTACCCTTCGAAGTGTCTGCCCAGCTGTACTGCTCATGGACTGCGAGAGTCGGAATGAAAGCCATGTTTCATGTGATGTTTGACCTCGCCGAAGCTTTAGGAAACCGGGTGCATCCGTCCGGAAGGCGAACATGGACTGTATGCACGTGCATTAGAGCGTATCCCAAGGGACTTGCCTGGGGCTGGAGCAATGCACTACTTACTCGTACACCACCATCAAATGGTTCTGACCACTGTGCCGCACCACCCTTCGAGGTCCGTTCGTGTCCGTATGAAGGTATGGATTCACTTTCGAGACCGCTGGGCCATGTTTCGTGGTTGCGGATTGCAAGCGATCCTGCACTCTCCCATCCACGCTCAACATCTCAGCGGTTCGATGGCAAACGAGCGTAGAGCGTCTCTCGCGTGTGCCTCTGTGTCCCAGCGAGGACACGAAGAGCCTGTCGGTTGTGGATCGTCCGCCCCAGCAGAAAACAGCCTGATGCTGACCTGACATAGGAGGTCGTTCTGCGATGATGATGTTCCCGTTGTCCTAACACGTTCAACCAGCCGCAGGAAGGTACAGAGTGCATCGTTCCATGGGGATCTATTGATTCCTCGTGTGCAAGAGTGGCTTTGCATCTGCAAGGGATGGTGTTCGTCTTCGTGTCCCGGTTGGCTCGGATCGCATACAGCCAGAGGGTGGGTGGTGCTGCCAGCCGATAGCGTGAGACGAAGATCCGTGACTATAAAACGTCGTGATATCAAACAGCACTCACGACCTGGACCACGAACTGCAGCAGTGTCTTGCACGGCTTGTTGGGTCGTGATCGACATTGCCGAGGGAGCCCCGCTTGCTGCTCAGGGCCTGACATGCCGATGCTATCGAAACGATGGCCTCAGCACGGGTGACCAGGGAGAATGTAATAATAGGGCTTACTAAATGGTACATGGTACAAGCTTGAAGGCACCAGAGCAATGTCCGGCCAACGGACACGGGCACCGTCGGCAGCATGGTCGAAAGATCGCGTTGTCTAGGCCGTTAGTGACATGCACAGCCGAAAAAGAGGCGGCTGAGGGTGGACGCCAGCCCGTGTGCAGCAAGGAATGCCAACGGCGAAGCAATGGTAGCGGTCGAACGAGCGGGAAGAAAGTCGAGACTGGCATAGCGAGGGGGCAAGTGCCACGTGTCGAGGAGGAGAAACATGGAGCCCGCAGCCAAAGAAAGACATCCAAAAACGAGAGTATGTCCTCCGACAAGCCATATTCTGGCCATATCGATGTCGTGGGCGAGGTCAGAGAAGAGACTCCCTGCGTCTGGCACTTCTCTGTCTTCACGGAGCGCGCGGTCCGGCTCTGCCGGCCCTGTGTCTCCTGGCCGTCGCATCGAGCAGCCTGCACCATGAACGTCGCGTCGGGCACTCCACATCGATCCCACTGGGGCTGCCTATCTCTCATTGACTGTGATGGTGCGACTGGGCCTAGTTCAAGCTGGCAAGCACTATCCCATCCGCGCGACTTCCTTCCGACTCGGACCTGCAGGAGGGCGCCGCAGCTCACCACCGCCCATGGTGTTGTAGGTCCGTCCTGTTCCGAGCTCAACACGGTCGACGCGCGAAGACAGAGGACATGCTCGCGCACATGGCTGAAAAGGGGAGTGTGCTCATGAGAATATGTGACGCTTCCTCGCTCGACGGCAAAATCATTCTCGAAGTTTTCTGCAGCTGCTGCTTCGCAGCACGCAGTGCACATCTGGGCCGTCGCGACCGGCATCAAACACTTCGAGTTGAAGATCGCGGGGCACCATGCTGAGAGCACGGTACTCGCCACGTGGATGATACGTGGCACAATGGCCGCGGATCGGACTGCAGGTGTGGGGGGTAGGAGATGGGTCGTCCAAGTCCGTGGCGACGTTAGCTAGGCACCGTGCGGCGTTTGAGCACTTTGTGTTCTCTCCCCGGGGATAGCGGGACACTGGTTTCGGGCCCGAGGGACGGGTCAGTCTTCATCCGAACAATGCGCAATGTCGGGTCCGGCGGAGCAGCTGGGCCTGGAGGCTGCTGGAGGCATTTTATCGCAAAGCTGTGTTGCTTATATTTTTGCATGCGTCAACTTGAAGTCGTATGTTCATCTTGCGGGCCTTGCGTGTGCGGCGGGCCCGGCGCGTCGACAGAATGCCACGCAAGACAAGCAGACCCGCTCTTGATTATTCTCCCGGTGATCCTATAGAGTATGTAGGAGTGGTCAGTTCCAGAGAGTAAGTACCTATGGAAAATGGAACTCACGGGAGAGACGAGCGGGAATAAGTCCGCCTGCGCTTATGGTCCACAGCACCACAGTTGGCGTCTGGCCCTCGGAGTCTCGGGACACGGCTCCCTCCTCTGCACCACCTCCTCGTGCTCGTGCGCAGTTCGATTTCCGTGCTGCACTATACTCCTGCCCTGCCCTCAACCCTCGGGATTTGACCTGCCCCTCGCAAAAGCGCCCCACTGCCAGAGTAGCCCTCGGAGCCCGCCAGCTGGCAAACGCAAGAACGGTCGTGGTTCCGCACTCGCCGAAGAGCCTCGACACTCTCGGATGTCGCATCCAGCGAGATACAGCCCGGGTGAGGCTCCCTTGCGTCAATCCGTCTTCCTCGGTATCCCGATCCAGTGCCCTGCGGGGTCGTCCGCCTCGAACCGCACAGCCAGCGGAGCCTGTCAATGCGGGCTCTGTCTACCATACGACCTTCGCGCGACCTTCTCGAATACCTCCACTCAACATGGAGAGCAAGCAACTCCTGGCGCAACCGGCGGATCCGTATTCAAAGCGCACGCACTGGCAATCGCTCGCGGATCTGTCTCGGAGGGGAGCGCGCCGTGCGTGGCGGCATGTACCTCTTCCCTCCTTGCGCTCGACGGCGAGATAGATTCCAGGTGAGTTCGCAGTCCTACGTACGTGTCCGAGCGCGACCCGTGTCCGCCGTCGGCCAAGTCCTTTCGTCTTTGCCCTGCCTCCGAGCTCAGCCCCGCTCAAGTGCTCACAAAACGAGGTACGTACCTCTACGTCCCGGTCGGAGCGCAATGCCTTCGTCGCAACTCTCAAGCCCGCGCACGCCGACAGTCTGGACTGCCGGCTCACTCGAGGACATCTTCTCGCGCCCGTCTTGAGTCCGTCCCATCCGCGCCAGCCTCCGCCGCCTTCGTCGGAGAGGCCGTGCCCGTGTCCAGGTGCGTTCTCCCCTTCCGCTCTGGTATAGGATCGCCGGGATCGAGTGGGGTGTGCCTTCGATGGTCTGGCCGCTGGAGACGTCTTCCTTCGAGGGCGCAGTCCTGTCTCGTGCGCTGGGCAGCTTCGTGGCGGCCAACGCGGCCTGCTTCTGCGGTCTTCGCCTTCGCACAGGGCATGCTCCACCATTGCACTCCGACAACTCCTCGCAGGATGCTGAATCACGGACAGGAGTGCTGTCGCCAAATCACGAGCAAGGTGCGAACCTTCTTCCGCCTCTTCGCTCCCCACGACAGGATAACGCGCTGCTCCGCGGCACCGCCTATGACGCCGGGGTAGCCTCCTATGCCAGGATGATGGAGAACTGCCAGAAGTCCAGAGTATGTCGTGCACTGAGAACACGGGGCTCATAGATGCTGGGACAGAGAATGCGGACGGTGCACGGGACGGTCTAAAGCTTGAGCTCGCGCGTGAAGCAGCCTTCGCTGATCGCGTATCCAAGCCATCCTAGCAAATGCCGAGAGGGGAGAGATAAGTGCGGTGGGGTGGAGATGACGTTCAGGACTGTTGAGTGCGTGTCTGCGCGGAACTGAATGGTCGCGAAAGTTGTGAACGGGCATGTTGATGTTGTAAATATCAGCAGCGGAATAAAAAGGACACACGTTCAGGATATTAGACAATATAAAATCAAGGGAGCGTACGCACTTGTGAACTTCCCAAAGACGCATGCCAGCGAGGGCCTCGTTTGGATTTCGGTGGAGGTGTTAATGTGGTGCCGGATTGCAGAGCGAGGATCTAGGACCGACGAGGAGCGGTAGTATTCGAAGCGTAAGAAGAGGACCGAGGACTAGACAGCCTAAAGTGCCACATAGAGATTGGACGACCAAGACGAGGGGTATCCCAACGTTCAAAGATGGAGGCGACTCCAGAGATCCTGGAGATTGTGACGCTTATCAGGGTTGGACGCAATTGAACGGCAACCGAGTATGCTCACCTTAGCTCAATCTACTATCCTGTACACTTGCATACTACACGCTGCTGTATCATACACTCCCATACCTCTGCAAGTGTTGGCGAGATGCAAGAATGAGATGTCGAATGAGTATGGCTGGGCCTGGCGGAGATGGGCGTGGGCAACGTACGCGTGAGGGAGAGATGTCGACGATGTCCTTCCGATGACTTTCATTGGACACCACGACTGGTGCTACGAGCTCCATGGTGTCTTGAAATATCAGCATCCGTAGCAGAAAAAGGGTGGCAAGACGTGTGTCGGGTTTGGGTTGCCTGCGGGCAGTCGACAGAGCACAGCGGCCACCAGGCGCGTATTTGGCCATATTTGCCTACCATGGGCGGTCTTGCTCGGCCAGGTTCTATCGTTTCATTCCACCGTGTCTGCTCTCCATACCGTGCATCCAAGGTATCACGTCCTTCATTATTCACAGCCCATTTCTCTCACTGCTATATACAGTCCATCACTGATTCTCTCAGTCAATGCTAGTCAAGTGCAGCCACTGGTAAAGACGAGTCCGCATCCGGAGCCGAGGTCGATGTGATACTCAGGCTAATAGATCCTCGATCGCTAGGACAAGGCAGACTCGACGGATATCCTCATCGTTCGTATAAGAAAGAGAACTTCCCACAATACCAGTTTCATCTCCAGGCGAGTCTTCATCGTCTCTGCCCCTGGCGCCGGGCGGCATCAATGTTCAACTTGCCTCTCTATCCACACGCATGGTTGGCAGTGCGCTCAAGCTAGGACAGGATTGCCGCAGTATCCGCCCAAGGTGACAGCACTTCTTACGAAGTCATGCATGTACAGAGCAATCAAGAGGGGTAGGTATCCGCCCGAGGTACGCAACCCATGGTGAAGCGAGACGGCGGCCGTTGTCGCTGACGGAGCGGCGAGGAGAAGGATAGGGTGCAGTGGAACATAGATGCTGGCGGGTCGTCCAGTATGATATTTTCCTTTCTCCGAATACACTAGGTGAGTCTACTTATCCCATCTTCTATGGTTGGTGCTAACGTTCTCAGCAACAGATGTTCCACATAGTTACCCTATTATGTACTAGTATTGGTAGTGCCCCGGCCTTGACAAATCCCCTGCCTTACCAGGGAATCGGGGCCGGCCGGATACTACCATACTAACCTTGGTCTGCCGGCCGGCCTCCCTTGTAACAAACAAGACGCCCCGTCGCTCCGCTCCGGGGGTCTTGGTGAGACGGTTTCGGTTGAAGGCTCTTAAGGCACGCTGCGGAGATGAACGGTGTAGAAAGTTACATTATCTCAGCTACGTTTTCGTACGTTATGATTCAGAATTGTACTGGGTAGTAATGTGCGCACTATTCACACTCTCTGCATTCCATTGTCTCTCGGGTATTGCGCACCTGGCGTGTCATAGCGAGCTTCATGATGGAGTATGATGGACAACATGGCGGATCATCGTGCTATAACATAGGAAGTCATTGAAGTACCAACATACATCTCGGAGTGTAAACGACATGGATATGAAAGTGAGGCTGGCCATGTTGTTCATGGCGGAGATTTATGTAGGTTGGAGGAGGGTGATTCAAATTGAGATGTGTTCACTGTCGCCTTGGAGGTCGCGACGCAGGCACAGCGCGGCGCAGTTGTCGAAGTCACTACTTGCTGGCGCGCCAGAGTCACTGAGGAACTGGGCTGTTCATGCGCGGTTAGAGACACTACGGGGAAAGCTCAAGGACGGTAGGAAGGTATACGAGACGGTGCTCGGACTTGATCAGAACCGTCGTGGTGAGGGCATGAGTACGAGAGATGATTATTAAACGGACTACATCCAGATGGGATTTCGCGCCACACGAGCGGGGCAGGAGGACAAGAAAGACGCCCCAGCTGGCGCCAGTCGGTGCCAGCCGCAGAGATCGGTCAAGCGCCGACGTTCCGCTGGAACTTAAAATTGTAATTGTAAGCAAATGGTAAGCTGTGATTATAGGACGAATTTTAATGTAAGCTTACCGTCAAAGACTTTCTATTCAAGTAATAAAAAGGAGAGGTTTGTGCACGCCTTGTTCATAACAAATTCGGTCTTATGCTGCTTTGCACGAGCCATAAGCGCGGGAGCAATGTCACGTGTGACATGGACGTGACGCATTGCGTCGCCACCGTTACGCGTCGGCGACGGACTCGTTGTCCTCAACGCTCTCTTACAGTTTCATAGAAGGGCCCCTCCGGGCAGACCTGGGCTACACCAGCTCCCGGCGCATGATCCTAATCTTCCCCTACTAGCTTCACGCCATTCTGAAAGTCAGACGACGGGGCGCCGCATTTCAGTCGCGCTTCGCGCTCCTTCAATGCAACACTGGCTCGACGTAAAATCATTCCACCAAAAACACACTCTACGATGAACATCAAAAGTATTGCAGGTTCCAATAAGGTTTCAAAAACAGGTGACAGCAAATGTGAGAACTGTGTAGCAGGAAATGGGGTCATAATACGGCATTTCACATTTCAACAATTCATTTACGCGTCATGATTTATCATCGTCATTATTATCATTATCACAATGACCGCCGCTACAGCAGTCATGGTTGGATAACTGGTGGTGGAGTGGTTAGTACAGGGTATTAAGTATTCACGGATTAACATACTCACAAGCTGCAGCCTACGTATGGACAGAAATCCACAACCAACTGAAGGGACTCGTGAGACTCGCAATGCTAATACAAATTGCTTGGCTCGATGTCTGCTCACCAGGATAGCGTCAGCGACCAACTGGAGTATAGCTTGAGAGCCTCATCCGATGGATACGGACGGCCGCTTTCTGGAATCTGGGGGGCGCGGAGGCCGGTAACACATTTGAGAGATATAGCAGCTCATCCGCATCCGATGTGATGACCAAAGCGGTGGATAAATGGGATGGGAGATTGGATGAATGGGCGGCAAGGTGAAAGAAGATGGCCGGGGGTGGGATGCAACGGGGAACGAGAGGGGAATGGAGAACACACGACGAGCATGGATAATGGGTGCTCCGAAGATTGTCGACGCTCTTCCTGATCCATTCGGAACCTAAGAGTATGCATCAGCACAATGGGAATGCAAGCATTGCGTGTCACGTACCAGTCGCCCAAACCGCGCGAGAAACTGATCCCTCCGAGACCCGGAAAGGCCGTCATGACGAGACCGGGATTCAAACACTCACTGACGGTATGATTGACAGCGGAAGCAAGGCCTGCTGGTCCTCCGGGGGGACCAGCAAACCTTGCTTTCGCGGAAAGCAGCTGGGAGGAGAGGGGAGAAAAGCGGTCAGCCGCCTCGTCGCCGTCGCTGCTCTATAGTATATACTGTCGAGATGGCAACTGAAGGCCGAACCCGCCGTTGCTGCGGTTCAGCAGGGTTCAACACCGAGCACACAGTGTCACGAGTGACTCCACGTGGGAGTGACGTTACCGTCACTTACGGCGTGATTCTTACCCCCTAAACCTTGGATACTTCGTAGCCCAGGAATCTACCTCCACCATCTTGCTCAGTTTCTACCTGGTCTTGCGCGGCCTCTCCATCTCGGGTTGCATCTCTCTTGGACATTGCTACGCGCTGCGGTTCCAGTCCTTCGCTCCTCGATGCCGGAAGTCGATGTCCTACGCGCCTTCTCGTTCAACATTCAGCGAAACATCGACCAATACCTCAAGAAACACAATGAGGCGCCTCAAGGTCACTAGTATCTCACAACTCGTATCATCACTCCACTGATTTGACTTGTATTCCATACTCCAGGATCCTGGGAGTTCTTCTTCCGCACGTTCGCGCTAGGCACGAAGACGAAGAAGTACACAACCATGACCACTCAATCCTGGGAGTACGACCCCATCCTTGAAGGCACCCCTGCAGAATACCAGCCGAACCGCTTTGACTGGGATCGTCTCCTGGCGGCGCCATTCAAGCACTTGCAGTACCTACTCAAGCCGTTGGACGTTGGAGAAGTCTCGGTGGCTTGTCGGGGGAAGGAGCTCGTGGTCGCGGCTGGCTTCGTGCGTGCCGTCAGTCTTAGCATTTTTATATCAGCTCACGCCTCCATTCAGCATGCTGTCAGGATCCATTTGGGTTTAGAGGCATCGATATGCATCATGTCGCTGGACCACTACCGTGCGCTCACCGCGCAGTGCCGACCAGGCCCCAACAAGAACAAGGCAAAGGCCAAAAGGCTACGTTCATTTGTTCTCCCCTCCCAGTTCGTTGTTCCTGGGTCCCCCAATTGGGAGTGTCCAGAGGATCGTTACGTGAATGTCTTCGCTGCCATTGTCTGTCAAGACCGAGCCATCGTCGTGATGGACTTCTCGCGTCTTGTTCGCCTCCATGTGATGAGCCTCGGGCGACACTGGGAGTCGGAATGACCTTGCAGTCTGTTTCTGAAGTACGTCTCACCCTGTCTTGTCTATCCCGGAGTTACTGACTTGCGTGCGTCGAGTTCTGGCTCCAGCTCTGGGACGCTGGCCATGGCCCGGACTGGGTTACAGAGCGAGATGACGCGCTTGGTGTCCTGAGTCTGTGGCGCAACGAGATATGCTCACCGCATAGCTCAGACCGTGATGCCCCCATCATTGCCGTGCTGTATGGGGTGCAGAGCGTCTTCAACGACCTTGGCAAGCACACAGCCAACGATCTCCTCCACCTTGCTGGTATCTGGCCTGGCATGCCGGCATCTGCGCTCTGCATGGATGATGAGCTGTTTTCTCGTTTTACGTCCACTCTCGTCGACTACATGTCGTTGTGGTTATCACCAAAATTCTTGAACCTCGTGGCTCCCCCTGCAAACAGCGATAATCCCTTCGCATTCAACTACAGGTCACATCGTATCTATCTCTCTCAATACGTTCACGTATATCGCAAGAGCTTTTGCTGCGTTGACCAGGATCTTTACAACTGGTTGTCTCTCTCTGGTCTTCTCGATCCTAATCATATTCTAGGTAAATTTGTCCTGCTTCCGCTGACTTGTCTGAGCTCAAGATGATTTTAGGTCAGCCTTATCAGCCCAACGACGGATTGCTCACCACGAAGGTGTACAAGCAGAGGCCTGTCGGAGTGTTCAAGGTTGGTAAAGTGAAATTCTACTCGATCATTACAGCCACTCGTCCCGCAGATTGGGCCTTTGCGGCAAACGGACCCATGGTACGTCAACGTAGTATGCTGAGGTCTGATGCTTTGCGTGACAAGTATTACAGGCTCTCGCTCCCGACATGCGTCAACTGGCCAATAACACGACGGTTGGTGTAGCGTCGTTTCGAGAAATGGTCGAGAACTTCGTCGACCTCAGCGCAAAATGGCGCCCTGGCCGAAAGAAGATCGTAAGTTTCTCGCATTCTTCTCGCAATGTGCACCCTTTTAATGAGCTCTTGCATGTAGCACCGCACTGGAAGGCGAGGACTACCGTCCAAGGATCCGCGAAAAGCGGACATTGCCCGAGAGCTGCGTGTGGCAGACGGTTACCGCCGCCGCATGCGAGCTCAGCTCTCTGCACTCGCAACACAAGAGTGGGCAGGTGAAGAAGACGGGGATAGCGACGTTGAGCCTCGAGACATGAACCCTGATAGCGAAGATGACTCGGTCGATGCACGCTTGGATGATGACTCTGAGAGCGACATCCCCCTCAGCGTCCGGGTTGTCCTGAGTGCCACTCTGAAACGCAAACTCTCACCGGGGCTCCAGTTTAAGCAGCCGCATCCAGTTGCTCACAAGCGTCCGTTCACGAGAGCACAGGCGCGGAAGCCTACGGCTTGAGTATAGCACGTCTATGTAACGTTTGAGTTATTGATTTTCTGCTTTGATGCAATGTGAATTATTGCTGAAGTTTTGTCGAAGCTAGTGCTTTCGAAAATATCTGCATACCGTCTGTTTGTCGAGGTCAGGCCAGTTCAAATTCTCCAGTTATGGCTGACATCTGTTACTGAAGTAGTAATTGCTCGGAGCTTAGCATATCTCTGCATCCTCGCCTCGCGGAGCTGTCATCCCTGTTCTCGTCTCTTGCCTACTAGTTTTGCGGTAATTGCAGATTCTATGACCAATAAAGTCTTGGTGGGATGGCGCAGCCAACGGGCCGCATTAGTCTCCAAATAGGATCTTTCAGGATGAGAGAGGGGCTTCAAGCTCAGCACGCTGTCCGATCCACGGCATGGACCTACGAGTGGAATGATTTGGTGAGCGAGTCACATTGGTAATTTGGAGCAACATTTACCTTAACTTGGCGTCCATGCGATGTCTGTGGCGGTCATGCGACATCTTGGACACGCTCTTCATGGGCGGAAGTGTCATACGTGAGTCATCTATCACTCGTTGGGACAGGAATGTATAGCAAGCCAGCACAGTGTGACCAAGATGCATGAATACATTTCTGCTGTCTACTGCGTTGCGACCTGACGCTGTAGTTTATAGGCCTGAACATAACAATGCAGACTGTGGTCTGAATGCAGTATTCAGCTTCATCGTACGTATCAATCTATATGTAGGTAAGACAGGATGCCTCCTCTGACTATAAAACAGCCTCTGTAAGGTGTGCGTTCTCTATCTCCCCACTGAGCACGACGACCTTCGAGACTTTTATCCTGGCAGAGCACTTTTCACTGAAGACCTTCAGTCTGGCTCGCCGGTTCTAGTAGTCGATAACCCGGACTCCGACCCACCTATGCCAATGACTGAGGTGATAGATATTGACGACGAGACACTCAACGACGACGAGCCCCCGCCACTGGATCCTTTTTCAGACGACGATTTTGATGACCCCCAGTTTGTCTTTATTGGGTCCAATGTCCAGGGCATCGGCGAAGACAGCGACCTCGAGGTTAATCCTGGCTCATTCGATGTGAACCGTGCCGACTATCTTCGTACTGGCCACGCTGAGCGCAGCAACTCCTCCTCTGCACCTGCATCGCCGCCATCATCGGATGACGAGGAGGAATTGTATTTGAAACCCATCCCATCCTCACAGGTTTGCAGCAAAAACAGTGAGGTTCAGTGTTGTCCACTGACTTACCTTTTATTTAGGCAAACCATGCGACTCTGCTGGACGAGTCCTGCCTGACGGGACACCACCACCGCCATTTCCCTCACCTGGGCGTCACCATATACCCAGCTAATTAGCTAGATCACGGAGTGCCTACAACGTAGCTAATTAGCTAGGCTCGCCCTATTTCCCACCACCCAGCGAATAACCCAGCACCCAGCAGTTCTCTTGAGGACACCTCTGAGTACACCTCCGAGGACTTCCGATGTCCTTCCGGGCTCCTCCCTGGTCCCATCATGCCGGCGCCCCTGCCGCCGTTTCGCATAATCCCGCCCCACGCGCCCATCATCGGCTGCCTCGCTTCCCACCACTTGGCGCTGTTGCCTCTGCATGTCTGCTCGCTGTTGCCCCCAGCGAGCATGCATATCTCCCCCTTCCTGCCGTCGTTTGTGCTGGTTCTTTTTGTATTTCTACTTATGTATGTATGCTTAGTCTGTTAATAGCAATTATATGGTGACCATCCATTCCAGTTATGCCTCAGACTAGTCAGATCAATTATAGGATTGTGCAGTCAGTTCTCCACATAATAATATGATGTTACATGCATTTTGTTCGCCTTGATAATGCGGTGTTAATAAGTCCTCATTCATGAAAATCCAACCACTAGTTGTTGCGGGGTGCATACCCCTTCCTCCTCAAGAAGGGCTATATATATCTTTGCCATATGTGGTCTGTTTGCCTTCATTTCTTTTGCGCTCAGTAGATACTAATACACAGAATAGAACTTATATATGTGCCTTGAGCATATATCGTGTCTAATGGTATAGGAGGTAGATTGATGGTCAGCCACAGGGAGATTGTACCAGCCATATCTCGACCAAATATTCTCTCCCCTCTATGATCTCTGTACCGTTGGAAAGTGCTTGAATACAGCTTTCTAACAATATAAAGATCATAAAATTTCGTCCACTGGAACCTCGATGCTCACCACCCTCTCCTCCTACCCCCCTCTCATAGAAGCACCCTCTATATCTCAACCAAATAGGTGCTGTGGCTGTCATCGCCTTTCTCACCATTCCAAAGAGTACATGTTGGATTTTTAGTACCTCTAATTGTTTAATTGAGGCCAACTTTTGTTGTAGCCAGTAGACAGTATAATGACAGTTCAGCTTTCCGAAAGTTCCGTCAACAGCTCTTCCATTTGTCCCTGTCCCGAATTCTTTCTTCACTACAATTAGGCATCAAAATGCCGCAAGTCATTCAATGTGGAGATGGCTACTACCGCAAAGTTATATATGGGCTTGGGCCATACATTGCAGATTATCCCAAGCAGGCACTTCCGACATGCATAGTGCAAGGCTGGTGTCCAATGTAAGTCCATTGATATTTTACAGATCACTGTGCATGCTTACCTTTCAGCTCAGCTGTACGGCTAGCAACAAGAGCCTCGATGATAGAGTGGGGGTCTTCAACCGTACACGGAACCACACAGAGCACCTTGCAAGCACCTATGAGCTTGGTCCTCTGTGGGACAACTATGGGCTTGTTGATGATATAGTGGCAAGTCTTTTGTTGTCACATCTGTCACAGCCTATTGACTGCATCACCAAACAAACAAAAAAAGGGGCTCACTGATGGGGCACACAGGGGGTGGCAATAGAAGGGAAGAGGATGGATTGCCTAGACTAGAAGGCACAGAGGGGCAGGAGCTGTTAGGCTGCCTACAGTGGGAGGGAGGGAAGAACAGAAGACAGAATCTGAGGTTCTTGATCCCACATCACAGCCCTTTATATATTACATGGGAACAGCACACAGACCATCAGTTCAGGGCAGGTCCCGGGACCTGTCGTAGGTGAGAGAATGATCTAAGAAGCAGATAAGATAGGGAAAGAGATCAGATAAAAGGAAGAGATGAGATAAAGGAAAGGGAGATAAGATAAAGGAAAGGGAGATAAGATAAAGGAAAAGATAAGATGAACTGAGAGATAACTTGTCCTGATAAGATGCCAGACTAAGCGTGGCGCGAAAAACCGTGACAACATCTATGATGTCAAATCAATATAATCTACATACAGCCTTTCACTAATGACTTTGACCGGGCCGATATTCATGAGCTTATTGCACCGGATCTTTTTCATCAACTGATCAAGGGGACATTCAAGGATCACTTCGTGACTTGGGTAGAGCAATATTTGAAATGTGAACATGGAGAAGCAGCAGATGCAGAGTTAATAGCAGAAATTGATCGCCGGTAAGATAATATAATATTATAAAACCAGTTGAAGCACTTGGAAACTCATACTACTCTCTGGCTCAGTATTGCTGTAGTGCCGCCATTTTCTGCCTTGTGCCACTTTTATGAAGGACGAGGTTTCAAACAGTGGACTGGAGATGATTCAAAAGCTCTAATGAAGGTAAATTTATTTCTCTTCATGTTTAAAACATTGTTGAATTTTATGTGTCTCTAGATATACCTGCCAGCGATCGATGGTCTAGTTCCTCAGGAAATGACTCTCACAATCCAAGCCTTTCTCAAATTTTGCTACTTGGCCAGATGCAATGTCCACACCAGCAGCACACAGGATCAGATGGAAAACTCACTTTGCAGATTCCGGCAGCATCGAGAAATCTTTCACGAGACTGGAGTCCGTGCAGATGGGTTTTCACTTCCTCGACAGCACTCTCTTAAACAGTACATCGACTAGATCTGGGATTTTGGGGTGCCGAATGGTTTATCTTCCTCAATCACGGAGTCAAAACACATCAAGGCTGTGAAGGAACCATGGTGTTGTTCAAACTGCTTTGATGCACTTGATCAGATGCTCCTCACCAATCAAAGACTTGACAAGTTGGCTACTGCACAGGTAGACTTCTCAGCTCATGGAATGCTAGCAGGAACATGTCTTTTTGTGGCTCGGTCTGCTCTAAATTGTGCGTGTTTAATTCAGCCTGTTTCGATTCTTAATTAACTTTATTGGAACTTGTTCTAGTACCTGAGGTGAATGTACGGTCAATTGGTGCTCCAAAAAAGATGCACGTACATTCTCGAGCTCCTGGTCATCTGGTTGGTGAAGACCATGACGGGATTGTAGATGGGCCAACGGTCCTTGCATATATAACCATGGCTCTCACTTCACGTACATCATTTATATACAGGCAACATAGCTTCCTATGTACTTAGTCTTTCTTTTTATCTAGAACGCCAACACTCAAAGAATGTTGACAACTTGAGCCGAGAGTTAAACATTCCCAACTTTTGCGACTACATCAGCAAAAGCGCAAGATTCAGGTAACCGCTGGTGGTGGGGACATACGTGGGCAGATATGATAAGATCAACACCTTATCTGGCCGGTCGGGGCCAGCCTGGTATAGCAATGGTCAGTGGCGGTGAACTTCACCTTCTCTGGCCAGCACTCACCAGACTGGTGACCATCTGGCTGTTGTGATCCCTCTCTGGTACCTCTCAGGTCACGCTCTCTGGCTCTGCGGAAACCATCTGGCGCTCCTGTAAACCTGCCATTCAAACTCCGGTATATCATTTTTGTCTCCTTTGAGAATCGCTCTCAACCCTAGACTCGGGTTACTCCCCGTCAGACGCCGCCCTACCTGCTCGTTGCAAGCTCGTGTCAAGGCAGCACAACATCGCTACGACACCACCCGAGACCCTCCGGCACATTGATAGAGGTCGCGAGGTTCATTCCGACGGTTCTCCGTCGCACTTCAGCATAAATTTGCCCCTTGTCGAACTTCTGCTCTTTGCGCCTCTCCCCTCCTCTGTCCCTCGAGAGCACCTCTTCATTCATGCGAGGTACGTCATTTGTAGGTGAGCGTCAAGTCTTGAACCTGTTCTAGCTGTCCCCAAGGTACGTTTTTCATGCCCTTAGATCCGAGACTAGCAAGGTGCATCTTTGTGGTGTTCAAATGGTCGCCGTGCGTGATCCAACGGCAACACTGTCTTTCTCGCAGCACAGGTATGTCAGTTCCATCCTTTCCTCTATCTTTCCCCTTCAATCCCTCGTGTATTACAACCCCGTGACTATTCCTTTCTAAGTCCTTGCGGCTTACATCCAATGTACTATAATTATTGGTGGCTCACGCTGCCTGGAAATTAGAAATATATCTTGCAGTTTAGCCTATCTATCGTGCGAGAACGAACCCCCAGGACCCCGGAAAACCAACAATTAACAGCATCCTAAAACGAGAATCGTACCAGCGGCAACAGTTGTGCAGGTCCGCGATCGCCAGACTCACCAGAGATCACCAGCCTGGTCGAGATCGCCCATGCTGGTGAATCTTATATGGTTTTGGAGATCGTGGACCTGCAGAGGTCCTGCATGTCACCCGTATAGGTGAATCTGGCTAGCCTGGTGAGTCTGGTCACCAAAGATAAGTGGGCTGCCAGCCGGATGCACTTTTGCTGATGTACATCTGCCGATTCCTCTTTCACCAGCTAAACCCCGACAGCGAGCTTTCCGGGGCCTCTCTTGAACTCACTCAGTGCCTGCCATTTGACAAGTCTCCAATCACGGTATTCTACTCTGCCAGTGCCACATTCTATGCCCCAAGTGACCCGTCCGGCATTGGTGGGATGCACCGCGAGTTTATTTGTGCTACTTCACACTGGTGCAATGGACCACCACACTTTGACTGTGTCTTTATCAATCGATGTAACGATGCTCCAGGGTTGCTAGGCATGGACGTTGCTTGTGTTCGTCTGTTCTTCTCCTTCAAGTATCGCGAGGAGATTTATCAGTGCGCAGTGGTCTACTGGTACTGGCACACTGATAACAAGCCTGATAAAGACACTGGTCTTTGGGTGGTAGAACCAGCATATCTTCCTCGCTCTAGGGGGGCTGAGTGCATTCCCATGCTTTTAGTGGTCCATATACATACCATTATCCGGGCAGCCCATTTAATTGGCGTAAGCATTGGAGACCGGGTTCTTGCAAACCTCAAGAGTTATGGCTCATTGGACACATTCTCCACTTTTTTTGTCAACAAATTTGTGGATCATCATGCGTTTGAAATGTTACATAGCACTTTGGGTCGTTAGATAACTCGATTTATTTATTGTAGGCTTCCACAATTTTTTGCTATACTACGAGATTGAACGCCCCCTATAATAATTCAGTCTGGTGCCCTTTGTCCTGAAAATGGGTCGGTGCATTCTGGTGCTTTTAGTCGTTGTTCATCTTTTACTGAGCACTCGCTCCTCCTGCTCTCCTCTTTGTCCCGCTATGCATTCCTATAGGACCACTTTCCCAGTTCTCTGCTTAACATCCATTTCTATACTGCCACTAGTCGAAGAAATCTCAGCTTCTGGTATGACTTTACTCAACTGGCAGCTCCAAGTTGGCTCTGGGTTGGTATTTGAGGTCAAAGCACCAGTGATGGACTTCGAAACATACATCGTGACTTGACCTGACCCAGGTGCGTCTCACACCATCATGAGAGTGTCATGAACGGCATGCTCGGCGCCTACGCCAGCGTCTCTCTTTCCCTTTTTGGACTGTTTGCCTCCCGCATCGTCCTTATTGTCCTCCGTTGTTTAGCAAACCCGTTCCTTGTTCTTGCAGTACAATAACTCCTGTTACCCATTGTTCCTGTCATGAACAGCACGCTCAGCGCCTACCCCGGCGTCTCTCTTTCCCTTTTTGGACTGTTTGCCTCCTGCGTCGTCCTTATTGTCCTCCGTTGTTTAGCAAACCCGTCCCTTGTTCTCGCAGTACAATAACTCCTGTCACCCATTGTTCCCGTCGTCATTGTACTACATACCATTGTTCTTCCACTGGTTCCCGTGTCCATAGTTACCTATTGTCCCCGGTTCCCATTGTCCATTACATGTATATAAGACCTGTACTTCGCTACCTGGAGACCTCAGTTTCGACCTCTTGTCTCCAGGTAAGCCTCGCTGTATTCTCGCTCGTTAGTTACTTGCTCAATACATCTTGTCTCCAGCCTGACTGTCGAGCCCTGCTCCGCTCTCGCTGCACAAGTGCTCGTCGACACCCTTGCTCGTCTCGTAAGCCTCCTCCCTGATCTTACTCGACAGCCAGTCGTAACATTAGGTCGAAACTTCTACACGAGCACCGGTGTACTCCACCCACACTCTTTCCCTCTCGTACGGTACGCACTTAGATCCTCTGTGTTGGCCTAGTGTAGTGCGCGCTCTAGTCACACCATCGGACGTGGTCTCGGCGCAACCTGAGACTTGCCACTCTTAGTGGTACAGTACGCGGAAAGCTCCTAACACGAGACCCCGGTACTGACAGAAGTGGTCCGCCTCACGGCGTGGGAGGCTAGAGAAAGGCGGCGAAACAAAGCCAAGGCAGAACACCCTTGGGCCCGTGTCCCTTGGGCTAAGACACAGCAATAGGCCGAGGAGGCTGAGCAGACAGTGTTGGATCGTGCACCTGCCGTTTCATTCCTAGGATAAGGAAGCGAGATTCAACGTGGCTTGCCAAGCCTGGGGACACATATTTCACCCCACTGCGGTACAGGACGAGTACTGGGACGAAGATAAGCAAGCCTGGTACTACTGCGAGGAGCAACCGTGCCCCCACCGATCACACACATTCAACGATACTCTTGAAACTCGCGAAGGCATCGCCCCTAGACTCCTCACCACCAAAGAACAGGAAGTCCTAATCCGCGCAAAGATCGCAAACCCACCAGCACCTGCACCTCGAGATCCAAGCCGACCCCAGCTCGCCAAGCCGCCCTCATCGCATCCAGGAACCCCTCATCCCGCCCTGCCTCACGCCCTACCTCACAACCCCAGAGTCGTGTCCAGAGTCGAATCCCCAGTCCTGCACGATCGACAGGGTCTCCCATCCTCGACAAGACTCTTGAACTCGTCACAGAGCGTCTTGGACAGCGACGAACCTCAACTCCCGCAACCCCCATTGCTTCAACTTCTAAACTCCCAAAGGCAGAGAAAAAGCCGGAAGTAAAGAAGGAACCCAAGCAAGAAACCATCAGCCTCAACACCCCACAACCCTCATCCTCTTCATCATCATCGGCTGCACCCAGTCGACCGTCCACACCCGCTATGACTACCCCGGCCCCTGCTCCACCATTCGATACCTCCAAACTCCTTACCCAGATCGCCCCACGTGACTACGATGGGAAGTCCGCCCAGGATGGTCTTCGCTTTGTGTCTGCAGCCCAGATCTACTACACCACCCTCACAGCGGTGGCAGTCGGCACACCCCCGGAAGTGGTATGGATGACCATCCTCAGTAGGCTCACCGAAGGAGCAGCGGCTTGGGCTGGCCCCCACATTGTCACGCTTGCTGGTGGAACCAGCCCTTGGGCAGACTACGATGCGTTCAAAACTGCCTTCAAGGACCACTTCTGCGCAGCCGACGACAAGGAGGCTGCCATCGCTGAACTAGTCAAGCTTTGCAAGGCATACCGCAAGGTTGGCACGGTCCAAGAGTATACGGCACAGTTTAATGCAGCTGCGGCTTGAACCGGCTTCGGCGACGAGGACAAACGCGAACGCTACCGCTCGGGCCTGCCTCCCAGGCTCCGGGACGTCCTCGCCACCAGTGCCCACGACATCTCGGACCTCACCAAAATCCAGAAGGTGGCGCTGTCGCTCGACCAGGCCCTCATCACCAGAGAGGAAGAACGGCCGAAGTCGTTTGGATGGAAGAAGAAGGGGGAGAAGGCGGCTGCTACTGGGAAGAAGCCGTTCTCAGGAAACTGCTACATCTGTGGCCAGCCCGGACATCGTAAGTATGACTGTCCGCGGCTGAAGAGTCAGCAAGCCGCTTCCTCATCCACTGCAACTACGGAAGTAGCGGCGCTTCAGGCCCAGGTCAAGGCGATGGAGGAGAAGATCGTGGCCCTTACGACCGCTGAGAAGAAGGAGGGTTTCTGATTAGAGCCACACTGGACGCTGCGCGTGCCGGCTCTTGTAGTAATAGTCGATTTTCTGTACTGAGTTCTGCGTTTGTATATGAAGTAAATCATAGTGGTCAACACTTTCATATACCAGTACGGTTAATCGGCAAGCAGCGACACAAGGACATAGTAGCCATGGTAGATAGCGGGGCTACTACTAAGTTTTTACATAGACGGTTCGTAGAGAAGAACCAGGTTACGACGAGGAAGTTGGCAAGGCCAATTCCCCTGTACAACATAGATGGTACCGAGAACCGTGATGGAACGATCACGGAGGTCGCCGTGTTGGATATGGCGATTGGAGACCACCGAGAGAAGGTGGTGTTTGTGGTGACAGACATAGGAGAAGAGGATGTGATCATTGGCCTGGACTGGCTGCGCGAGCACAACCCTGAAGTAGATTGGGAACGTGGCTCGCTGCGCCTATCGAGATGTCCGGAGGCATGTCCGGCTCATCGGAAGGCATCCAAACCTGTTGAAACCAAAGCGCGTGATACGGAGGTACGGCTTACGGCGCGCAATGGTTCTCGACGGGTGCGGAAGGCAAAGACGATGGGTAGGATATGCACGGCCATAATGGTCGAGGAGGAGGAGGAAGATAGGCCTCCACCACCAGGTTTTCTGCCGGAATGGGATGGCACTGAGGAGTCTCTTCTCAATGCACTAGAAGATGGACGACGACTTCGAGGTACCCCTAAGATCTTTGTGTCGGCGAGCTACACATACTCTCAACAGCTCGCTGAACAAGAGTACCAGAAGAAGGAAGTCCGTCCTGTCGAAGAGATCGTACCTCCCCAGTACCACGAGTATCTGCGTGTGTTCTTGAAAGAGGCGTCCGAACGTCTACCTGAGCATGGACCCTACGACCACGCTATAGAACTCGTACCAGATGCTAGGATGTTCCATTCCAAGGTGTACCCCCTGTCGCCCAGCGAGCAGGTTGAGCTTGACAAGTTCCTTAGCGAGAACTTGGCCAAAGGATATATTCAAGAGTTGAAGTCACCGATGTCGTCACCATTCTTCTTCGTCAAAAAGAAGGATGGCAGCCTACGTCCTGTACAGGACTACCGGCGATTGAACGACATCACCATTAAGAACCGATACCCACTACCGTTGGTATCGGACTTGATGGATCGACTCAAGAGGGCCAAGTACTTTACAAAGCTTGACATCCGTTGGGGGTACAACAATGTGCGGATTAAGACCGGTGATGAATGGAAGGCTGCCTTTGTTACCAATCGTGGACTGTTCGAACCGAACGTGATGTACTTCGGACTGGCTAACTCGCCTAGTACATTCTCTGCGCTCATGAACGACATCTTCAAGGACCTCATCATACTCGGCAAAATCACTATCTACCTCGACGACATCCTCATATTCACCAACGACATCGAGGAACACCGCACACTGGTGCGTGAGGTCCTGAAGCGTCTGGCGGAGCACACCTGTTCTGCAAGCCAGAGAAGTGCGAATTCGAACAGCCGAAGGTTGAGTACCTAGGTGTGCTCGTCTCGGAGAACTGTGTGGAGATGGACCCAGTGAAGGTCAGGGGTATCGCAGAATGGCCTGTCCCTCAGAACGCCTCAGATGTACGGAAGTTCCGCAGTTTCGCGAATTTCTACAGGCGGTTCATTAAGGACTTCAGCGCAGTATGCAAACCCCTCGGCCGTCTCACGGGTAGCGCTCCCTGGCAATGGGGTGCCGAAGAGCAATCAGCATTCGACGAGCTCAAACGTCGTTTCACTGGAAGCCCTGTCCTGAGCATGTATGACCCAGACTGCAAAACCCGCATTGAAGTCGATGCATCCGGGTATGCTACCGGTGCGGTTCTGTCTCAGGAGGGGGAGGACGGCAAATGGCACCCTGTGGCTTTCCACTCTGAGTCAATGAGCAATGCAGAACGCAACTACGAGATCTATGACAAGGAGATGCTCGCCATCATCCGTGCCCTGCAGGCCTGGCGCCACTACCTCGAGGGTCTTCCCAGTGTGTTCGAGATCCAGTCGGACCACAAGAACCTCGAGTACTGGAAGGCCGCACAAAACCTCACACGCAGGCAGGCACGTTGGGCTCTCTACCTGTCGCGGTTCGACTTTGTCATTGCACACAAGCCAGGCACCTCCAATGGTAGGGCAGACGCGCTGTCGCGCAGGCCTGATCACCAGAAGGACGATGCCGATGACAACCTGAACCGAGTCATGTTGCAACCCGATCGCTTCCGAGTACTGGCAGCCAAGAGAGGGCACATGTCAGTGGTACCAGAAAAGGCACTGCTCCGCCGCATTCGAGAATGTGGAGAGCGTGAGCAGGAGGTCGCAGAGGCACTCAGCAAGCTCGATAAGCTAGGGCCAGCACGTCTACAGAACGATTTGGTGGACTGGAACACAGAACAAGGCCTGCTGCTCTACCGCGGCCGAGTTTATGTCCCCAAAGACGACGCGCTCCGAGCAGAGATAGTGCACATTCACCACGACCTCCCGCCTGCTGGACACCCTGGCCAGGCAAAGACGGTGGAGTTGGTTACACGGAACTACTGGTGGCCGGGCATGGCAAAGTTCATTAAGGATTACATTGAGACCTGCGACACTTGTCGCCGTGGCAAGACTTCACATGCGAAGCCACACGGTCCCCTTCAGCCCAACGAGATCCCGGACGGCCCAGGCCAAGTAGTTACCTGTGACTTCATTACTGGATTACCGGAGGTGGATGGATACAACGCGCTCCAGCTTATTGCTGATCGGCATGGAAAGATGATTCACCTTATTCCATGCACCGAAGAGATCGACACGGAAGGGACTGCAGACAACTTCATTAGAGAATGGTTCCGCCTACATGGACTCCCGCGTAAGATCATCTCTGATCGGGGGCCCCAGTTCTCTAGCAAGCTCTTCCGTGCAATCCTTAAAGGCCTCGACATAGAAAGTGCGTTGTCCACAGCCTACCACCCGCAGACGGATGGACAGTCGGAGCGATGGAACCAGGAGATAGAGGCGTACCTGCGGATGTACTGCTCAAGGCGCCGCGACGATTGGGTCAAGTGGCTGCCAACGGCAGAATACTGCTTTAACTCGCGTGTACATTCATCCACAGGGTACTCGCCGTTTTACCTCATGTACGGCTACGAACCTCAGTTCCACGTTCCGATGCTATCTACCACGGTGCCCACGGCAGACGAACGAAGAGAGGAGTTGCGACAGGCAAGGGAGGATGCGACCTCAGCCTTAACCCTGGCAGCAGAGCGGATGAAGGAGTACTACGATCGCTATGTCTCCGCTGCTCCAGAGTTCAAGGAGGGTCAGAAGGTGTGGCTCGACACTAGGAACTTCCGGGTCCCTGGAGTCTCTCGGAAACTGGTGGACCGGTATGCTGGCCCATACCCTGTCAAGCGCAAAGTGGGAAACTTGGCTTACGAGCTCAAGCTCCCCAAAGACATGGGACTCCACCCAGTGTTCCACGTGACGCTCCTACACCCGCACAAGGAAAGCCAGCTTCCCGGTCGGCATCCCCCTGAACCTGCAGCTCTCGAAGTGGAAGGAGAGGAAGAGTACGAAGTAGAGGAAGTGTTGGAGTCGCGTCGGTATGGGCGGTGGAAGAAACTACAGTATCTTGTTCACTGGAAGGGCTGGGGCCCTGAACACGATAGCTGGGAAGACGTGTCGGATCTAGCAAATGCGCCAAAAGTGCTGCAAAAGTTTCATTCGACACATCCCGACGCTCCTGGCCCTCTCAACAAGAAGACTCGATCGTGAGGACACGATCCTTAGGAGGGGGGTATTGTCATGAACGGCACGCTCGGCGCCTACCCCGGCGTCTCTCTTTCCCTTTTTGGACTGTTTGCCTCCCGCGTCGTCCTTATTGTCCTCCGTTGTTTAGCAAACCCGTCCCTTGTTCTCGCAGTACAATAACTCCTGTCACCCATTGTTCCCGTCGTCATTGTACTACATACCATTGTTCTTCCACTGGTTCCCGTGTCCATAGTTACCTATTGTCCCCGGTTCCCATTGTCCGTTACATGTATATAAGGCCTGTACTTTGCTACCTGGAGACCTCAGTTTCGACCTCTTGTCTCCAGGTAAGCCTCGCTGTATTCTCGCTCGTTAGTTACTTGCTCAATACATCTTGTCTCCAGCCTGACTGTCGAGCCCTGCTCCGCTCTCGCTGCACAAGTGCTCGTCGACGCCCTTGCTCGTCTCGTAAGCCTCCTCCCTGATCTTACTCGACAGCCAGTCGTAACAGTTCCTGTCGTCATTGTACTACATACCATTGTTCTTCTACTGGTTCCCGTGTCCATAGTTACCTATTGTTCCCGGTTCCCATTGTCCGTTACATGTATATAAGACCTGTACTTCGCTACCTGGAGACCTCAGTTTTGACCACTTGTCTCCAGGTAAGCCTCGCTGTATTCTCGCTCGTTAGTTACTTGCTCAATACATCTTGTCTCCAGCCTGACTGTCGAGCCCTGCTCCACTCTCGCTGCACAAGTGCTTGTCGACGCCCTTGCTCATCTCGTAAGCCTCCTCCCTGATCTTACTCAACAGCCAGTCGTAACAGAGAGTCTCTGTATTTTTCTTCCAGTTACACAGCTCAGGTGCATCCCCTCATGGCTGCCATCTAAGTCTAGTACTGGCGGCCCTTCACAACTGACATTAAGGATGAGAAGATTATCCTCCTAAGGGCCTGCCGCTGGTCGGCCAGTGGTCCAAGAAATCAGCAGAATAGCATGTGAGTCCTCATTCGCCGGGGATCAGCATGTACAGGTGCGGATATAAGCATGCAGCAGCGTAATGTGTCGTCGTGCTCGCAGTGATAGTCGCAAACAGTCCACACTAGCAGGCTCAGCAGGGCATTGGTCGTCATCATGGTCGATCATTGATATCAGGGGTGGCTCCAGCCTCAGTAGGCCCTGAGGCAAGTAGTTGTCGCAGTGGCCTCATGCATGACTGGTTGGGTTCATCCTCAAGCTGGCCTCGAATACCACTGGCTCAAGGTTTGTCATGGTTAGCCTCGTGCACTACCAGGTCATCACCATCATCGTGGGGCAACCTCGTCAGCTGCCAAGTTATTGTCAGGTCATCGGGATAGCTTTGTCACCACTAGCACCCATGGTCTTGCACTAATTATTCTTTGGCACAGGAGAACCGTTCAGCAGAGGAGACTCATTTGGCAGAGGAGAAGCATTTGTGTATGAGGCGACAGTGCTGGTGGGAGGTGGGAGGAGTGCGAACTGGGGGAGACAAAGTCGAGTCTGAATGCTGGAGCAAACAGGTGAGGAACGACGGCCCGTCGTGGGCTATGCTAATACAGAGGTAAGCAAGATTCTAAGACAGAACACCAGAACAAGATGCGAGCATAGAACAAGCTCGTTTACACAGAACAAGATTCCAACGCTGCCAAAAAGCTCAATGTCTGCCATGTATGGCAGGATTGGCCGCAGGCTGCTCACCAAAAAATTTGTACATACTTGAACATTCACGCACACACTGATGGAATTGCTGATCAATACTGCAGAACAGCCCGGAGGACTTCACTGACTCCTGAGCAAGACTACCACAAGATAATCCGGTGATTCTTAACAGAGAACTTTCTGACCATCCTCTAAGTCGTCGACAGCCTACGCAAGGCAAGGAGATGGCCATCGCATGTTTTCGAGCTCTGGAATGAGGGCGAGACTCAAATAGAAGCCAAGGCGAGATTATGACCATTCCAATGATTGTGATAAGGAGAGGTACATTTGGAAGACAGGAGAAGTGGCAAAATGTCGGCTGAGACCCCTGCTCAAGTTGGAGTAACTGAGATGACTATTAATTATAATACAAGCTGTTTGTTCCGCCCATCTTGTCGTTCATTATGCATTACATGGCCCTTGTATTGTCTTAGTACCTTATTCATGGGAGATGGAGTGGCTTGGTGTTATGAACACCCCGTTTAGCGCCTACCTTAGTGCCCAGGTTTCCTTTCTCGATTAGTTTACGTCCAATGTCGTCCTTGTTGTCCTCCATAGCATTGTAAACCTTTCGCATTGTTTCCAAGTACAATAGCTCCTGTCTCCCCATTGTTCCCCTGTTGTTTCCCGTCGCTATTGTTCCCTGCACCATTGTTCTCCCTTTCCATTCCCGTGACCGTAGTTACCATTGTACTCCGTTCCCATGGACCTGCACATGTATATAAGGACTGTAGCCTGCTACCTGGGGACTCTAGTTTTGACCTCTTGTCCCCAGGTGAGCCCCACTGTATTTCCCTTGTAGATACTTCACTCAATACACTCTTGTCCCCAGCCTGACTGTCGAGCCTTGCTCCGCTCTCGCTGCACAAGCGCTCGTCGACACCCCTGCTCATCTCATAAGCCTCCCTGATCTTACTCGACAGCCAGTCGTAACATTAGGTCAAAACTTCTACACGAGCACTGGTGTACTCTATCCACATTCTTTTTCTCTCATACGGTATGCACTTAGATCTTCTGTGTTGGCCTAGCATAGTACGTGCTCTAGTCACACCATCGGACGTGGTCTCGGCGCAACCTGAGGCTTGCCACTCTCAGTGGTACAGTACGCAGAAAGCTCCTAACACGAGACCCCGGTACTGACAGAAGTGGTCCGCCTCACAGCGTGGGAGGCTAGAGAAAGGCGGCGAAACAAAGCCAAGGCAGAACACCCTTGGGCCCGTGTCCCTTGGGCTAAGACACAGCAATAGGCCAAGGAGGCTGAGCAAACAGTGTTGGATCGTGCACCCGCCGTGTTCATTCCTGGGATAGGAAGCGAGGCATCCCACAACACCCACCTAGAAACCCTCGATCACCCCACCGCTATGTCCGCCCTCCCGCCATCTCAGGCCGAACAACTCCAAACACTGAAAGCGCGGATCGAAGCGCTGCAAGTGCAGTTGTTGCAGGTAGAGATCAGGTGGCTTGGTGAAAGGCTCGCCGCGGCCACACTAGCCAAGGAGGAGGGTTTCTGATTCGAGCCGCACTAGACACTGCGCGTGCCGGCTCGAGCAGTAGCAGTCGATTTGCAGTACTGCGTTCGTCCTTCATATACGAAGTCAACCATGATGGACAACACTTTCATATCCCAGTACGACTTATTGGCAAGCAGTGACATAAGGACATTGTTGCTATGGTAGATAGTGGAGCTACTACCAAGTTTTTGAGTGGACGATTCGTAGAACGGAATCGGGTCACCACGAGGAGGTTGGCCAAATCCATCCTGCTGTATAACATCGATGGGACAGAGAACCGTGATGGAACGATCACGGAGGTAGCCGTGTTGGACATGGCAATTGGAGACCACCGAGAAAAGGTGGTGTTTGTAGTCACAGACATCGGAGAGGAGGATGCTATCATTGGACTAGACTGGCTGCACGAGCACAACCCGGAGATAGACTGGGAACGTGGCTCGCTACGCCTCTCGAGGTGTCCAGAGACGTGTTCAACTCACCAGAAGGCATCCGAACCTGTTGAGACCAAAGCGCGTGATACGGAGGTACAGCTTACGGCGCGCAGCGGTCCTCGACGGGTAAGGAAGGCTAAGACGGTGGGAAGGATATGTACGGCCGTGATGGTCGAGGAGGAGGAAGAGGAGGAGGTCAGGCCTCCACCACCAGGTTTTCTACCGGAATGGGATGGTACCGAGGAATCTTTTCTCGAGGCACTCGCTACTGGACGGACCCTTCGCAATGCCCCCAAACTCTTTGTTTCAGCAATGCACACGTATTCACAGCAGCTTGCAGAACAGGAGTATCAGAAGAAGGAGATCCGCCCGGTTGAGGAGATTGTACCCAAGCAGTACCACGAATATCTTGAGGTCTTTTCGAAAGAGGCATCTGAACGCCTACCCAACCATGGCCCCTACGATCACGCAATCGAACTCGTACCTGATGCAAAGATGTTCCATTCCAGAGTGTACCCCCTGTCGCCCAGTGAACAAACCGAGCTAGACAAGTTCCTTACCGAGAACTTGGCCAAAGGTTACATCTAGGAGTCGAAGTCACCGATGTCCTCACCCTTCTTCTTCGTCAAGAAGAAGGATGGTAGTCTACGTCCAGTACAGGACTATCGACGGCTGAACGACATCACCATTAAGAACCGTTACCCACTGCCATTGGTTTCGGACCTGATGGATCGACTCAAAAGGGCCAAGTACTTTACCAAGCTCGATATACGCTGGGGGTACAACAATGTACGGATAAAGACTGGTGATGAATGGAAGGCAGCTTTTGTGACCAATCGAGGACTGTTCGAACCGAACATCATGTTCTTTGGGCTAGCCAACTCGTCTAGCACGTTCTCTGCACTCATGAACGACATCTTTAAGGACCTCATCGTACTCAGCAAGATAACCATCTACCTCGACGACATCCTCATCTTTACCAACAACCTCGAGGAGCATCGGACACTTGTACGTGAAGTCCTGAAGTGTCTAGCAGAGCATGACCTGTTTTGCAAACCAGAGAAGTGCGAGTTTGAACAGCCCAAGGTTGAATACCTCGGTGTCCTCGTCTCAGAGAACCAGGTGGAGATGGACCTGGTGAAGGTCAAGGGTATCGCTGAATGGCCTGTCCCCCAGAACGCCTCAGACGTACCAAAGTTCCGTGGATTTGCGAACTTCTATCGGCGGTTCATAAAGGACTTCAGTGCAGTCTGCAAACCCCTCGACCGTCTCACTGGCAAGGCACCCTGGAAATGGGAAGCTGAGGAGCAGGCTGCCTTCGATGAGCTCAAACGATGCTTCGTAGAAAGCCCTGTCCTGCGGATGTATGATCCTAACCGTAGAACTCACATCGAAGTCGATGCCTCTGGTTATGCAACTGGCGGAGTCCTGTCTCAGGAAGCAGAGGATGGCAAATGGCACCTTGTAGCCTTCCACTCTGAATCAATGAGCGATGCTGAATGGAACTATGAGAACTATGACAAGGAGATGTTGGCAATCATCCGAGCCCTGCAGGCCTGGCGTCACTACCTTGAAGGGCTGCCTAGTGTGTTCGAAATCCAGTCAGATCACAAGAACCTCGAATACTGGCGTATGGCGCAAAACCTCACACGCAGACAGGCACGATGGGCCCTGTACTTGTCACGGTTCGACTTTGTCATCTCACACAAGCCAGGAACCTCAAATGGTAGAGCGGATGCCCTGTTGAGACGGCCAGACCACCTGCATGGTGACACTGAAGACAACCTCGGACGTACCATGCTGCAGCCAAGCCACTTCCAGGTCATGGCAGCAAAACAAGGTCACTTGTCAGTAGTTCCGGAGAAGGCATTGCTTCGACGTATTCGGGAGTGTGGAGAACGCGAACAGGAGGTGGCGGATGCACTTGGCAAGCTCAACAGCCTAGGACCCGCTCGTCTACAGAATGACTTGGTGGACTGGAACACGGAGCAAGACCTACTTCTTTACCATGGCCGAGTCTATGTCCCCAAGGATGATGCACTACGAGCAGAGATTGTACGCATTCACCATGACCTCCCACCTGCTGGACACCCTGGACAGGCAAAGACACTGGAGCTCGTCTCGCGCAACTACTGGTGGCCGAGCATGGGCAAGTTTGTCAAGCAGTATGTGGAGACCTGCGACACCTGTCGCCATGGCAAGAACTCACATGCAAAGCCGTATGGTCCCCTACAACCCAACGAGATCCCAGATGGCCCTGGCCAGGTAGTAACCTGCGACTTCATCACTGGATTACCAGTGGTAGATGGATTCAACGCACTCCAGCTCATTGTTGATCGACATGAGAAGATGATCCATCTTATCCCCTGTACCGAGGAGATCGATGCTGAAGGAGCTGCAGACAACTTCATCCGAGAGTACTTCCATCTTCATGGTCTGCCGTGCAAGATAGTCTCCGACCGAGGACCACAGTTCTCGAGCAAGCTCTTCCGTGCGATCCTCAAGGGACTTGGCATTGAGAGTGCAATGTCTACTGCCTATCATCCCCAGACAGACGGCCAATCCGAATGGTGGAACCAGGAGATTGAGGCATACTTGCGCATGTACTGCACACAACACTGCGATGATTGGGTCAAATGGATGCCGATAGCAGAGTTTGCCTTCAATTCACACTCGCACTCATCGACAGGATATTCACTCTTCTACCTCATGTATGGCTTCGAACCCCAGTTCCACATCCCGATGTTGTCTACGGCAGTGCCCACAGCAGATGAACGACGTGATGAGCTACGACGTGCACGAGAGGATGCGACTGCAGCACTGGCTCTAACAGCCGAGCGGATGAAGGAGTACTACGACCGTTACGTACGAGACGCTCCAGAGTTCAAGGAGGGCCAGAAGGTGTGGCTCGACATGAGGAACTTCCGTGTCCCTGGAGTATCAAGGAAGTTGGTTGACCGCTATGCAGGCCCTTACCCAGTCAAACGCAAAGTAGGCAACCTGGCATACGAACTCAAACTCCCGAAGGACCTCACGATGCACCCGGTATTCCATGTATCCTTGCTACTCCCACACAAAGAGAGCGAACTCCCTGGTCGACACCCACCTGAACCGGCTCCCATCGAAGTAGAAGGAGAGGAGGAGTACGAAGTTGAAGCAGTACTAGAGTCCCGCCGCTATGGGCAGTGGAAGAAGCTGCAGTACCTTGTCCACTAGAAGAGATGGGGCCCCGAGCAAGACAGCTGGGAAGATGCAGCAGACCTGAGCAACGCACCGCTGGTAGTAAAGAAATTCCATTCGACACACCCAGAGGCCCCCGGTCCCCTCAACAAGAAGACTCGGTCGTGAGGGCACAACCCTTAGAAGGGGGGTACTGTTACGAACACCCCGTTTAGCGCCTACCTTAGTGCCCAGGTTTCCTTTCTCGATTAGTTTACGTCCAATGTCGTCCTTGTTGTCCTCCATAGCATTGTAAACCCTCCGCATTGTTTCCAAGTACAATAGCTCCTGTCTCCCCATTGTTCCCCTGTTGTTTCCCGTCGCTATTGTTCCCTGCACCATTGTTCTCCCTTTCCATTCCCGTGACCGTAGTTACCATTGTACTCCGTTCCCATGGACCTGCACATGTATATAAGGACTGTAGCCTGCTACCTGGAGACTCTAGTTTTGACCTCTTGTCCCCAGGTGAGCCCCACTGTATTTCCCTTGTAGATACTTCACTCAATACACTCTTGTCCCCAGCCTGACTGTCGAGCCTTGCTCTGCTCTCGCTGCACAAGCGCTCGTCGACACCCCTGCTCGTCTCGTAAGCCTCCCTGATCTTACTCGACAGCCAGTCGTAACACTTGGGACTCTCTGATACTCTTCTGGCTGACTTGGAAAGACTGCATTATAGCATTGATCACCTTTGTCACATCTTACACTACTTTGATCATTAATAGTTCAAAATCAGACGTCTAAGGCACATTAAGTTGAGGGGGGAAATTGCTGATGCTAGAGTGTAGTTCCACCTCATCAAACGGAACACGCACACGCGTATGCGACCACCTTGTACCTTGCAAACATCATTGATCATCTCCCGTTTGGGATGGAGCTCACCTGATCTGGCAAGTTGGTCACGCCAAGGGTGGGCTCAGGCCGCGCAGCGGCCCAAAAGCGCCCAAAAGATGCCCAGGGTGCTCGCGTGCCGAAGGCGCGCTTCTCCTCCCACCCGGGACCAACACCTCCCCCTCCTTCCGGCTCCTCCATTTTGAACTCATTTTTAGTGCATTAAATTGAGTATATTTGATTGATTTTTTTCGAACTTTCGCGGCGGCGATTGTCCGTCAGTCCGACCATGATGAGCACCTAAGCGGGCGCTAAAGGGCGCTTTACGACGATGTTCTCCTCGTCAATTTTCCTCCGCTCACATTGTGTTTTGGCCCGGGTTAATGGGATAGGAAGGCGCGTTATTATGAGCCATTTTTTTTCCAAGTTTGCATGGAATTTCTGAGTTACAATCTGGCCTGTGTTTTCTAGCTCTTGAGCTGCTCTTGTGGATCTTTTCTAGCACTCTTCCCCCCTGGATTTTAGAGTCAATGTATAGGGAAAGTGTTGGATATGTTTTTAGCCACTATTGAAAGCCTCGCGAAGCCACAAGCTGGATTTATGGAGTCTCAAGCCCCCACGCAAGGAGGCTCGGGGTTCACGTGCCGCGAGATTGGTCGACCAAGGTGGGCGTCTAAACACCTCGTGCGCTCCAATCAGAACCAATCCTAGGGCGCCTAGGACCAATGTTGGTCCCACCCTTGGCTCCACGACCTACCCCTGTAGGCAGGGATTTACGATGCCACGTGATCGCACCACATAAGTAAGTCGCGCAGGGCTCGACGAGTCGAACCCCGGGCGACTTCCTCCGAACACGCTCTAACGTACATGCATACAGTCCTCAATCGCCTACCGGACAAACGTACCCAGTCTCGCGAAGCTTTGACGAGGACGAACGAATCGCGAACATGCCAACCGGTGCCCGCAATCTATCAACCACCCGGTGGGGCGTATGCTTCCAATGAAGCATGGTGGAAAGCAACATGTATGCGTCGAACAGCGCGGCGGACGTGAATACCGTGGCACAGGGTCGCCATACGACTGGACATCCGCCGTCGCCTCAACACGACGTGATTGTGTGGATGGCGCATCCCCGCCGCGAATATGGAGACAGACAGGGCTCGATATTGGTGCAGAGGGAGCTGCAGATGCCACGGGCACGGAGTCATGATGCGATGTGAGCGTCGCCCGAGTGAGTGCTCGTGATAACGATCGCTCGAGCCCTGGGGGTGTTCTAACCTGCATTTACTGATTCCTTGTTCACCGCGACGAATTCGCCTGTCTCGTCGAGGTTGATCTTTGTACGATGCCAGTATGATTCGACGAACGTGGCCACCGAACCCCGCTCTCCACGAGCGATCTGGCCAAGCAGACACTTCAGACGAAGTATATGACACACGGACAAGCTGTATAAGCTCTTCTGTGCAGCCCGAGGGCCCTTCTGGGAAAGGAGACAAAGGTCATATGTGAACGGCTCACGTCGACAGGTTCAACCGGCCATCAACATCCCTCAAAGACAGGACCCTGCAGGCCACGACTCCTTCGATGAGCCTCGGCACTTCAGACGTCAACCACAGTCCGTGGAGAATGTCTTCAAACGTCATTCGAAGCAGGCAGGGTGCCTAGCATTCAAGTTCTAGGGTATTCTGTGGGGGAGCAGAGGACTGAGGTGGACATCCTGCATCCTGAGCGCATCCACGCGGGACGGCGACCGCTCTGTTATAGTGCCACACACGTGGATGGCTAGCTACTATTCATGTCAAGAATTAGGGCTTACGCTGCAGCGGCGCCTGGATTATAGCGCAGCGTCGTGACGTGGAAGGAGAGGAGACACATCGGGGAGCAAGTACGGCTCCATTGGCAAACCACGTTGGCGGCGCGACGATAGAGGCCTCGGATCTGCCGGACATGAGGGGACAAGCTGCATTTTGGCTGCGTACGGTCGGTATATCACTCGTATCTCCCGAATAGCACTCTGGCGGTGGTGGCGGTAGTAGCTCCAGGAAAGCAGGACTAGAGGTAGACACTGAGTGCAACACGAGAGTCGAATGGGTGAGTGAGCGCGAGGAGGTGATGCAGAGGAGAGACGAAGGAGAGAGACTACGTATGCACTGCGTGAAACAACAGATTGCGAGTTTTGGGGATTAGCGCGGAATCCACAGATTCCCGGCATGTTCCTCGCGGATTCCAGCTAGATTCCCAGTGTTTAGGGAATATGGATTGTTTGACTACATTCCTTGTACATTCCGTCCAGATTCCCCTCGAAGTTCCCAAGAGGTTCCGCATTCCCCGTAACCTGTGGCTGGTAGATATGTCATATGTCCAGTTATTCAAAACCAATATACTTATTACGACGTGCTCGCGTAGCAGCGCGATTATTCGCCTATTGTCCTCATAATCTACTAGCATGCCTTCATACTATCCACCCGAGCTCAATGATCTCGGGTGGTATTGTAAAATAGGTAAAGAGAAATATATTGGAACACATGGCATACATAGTCCAACTAGCACAAGTTGGCGGAAATGCGAAGCTTGGAGACTGACGAGGAAGGCACTTTACTTACCAATCTAGCGTCCTCGAACTGATCCACCGCTATATGCCATGATGAAGGGCGCACCGTGTTCCTGGGCCGCCGAAATACACAGTTGGGGGGTGGAAAAGTCAATACATAACTAAATGCGCATATATCCACTCACCTACTGAGCTGAGAGCATCCGAGTCATATCCGTGAGTAATTTGGAGGAGGAGAAAGACCTTCGAGGCTTACATGGAGCCGTATACGTGTACAGATAGTGCTGGCGAGAGAGTATGCCCGTCAAAAAGGCGCATATAGCTCGGTGTTCGGATGCGAAACGTACCATCGCCACGGTGGCGTCGATCCGTCCCCCTCGTAAACCGCCGGTGATAGAGAAGCTGGAAGGTGGACAATCAGTAACAGCCAGCCTACATCGCAGCCAAGGAATACCTGGATGGGAGGTGGGGGCGAGGTGATCCACACAGGCCATTGGTGGTGAGAGAGGGAGGAAGTCAAGTGCGGAATGGGCAAATAAGGGCTGAGACGCTGGACGTTATCACAATCCCGACAAGCCATTTTTAGGATAAGTTCCACTTATTCATTTCCTTGCCTCACTTATTGCCCAACAGAGAGGGATTGTGGAAGGAATCTACAAGGGATTCACAGGTACCCAACGGATTCCCGTCTTTGGGGAATCTACGGCGGAATCTAGAGGGAATCAGCTCGGAATCAAGAAATTCCTACGAGATTCCCTTTCGTCGTAACCTGGCGTTTCACGCAGTGTACGAGGCTACTAGCCGCGAGCTGTCGTGCGGTGGTCTGCCACAAGCGCCGGTGGACTTCACCCTCGTCGCGCTGTATGTATCTACCTTAAACTATACTTTGCTCTACTCTCTGCATACGCACCACTATCGCTACTCTCCATAATAAACCCAGAGTCAAAGCAATATCAACGCCGCATCTGCGTGTCTTGCGTTGCTGTGCACACTCCTGGCCCGCATGGACACGAGCTTCGCAGGCGCAATTGCAAGCAAAAATATATATTCGGGCTACGCGACGACATGCAGCATGTCTCTCGCATCCTCCAGGTCCTGCTCTTCTGCCGGAAAGGCATCGCGCATCGGTCAGATGACAATCGACCCGTGCCTGGCGCCCGGGAGCAGCGTGCTCATGTCCAGGGAGAACGAGATGTGCTCGACTGCCGCACTGTGCCCGGACAACATCACTGCGAATACACACTACGCATCATCTATAATCTACACCCTCATCTTGCGGTCCATTGCCCCCAACAAGACGCCCCAAGAGCACCGGGGCCTCGCGAGCTTGAAGCTTTAGACGCCGATCGCCATGTCCTCAAACTGACCTCCGAGAGCCTGAGGACGAGCAATCCGTCAAGCGAAAAAGAGACATTGCGCATGTACATGCAGTCGCCCATCTCGTCGCCCATGTGTACAAGTACACTTCCCGTCCACGTGGCGCGAACGTCGGCATCAATGCCGGAACAGGAGCTGCAGAGTGCAGTTGCGATGCACCGTATGTCGGAATCGAACGCGACGATGGTGTCCCGTATCCGGCGGGATGTTTGCGAGCCCCCAGATGGAGCGCTGCCGTCGTCGGCGGCGTCATCGTCAGAGGTTGAGTCTTAGAGGAATCAGCATAGCGAGCCCAACGAGACTTTCACGATGCCGCACCGTGACTCGCCGCGACGCGACGCTGCGCGCGACCAATCTGGCGGAACCCGACCGAATCCACGGCGGTCTTGAGCTAGACGAGTACGCGCTGGCGATACGTCGTGGTTCGTGTGTCCGATGGCCGCGCACTGCCGTCTTCTGCGCTGGTCGCGATCGCGGGACCACGAGCATCTGGAGACGGGCCAGCCTGCTCGGAGGAGGTGGAAGTCATGATGAAGCTGGGGAGAGAGCCGGGGGTCACACTGATGGTGAGGGGAAGGGGAAGGCGCAGTCAAAGGTGAAGGCGACGGAGAAGGCGAAGGAGAAGGCGAAGGCTGTCGTGGACGATGGTGCCGAGTCCGATTCAGGTGGCGGTGGTGGAGGTGCCTCGAGACGCTGGACCCGAGAGGAGACGTCGATTCAAGTCCTGCAGTACATTCTAGGACCCAACGCCATTACTGACTTCCCCAAATTTGAGAAGAACCCAAATATGTACTGCAAGCGGGTACATACTCTAAACATGTTGACTGTTTAGTTGAATACGCTGAACGTTGTGGCCACGGGAACTTGAACCAGATCTCAAGGTGAGGGTTTAACTACTCCCGGTCAGAAGAGGCAGTCAAGGCGCGTTACATGCGTATGCGCAACGCCTTCATGAACATATGCACCTTCGAGAACGGCACAGGGAATGGGAGTGATCCTGACCTCAGTGTGAAGTGTGCCCCTCCAAATTGGAAGACGATGAGCATGGAAGACCTCAACGAGCGCTTTGAGAAGGGACGAAAGGTGGGGAAGGAATACGGACAACTCACGCGACTGTGTATCGGTTCTGGCAATAGACGGGGTGGTACGATCTTTTCATGGACAAGTACGTGATTTGTTCGATCGCGCTGAGACTGCAGCCAATGAACAAGGCAATGGACTGACCGTCGTGATGGCATAACACGAACCGTAGTTAATCTGGACATCCCAACGTCTCCCGTTCAAGCGCTTTCTGTCCCGAGGAGCTCTCCGATGATGATGGAGCTAAGCTCAGTCTTGCTGATGACGATTTCGAGGACGAGCCCGCAGATGAAGACCAGGAATGGGCCGGTGCAGAGACAGGGTCGGGTCCCAGCACTATCAAGGTGCCAATACTAATTGACTGGAGTTCGAGCGAGGATGAAGACGCCGTCCCAGTGACACCCGCAGGGTCTCGCCGCTCCAAGGTCACAGGCACCAAGCCTCAGAAGAGCCCAGCCATCGGAAGCTCCAGTGGAGCACGCGCAACCCCCGCTAGTGCTGCGATTCCCACTTCAAAGCGTTCAGGTGTCTCCGAGCCGAAGCACCCAGGCAAGAACCCCAAGAATCAGGCTGCGGCCAATGACGCATCGACCGACGCCTTCCTAAGCGCCTCTGGGACGTATCTCAAGTCAATGGAGGCAACCAACAAGGAGCACCTCGCTCTCGCCTGGAAGCGGTTCGAAGCAGATCAGGCCCGCCAGACGCGACAGGTCGCTCTCGAGGAGCGACAGCTTGAGTTGCAAGAGAAGAAGTATGAACGCGAAGTGGCAACACAGGAAAAACGCGTGCAGCTTGAAGAGCGCCAGTTTGACCAGGCTGATCGTTTGGCACGCTACCAGCACGCCACGGAGATCTTGAAAGATCCAGATATGCCAGCGGAGGTCAGGGCGGAAGCAACAGAGGTGGTAAGAAGGTATCTTCGGGGGACTCTATAATAGTACTATGTCTTACTAGCGTGGCAACAAACAACTTTCCAGAATTCGAATGCGCTTCTCATGTCCCTTCCGCCTCAGCCAGGTATCCGTCTCTTCGGCGGGGATCTCTTGGGGCTCGTGTGGCAACAGCCCACCATATGCCAGTAACTCGATGTCGGGCTCATCGTAAACGAACCCCGGTATTGATTGGTCCGGAAAGTCTGTCGGGTGGTCATCGAGGTCAATACACAGGTTGTGAAGCACCATCATGGCATGGATAGTGCGATGTGTCATCGATGTCCTCGGCGGGCATTAGGCTGTACAGTGCAGGGAAGCGAGGCTTGAGCCGGCCAAACACATGGTTGACTCGGATGCGGATTGATGACAAGAGTTGATTGAACTTCACCCGCCTGGTCCTCTCCTCTCCGTCAACTGCATCCAGTTCAGGTTCGGTGAATGGACGCAGTGTATAAGGCGACGATAGGTAACCTGGAGCGATAAGGTCAAGTCAGCTGCAAGCTTTGCACCCAATAACAAAAGCATACTAGTACAAACCTTTATCAGCGAGAATGTATTGATTACCTGTGAAGTAGTCACGACACTGGCTCCACAAGCGTGACTACTTCCATACTGAGACATCCGGAACTGATCCAGGCCATCACATCTCGAAAGAGATAAAACGGCAGTCGTGGTCAACAACCGCCTGGATATTGAGCTATAGAGTTCACGTGAGAACTCAATCACTACAGATACGTGTGGACACTGACGATTGGATACTTTTTGCGACAGTAGTAGGCGAGCCCCATCTTCTTCGGTGCCGCGGTTAGACGGATGAGCGAGCCATCGACAATTCCAATGCAATCAGGGAAGTCGTAGTTCTCGTGAATGTACTCGGACACCTCCTCGTAGCGTGCTTCATCGCCCCAAGTCAACACATCCAATCCAAGCTCCCGTAATGCCTGCACAACTCGCCGGCATCCAGGAAGACAGTTCCCATCCCGACAGCGATCTGCTTGGCTGCTAACATTGCATCACCCCCACGCACACTGTAACACATCAGAAATGCGGCAAGTTGGTAACGTACAGGGTGCTGTGGCTTGTTGCCAGTCAAATAAAAGATGGGGTTCTGTTCGAGGAGGTAGACAAGGCTGTCAAATGTGTCCCGACTCATCCTTCACCACAGTCCGCAGTGCCATTCGTCAGCCGCAATCCTGACATGGACCTCATGATGGATACACACCGGAATGAGAATGAATGCCTGAACCACTGATCTGGCCACTGGAGCGCTGTGCTGAAGTATTTGGTGCAGCGAGGGATTTGGTTGTACGGCCTGCACGAGGTGGTGCACCGGCATTCTGCCGATCGTTGCCTGGCTGCTGCCAAAATGGACAGAGCTATGTTGAAGACTGTGTCCGAGTCTGCGACCGCGAAGTCGAAAGGAGCGATGCTCTCATCTTGGTCTGCATCCAGAGTCAAGGTCGTACGGAGGCGCTTGGACTTGTGTTCCGCTGCGGAAGAAGCGGCAAGCTGGGTCCCACACAGGAAGAGGTCTTCGCCTGTGTCCCGCTTTCACTTGACAGGCGCCCACATGAGGAGTAGTAAAGCAAGCTGTATATGATGTGACAGTACGGGACGGCAAGGAGCAAGCAAATACGGGAAGAAAACACAAAATCCGGCCAGCCATACGAGGTTGTTTCCCTCCGGCCCTTCCGTCGCCCAATCAGGAAGGTAAGCACTCCCATCACCATCATGTCAACCTGCTGTCTCGACTACGTCGACCAGAGTCCTCGTCCTCGAGCGAAGTGAACTATTAGGGGGCTATAGTGGGACACTCAGGTGCTTAGGAGATTTATTTTGCGTCTTTGCTTCCACATCTTGTTTGTGGCACTCTATTTATTTGGTTGCCAGACGGCTGAGGCCCGATGGTGCTTTTCACCACGTATCCCGATCATCTCCTTCCCGTCTTTTTTACCATACTCGCGCAGCATGCTGTCTGTCTTGTTACGGTACAATCAATATGTTATGATTAGTATGACTCGCACCAAATTTCCCCAGTTTGCACCTGTCGGTTTAGATATTTCAGCAAGGACACTGTCGAAGTTCTTGGCTGACGGGGACCTCACACACGCGGATTAGACATTGGAGTTTCGATACACAGACAAATGAACATCGCGCAGCAGCACCAAAGAAGGCAACAGGGACAGCAAAGACTAAGACAGCCAAGAGAAGACATAAAGTTCAGTTCAGCGGCTGGACATGAGTAAATCCCGCGGACCCGTACAAAATAACCTTGGAGCGCACAGCGAGGCGACAAAAGCCAGGTTCAGGACGCTTTTACTCCTGCATGGCATTCTCGTCTGTCGGCTTCCATCGGAGATTGCTCTCGTAAAACTCGATGAGCTAGTGTGGACTCGTAAGTTACCAGTAGTAATAGGCTCCGGCTGGCGCAAGGGCGCACCTTGGAAGGTATCTTGTACTTGCAAACTTCCGACGTTTCTCATCCGCGGCCCTTGCCATTCTTCCTGCGGTAGCCGGATGCATAATAGTAAGGTGTCCAAGCTTCTGTTTTAGCCAGGAACCAAGCACGAGGGTACTCACAGGGTGAAGTAGACGAGCAACTCATTGTTGTCCGTGCGCTCAACGGTGTCGATGCACTCGACGATGTGTTCCCATGTATTAAGGTTCCATCTCTCCATGTCCGCGTAGTGCTCCTCCACCTGGTCCTCCGTGGTCGCTGTGCCGCGTTTTTCCACGTTTCCGGTGCTCTTGCGCGGCTCCTTGGGGACATTCACATCCTCGTCCTGCTCCTCAGAGGGGCGTGCCTGGGCCTTTGCTGGCCGCCCACGCTCTTTGGCGGGAGGTGCTGGTTCCTCCTCCTCGTCCTTTGCCGCCGACTTGCGCGGCTTGGCCGCAGGCTTGGACTTCATGTCTGACTTACGGCCGCTGGTCTTCTTCCCGGTCTTCCTCCAGTAGTCGTCGATAAGCTCCCGCGCACCCCTACACACGCGCCACACAGCATACAGTCAGCACGTGCGCGCAGGGAGGGCCAGGAGGGCTGGAAATACATACTCCACGTCCTTTTCGTCTACCCAGCTGTTGTGCTCCTCGTCGTAGCCCTTCCACTTGACGAGGTAGCCCATCCTTTTCTGTCGTCGAGTCGAGATGCGATCAGCTACGGGCGGCGCGGCGGAGGACGTGTCAGTCGTGAAGTGTGCCACGCACCCCGTCGAAGGCCCCGAGGCGGGCATCCAGAATCATCTCAATCTCGTATTCTTCCTCATCCTCCTCGCCGGAGCTGCTGCCCAACGCCGCTGCCTCCTCCTCCACATGCCCTTCGTTGTTCGACGCAGATTTCTTCGCAGACCGGGGCTGTTCGGACTCGCTGTCGGAGGCAGGGACCTCTTTGGTGACGGACTTGACCATGGCAGCAGTAGTCAACACGCGAGAGGACGAGGGAGGTAGTTGCGGTAGATGGGGAAGATGCTGGTCACAGGCGAAGCCACACAGGCAGCGTGGTCGTGTGAACCGACTCGGACATGCACACCCAAAACGTGACCTCATCCACGTCCTCACCCACGGTCTCGAGCTGGGCAGACTCAACCCAATGGCTTTGCGGCCAACAACATAGCACATACGGAATACTGGAGGTGCAAAAAAGGATGCTTGAGTAGGGAATAGCGGGGGGTATGGGGGTTTTGGGGGGTTAGGGGTAAGGGTGTCCAAGGGTAGGGGTGGGGGGTCATCAGTTCAGACTCTCTTACCTCCCAGTCAAGGGTCAGGGGTATAGCTGCAGGGGTATTTGAAATAGTACATTGAAATGCACTCTTGAATATAGTTGTATATTGAGGGTCATACTGCTTGGCTTACATCAATGCTGCTTAACAGCAGTAGTAGACATCTTGTAGACCATATATATTGCCTATCTAGTACTGATTTCAGCCAAAATCTTCAAGGATATAGCATAAGGGTATGTAAGGGTAAGGGTAAGGGTCAGAAACTTGTACCCTTGGGAAACCCCCCACCCCCCCGTCAGGGGTAAGGGTTTGGGGGGTAAGGGTAGGGGGTGTCACCTCAAACACCCTGGGGTTACCCCCCGCTATTCCCTATGCTTGAGGATAAGATATACAGTTCAAAGTGCAGACGAGCAAAATCCGCAGCAAGACAGCGATGTCAAGCAACCATGACGCGCACAGAGAGCCAACAGAGAGCACCGGCGAGAGCTGGTGTCAAGAGCCTTTAGTCTCCTCCGTGTCGGCGCGACGGGTTCGCACTCCGACCACGGCCGTCCCTTCCACGGCCCTTCTTCGGTCCAGCAGGTGGCGGTCTGACGAATGCGAAGTCACACTGAAGCTGCTGCTCCAATAGGGCTGATCCCGACGCCCCATCAATGGCCGCCTGCGCCTCCCCCATCGTTTCGTACTCCACCTATGCATAGCCCTGGGAATGACGGTGAGCATCTTTGTATCAGGCGGGCAGATGCGAAGAATGGGACTGGAAGCGAGAATGGATGTGTGCGCACCTTGACATAACCCGTCCGTCTGTCCAGGTTGAGATGAAGGTTTTTAATCTCGCCATATTCCTGCAAACTTGTCCATCACGTCCTCCTCGGTGGCCTCTTTGTGCACGTTGGTGACAAGCACAATACAGCGTTCGACAGCTGCACGTTCAAATGACGCGTGTTAGGACGACGGGAGGCTGGGAGGGGAGAACGCTTGGAGCTTGGAAAGACTCACATCGTGCTGCGCGTGTCTCTGAGGTATGCCACGACTCTACTCTATCAAAAACCTGCTCAGAGGTGACCCGCACTCTCGTTCCCTGCAGAACATGTGTGGGCATAACTTAATGCGAGATGTTCGTCTGGAACAGATGGGTTCGAACATACCAGCCACACTCTGGAAACCCCGGCCCTTCCGCCTCACGACCTGACCTGAACGCAGGGGCGGTGAGTAGGGGACTAGTATGAACTGGTCGGGAAACATACCATCGTCAATGTTCATCCCGTCGTCGGACATGGTCAATGCACGGTGGCGGATGGTGTTCAGAGAGTGACTGCAGTGGTCTGGAACAGATCTGAGGCTGCAAACGAGCACCGATGCCTCCACCTGACAGCCGTCCGGACTGCCTTTCTGGGATGGCCGGCTCTGGACGGAGACCATCGACGGCCTGTCGGAGACCAGCGCCGGCGCCGGGACGGCTCCGGGGCATGCCGGTGGGGGACCTCCCTCTGGGTGGAGATTACCGCCCCCCATATCTCCGGACACTGTCACGAAGAAGCTGGCGATTTGAAAAGGGAGACGGCAGACAGCCGGAAGAACCCTCTGCAGTGCGAGTACGAAAAATGGGGTTTGCCGAAGGATTTCCGTCTTTCCATATGGGGTGGGTTCAGGCGTCTACTGGCCGGGCTCCGTATATTTACCTGTGTTTGGTGCCAGCCGCTGTAGAGAGTTGAGGGGCAACATAAAGTACACGTGATCCAGCCTGAGTGAGCGCTTACATGATTCAGGCTGCGTACTACTTCTTGGATTTAATCTCGACCCCCGCTCTAGGATATCGGCCCCTCAACTCGAAACAGCGGTGGGTAGGAGCCTGGCTTTTTGGTACATCCGGGATTCCCATTTCCCATTCCCAATGTAGGAAGACGCCCGTACCCAGACATTAGCGCTGGTACGCATCTCGGGTTACTTTCGGCCCCGGGCCGAAAGGGGAGGGGTTTTCCCTGATGCTGCCACCCACTACCCACGCTCTCCTCCATCCAAGCCGCCACTGTAACCCCAATCCCAGTCACCTTTGTGGGCAACCCAGCCAGTCACCTTTGTGGGCAACCCAGCCGTGTGCCGCTTCCGTCGTCGTCCCAGTGCTGCGCGAGCCTGAGCAGTCTTCACGAGTGCTGTCACGGGTTGGTCAAAGTTTGGTCGTCCGTCCCGACTCGTTCACGTTACTGACTTAATCATGCAGGAGGCCGTCGTGACTACTGTGGGGAGAGATAGCAAGTTCGGCATGGGCGGTCATCGTACAGTACCGGGGTCCCGATAAATGAACATGCCGCTCACCAGGCTCGACAGTGTTGCGAGAGGGAGGCTGAGTGGTACCGAACCTATGAGCGGCGTGACGGACAGCGATCACCGAACGATATAGTTTGGCTGGCCAGATGTCCGCGCGCCTCTGAACGCGAAACAAAATCAAAAAAGTGAAAAATCATAACCACAGGTTCCAACACTCAACACTTGTACCATCATGGTACGACATCCATCGATTCCATAACATGTATGAAAGTGCCGGATAACTGGTCTCGTACCCAGACGGTAGGGTACACCATCCGCACCCCACCACCGCGATTACCCTAGCCCCTTGCGATTGTGCTTCGTGAACACGGTGGGGGCGATCTTCAGGCTGTGGAGGTATAGCGCGAGGTTCTCCTTCTTGTCCTATGCAGCGATGGAGGCGATCTCGAGAGCAATGAGTTGGGCCTGAACGGGGGGGGGACCGGGCGAGTGGACGTACCGTCGAAATGATTCCAGGCCTCCTTGTGGGTGACGGCGATCTGGAATTGATCGCGGAAGAGAACAAACTCCTTTCCGGATGCGTCGAGCTTCTCGACGCCGGCAACAAAGTCGGCATGGCTGACGGACGTGGTGGCGGCGAGATCGATGGGACGGAGGGAGTACGCAGCGGCGAGCGAGATGGAACGGAAGCGGATCGGCGGGAGAGAAGGTGTGGCAGCGGCACAAGCGGATCCGGAGGATGGGCAAGGCGCGCGGCAGTTGCGCAGGCAATGGATAGCGCGGCGATGGCGCAGGCAGAGGCGGACGAGGAGCGCGGCAACGGCGCAAGCGAAGGCGAGCAGAGAGCGCGGCAATGGCGCTGGCGAAAGGCGGGCGAAAGGCGAGCGAGCGGGAGGCGAGTGAGTCCGATTGAAGTCAGAGCCTACCTGCAGGGCTCATAACTTATTGGAGTGCGTGGGCGTGACGAAGGCGAGGGTAGGCTATAATGCAGTGGGCCTCAGTATGCAGCAAGACTATATTCAATATACAGTATTTGAAGCACCTGTAAACGTACGCAGATTAGTGTCTAGCACAAATGAATGAGAAGGAGATGAACACACCCTCAGTTTAGGGGAGCAAGACTGAGGGCAGCGAGACGGGCAAAGGCAAGTATATGTGAACGAGGACCAACGCAGCACGGAAAGCGGCAGAACGTCAAAACTAAACGTTAAACGCGGGCCCGGTGACTCAACGTACTCAACGTCCACGTGGTCATGTCACATCCGACAAGGGCGAGACTCAAGCCCGACGACTCCAGCACGATTGTGTGCTCCAACAGACCCTTCAACCCAACCTAGTAGAGAGAGCTACTTACATGATGCTTTACGGTGATCATATCGACTTCGTAAACTGCCCCTTTACTCTTATGGCGAGCTAGTAGCTAACGCCATCTTTTCCTAGGCAATCGACGAAGGGGGAAACTGGACGCGCCCTGCACCCTTGCCCGAGAGCGATCTGGCAATGCTGCATGGGTTGACACCCGCTCAAATCCAATCAGTCGTCTCTTTTCGCATTCGGGAATATCGCTCCACGATCGAAGACATAACCGGCTTCATCCATCTGCTGTCCACCATTCACAACGCTGCAGCACCGGTCCACGCCAAACTGCCTCCCGAGCTTCTCATCCAAGTCTTCTCACTGGTGTCTCCCAACCGTCGAGAGCATATCAAGCTCACACACGTCTGCAAGCTTTGGCGTAAGCTGATCCTCAAGACGCCGGAGTTTTGGGCAGACATGATTCTGACTAGCGGGCAGCCAAAGCTTTCCACGGACTTTAACTGGATGACCAAGTTCATCCATCACTCCACACCGCTCCCATACGCATTAAACGTGGGTCCCAACGTTCCGTTTCTGCAGTCTCTAGAATCTCGTGGGTACCTGAGCCGTCTCTCTGAGCTGTCTGTCCATTTGGAGGACAGATTTGCCCTCCTCATGCTCACGATGCCAAACTTGGAGACTCTCCGTTGTGCGTCTATCGGGCCTCGCTTCCTGGATCTACCTGCGCCGGATGTTGATCACACCATGCCTGCCACTTCCCAAAGGTTTCCTCGGTTGCGGAAACTGGAGTGCCTCAACGGCTGTGTTTTTGCACCGTCGCTGGCGTTCCCATCCCTCAAGATCTTGATCCACCACGATCGCCCCCTCGAGATCTTCTTGTTTTTGAAGGGACTAGAGTTGTGCATAAACCTAGAAGAGCTGTTCCTCCTCAACTGGGCTTCCCCAATACACCCACCGACTCCCATTCCTACTCTCAATCTTCCCTGTGCCATTCCCCACTTGCGCTGCTGCCATATCGATGCCCGTCACGTCAATGTTGCATCTTTTGTGCTCGAGTTCCTCTCCAACGTCACCCTGCCACCCACCGCCCACCTGTCGATAGAATCTGCCTCGCAACTAGAGTGGATAATACCCACCTCCCCGCCGCCTACAGTCGTCCAAACTGTCGACGTCGCTGTGGTAAATTTGTCGTCAGACGTCAGCCAGAGTGCCTTGCATCACGAAGTCCACGGTTTCGCCGGGGGCTCTGAGTGCCTCACGCTCAAAACATGTCAAGCGCCTTGGGTAGCGATGCCCACAGCGTGCGACTGCTCGGATACTCTTTGCGGCATTGCTGCCCTATTATCATCCGGGAGGCTCACTTGCTTCGTGCTCCAGTTCGGAAGCGGCAACTCCGTGACCGTGGACGCTTGGCTGCAAGTCCTTGCCGCCCTTCCCCTCCTCGCCGACTTTACAGTGAGTATCAACTCGTGCCGAAACCTTCTCCGTGCATTCCGACGCCCAAGCGGAGAAGGCAAGGCCGTGTTGTGTGCGGGTCTCAAGCGGCTCTCGATCGAGTGCACGAATGGGAGCGGCGTGCACGAGCTGCTGGTTATGACAATCGAGTGGCGGGCTTCACTGGGTCTGCGGCTCGAGAAGCTGGAGTATCGGAATACTGCGTCTGCGTCAGTCCCGTTGTCGGAGAGGCGACTGCGGCGGTTGCAGGTAGCCGTCCCAACGCTCTATACGATGCCTTAGGACGAACGACGCGCTGTTTCTGGTAAGCCTTTAGAAGTTACAAAAACTGCCTACTCATAGCTTCTGATACTCTCTCGTCACTAGCTTCAAGCTGGACAGCAAGTTGTTTTTGTACCGTGATGACCGGGGCGCGGTTTCAGTAAGCTGAGATAGTAGAGGTTCAACATGTGCTTCTCCAAGCGTCTCGATTCATTGAATGAGGTTCCCGATCGGTACTAGATCCACGGTGCTGTATAATAAAATACCTGTCATGTTGTTCCCTCGAATTCGACCTGCTGTTATGCTTACCTTGTAGGACGAAGATCATGGTCGGGGTTGAGGAGACGGGAGGCGGTGAAGAAGTGCTGGCATCATGGCCTCATGCTCACGAAGGACGACATTCTTTCTTCGCCATCACCGCTGTGCAATATTAACTCGAAGTTAGTTTTGCAATACCGCGGCCGGAGGCAGCAGTTTCAACTTCGTGGATGCAGAACTTCCCAGAGCGCCGACTCAGTCGCGTACGTCACCCGCTCCTCCGAGGGTCGGACAAGATACTGGGCTCCAGCAAGTCTCACTCCTCCATGAATCTGTTGTTTCGTGAACAGAGTCCACCAACATTGCCATCAAGAACGGCATCGCAAGTCGACTATGGCTATGGCTATGGCTATGGCCGTAGCCATAGTCGGCAAGGCGGTAAACATCAGCAAAAGTGAAAAAATGTCGGCCAGATGTGCGGACGCTGCCGCCACGGCTCATAAGCGCGCGGGCGCGCAAGACCGCCCGATTTGAGCGACAGGAGGGCATCATCGCGCAATCCTCGCAATCTCGCGCGCTTTGGCGGCGGGATTACATCCCCACACTCACACTCTCTATGATGGCAGAGTTGCGCACAGACCTCCTACCATGCAATATCTCTATGTGTTATGTAATAATGTATAATAGTATACATAACTCGGAACAAGGGAGGGCGGGAGCTCAGCTACGTTCTCATACTTATATGCTGTGAACATCCCTCAGAAACACAACAACGGTTGGACGAGGTATCCTCAATGTCACGGGCATTACGTTCAAACTGTATATATGCTGATCGGAATGGATGGTGGAGAGCTACTGCGACGTACCGTGAGCTGCTCGCTTTGAGCCACTAACCCTCCTCTGCTTCAGCGGCGTAGCCCTGTCACCCCTTCAAGTCCCCTCTCCTTCTGAGATTGGCGCTATGCCGTGACTTCCTGAAGTCATGATTTCCCGTTTGCTGGTCGATACGCGTACGGCGATGTCAGAGAGAGATCCGACCACCGTTGACAACATCCACTGTCTTCTTACATTGGTCGGCGATGATATTTGTCTTCCTGAAGACATTGATGAGAGGGATCCGGAGGATCAGAGTGGCCAGAGGCAAGAGACGTGGTCGAGCAAGGATGGCCGATGGCGGTCGACTCCGGTGCGTGCTCACGTGATTAACATTTACTGTCGCGTCTGATGACGTCATCCGGTTTTGACAGTCCCATAAACGGCCCTGCCAGAGAAATACGCGAACACCCTGGTTTCCTTCCTCCCACCATCTGGACTCCCCTTATCTTCTATCCGCACTCGCCATCTATCTGTAGGACTCCGAGGGAGAAGGACAAGTCGTGGCCTCCCCTTTTCGACTCCTCAAGGCCCCGTCGCCATCTCCACTGAGCTCAACAATGCCTGCGGGAGGTTTTCACGTAAGTCTGCCTTGACACGTGCATATATGCTCCGATACATATGCGCATATACTCACTGTCCTTCGCCTAGTTGCTTTTGAATATATACTTCAGCCTCATTCGGTCTGCTTGCCAGTGCGTTATTCCTCTTGAACGTCACCCTGATTGCTCCGAGGCAGTGTCCACCATCCGTATGTCCCCCACGTTGTCGAGCCCATCCTTATCCTTGTCCGCCCCAGCGTTGGGGCTAGTCTCAGCATTAGGCTCAGGCTGTGTCCAATCGCGTGGCCCACCACGTCATCGTTATCCGCCGCACGTATTCCCACATCCACGTCTCCGCCCTTGTTCCCATTCCGATTGTGAATCCCTATGCCCACCTTGTTGCTTGTGCACTTGCACTCACACTCATATCCAGGTAGTTGGGAGCCCAATAGCTGGTGAGAGGACCCGGGCAATGCCGCGTACATGAGGATACACCGGTTAGGATGCATTGGCGACGGTGAGTGTCTTCCTTCTGCATCGACATGCTGGTTTCCGGACAAGGTTAGCAAGACTGATAATGTATCAAAAGCACTGCCAAAGAAGTCGGCATTGCCGTTTCGCAGCATCAAGGCGGTAATTCATGGCTTGGGAGGCTCGCAAAGGGGGCGGTCTGCATGGAACTCCTGAGTACGTGTACTTTCAATGCCGGTGAGCAGCGCCGTCTTGGGGCGGACGTCATATTTTGATTACTGAACACTACCCAACAATCAACGCTACCAGTGTCTTCGCGCAGATCAGTGCTTCGATTAGCAGCTTGCAAAAGTACGTGCATAGCACTTTATTCCATTTGCGAGCAGGAGAGGCGCTGACTGCGGTGCACGGTTGGGTCATCTGGACCGGAAGGTCGGGCAGTCGGGGGCTTCGTTGTGTTCCTCCGTATGTTCGTGGCCAGGAGCAACCGGCTCTCGCATGCTAGCTCCTATGTTTTGACTTGTATGTGTATGTCTTGTTACCATCGGTTGATCTCTCCACCTGCCTGTTTCCCAGCCCGACTTGGAACGTCTGTAGGCGAGAGCGAAACTATATTTAATATGCCTGGCCACTTTAGTGGACTAGGTCTGTATTTCAGTATGTCGACAGTCCATGTAGCGGTGCCATCAACACGTGGTGGAAACCATATTTAGGAAATCCATCAAACGGACCCCTGGCACCTATGAGCATCGTCGTGCTTTTCGTTTTCGACTTTCTCTGATTGGCATCCATGTGTTCTGCTGCTTGGAAGCGTGGGGCCTGGGCAGGGCACATAAGACTTACTCGCTTCTAGTAATTACTGGGACAACCACAACTGAGTAGGAGGGCAGTATAGTGCGCAAGGGCGGGCTTTAGCCTGCCCGCAGCGCGCTATTTACCCCGACATCGGACGCCCTCTATCTAAGATTCTTTCAGCAGATACTTGATACTGGGAGCAGTGGCCAGGTCCGCCCGGAGGGGCAATGTACCTATTATATTTAGATTGTATATAGCTTGCTACCGTCCCATGCAACACGGTGAAGCCAAGACCACCTTGGACGCATGCTGCAGACCCTCTCCACCTCGGCCACTGATTGCATGAGCTTTTTAATGTTGCCTCAACCCGCAATACACAAAAGCCCTGGCTATCTCATAAAAGTGAGCATCGGAATATCGACACGGTATGACACTGCCGCCACCACGATCCGATGCAATCCTCACGAGATCTCGTGAGGATTGCATCGGATCGGATGGGTTGGCCTACCCTCCCACCTCTCGGGGGCAAGATCCCGTGGGCAGGCCATCGAGCCGTTACGCAGACCATTTTGCAGGGACATTGCATGCGCTTTTCATGCTTCCCTTGGCCGGCGCGTACAGGCAAAGTTAGACGACACTTTTACACTTTTGCTGATGAATCTACCGTCCCCGAATGGTCTCCTGTCACAATCATATTCCTGACCTGAATTTTTCGTACAGCCCTTTCCGAAATTGATGTCCGCGCGCCTCTGAACGCGAAACAAAATCAAAAAAGCGAAAAATCATAACCACAGGTTCCAACACTCAACACTTGTACCACTGGCATGATGGTAGTACGACATCCATCGATTCCATAACATGTATGAAAGTGCCGGATAACTTGAATCAGGAGTTTTGGTGAAGTTACTCGTGAGAAAGATCCGAATCGTCATCAGTCATGCCGCAGAGGAGAGAATCATGTTCTGAGCCACCAGCGAGCCTTGACGCCTCAAGCATTGCTAGAAAAAATCAGAGCAGCAGTAAAACGCGTGCAATGTATCTGTACTCCAATTCCACCAAGATAAGTATCCATTTCTCCAAAGGCAACTCAGCGCGTTGGTAGGGACTACAACGAGGTCTGCAGACCGAAGGGCGCCCTGCCCTTGATGTGCGGGATGACGAGGTGTGCTGCTGAACCTAAACTCAACGGAATTTTCGACGGACATCGACATCAGGACTCGCTTTGATGACCATACGTCCCACATGGAGCTCATTCATGCATGCTGTGGTGAGCCATGAGCCCTGGCAGGCCGTTGAGTCCCCCTCCATGAATTTCTGGATTTTTTGATTTTTTTCGAGCGGAGTGGCGCGCGGCCATCAATATTCAATTTCGGAAAGGGCTGTATCCCTCGTCGTGGCGTCTGGCGAGGCCGCGAGGGAGGGCTTTCCAAGTGAACTGACTTGGAAGAATTGAGCAGCCCTTCTGACCTCTGCTCAGCCTCTGCCTCTTCCCCTCGTTCGGAGCTTCCCACTTACCAAATCGCCCCCTCTCCCATGCAATCAGCTACCCCATCGAACCCGCCACTTTCTATGGTCCAACCTCGGCTCCTCCACCTCCCCTTACATCTTCCCTCAATCCACCTCCACGTCTTTCCGTCAGACTGAGCTCGTCGACGAGGAGCCCGTCGCGCTCCACACTTCCACCTGAGTCCCCGAACCTACCCACCGCTCCCTTGGCCGAGCCCACCTAGCGTTGGGGCAATCTCGACTCGACAGACCCCGCCCTTCTCGGTCAAGGTGACCATAGACGGCAGAGACCACTATGAGGAGGTTAACTGGTACCATCCCGCCCTCCGCGCGCCCTACACCCACCCCGGCTCTGGCGTCCTCTCCCCGTTTCTCGCTCACATGCTGCACGACCCGGACAACGTGCTGTATTCGGTCAGCACGCAGGCTCACCCCACGCTCGTGTCCCCCGCGACGCCTCAATCCCCCACCGCGGACTAGTTGCGAACGCCCGCATCCTGACCCGTAGTTCCGCCGCGAGCACACCGGCTGGGTGCTCCTCCTCTCCAAGCATCCATGGTCTTCCCGCCGCTCGTCAGCGAGCCGAGCCCGAGCTCCCAGTCCTGGGCTAGATGTGACAGAAGCCAACCAACTCGTGCATCGTGGACGGCGAGCAGCTATTCGTGCAGATGAACCTCACGCACCACTGGCTCCGGTACGATAAGGCGGTCGACGGGGCGAAGCTCAACCCTCCCTATGCTCACGGCCAATTCCTGCTTGACCTCTATCTTGGCTGCCAGTGTTCGATATACTGCCTGATCTCCGGCGTCATCCTGGGGTGATTCCGCTCACGCTCATGATCGAATTTATGCTGGGCAGAATGGCCCATCGCGATTGACGTACGGTTAGAAGGCGACGGCGCGAGCTGGTTGGAGGACGGTGCTCAGGTGAGTAACTCAGTTTCTACCCGTTCGTATCTGCTTAGGACCACCTCTACTACTCCGTCCCCCTAGAAACATGCATCCGGCCCCCTAGCAGCCATCGGGAGGCACGGAGATTGCAACAACTTCACCCCTATGACCGCCGTGCTTATGATCAGGGACCAGGCCCTCAGCTACACCAACTTCTGGCCAAGGACCAGAACGGCTTCAGCGATCCGTGAGTCTCGAGCCTATTGCGTCCCTTTATGCGGTTCACGAGCCGCCGTCCTCATGGCCCTGTCTGTGTGCTGTTGCGATCCAGGTTCCTCGTCGTGTCGCTCCTCGGAAACCATCATCAACAACCCTAAGTATGCGACCTTCGACCTCCCCATCCACCTGTCGCTCGCGGATAAGCTCGGGGTTGTCGAGCTCCTCGTCTGGGACAAACACATGCTGCTCAATAAGGACTACCTCTGAGAGGCATCCCGTTAGAGGACTGGTTCAGGGACGGCCGGGCATTCTTCGATGACATGGACAACAAGGTGCGCACCGTTGTTAACTGAGCGAAACCATCTCGTGCCAGCGCAGGCTGAGTGGGGGTGCTGCGCAGCTCATATCCACGAACCTCGTCTCGACGCGCAACTCGTGGCAGGCTACGGGGCATATGCAGGTCAAGCTCGGTTTCGTGCTGCCCCCGAACACCGCCCCCCTCATGGACTTCCGCGAGATCTATTATCAGCTTGTCAAGCGGACGCGCCCTAGTCTCGTATCTGCTCCTCCGGTGCGTGCTCAGCCCGTGGCGCATGCGTCCAGCTGACGCCCCGCGTGCTTGATCCTTATTCGTTCCACAGACCGATGGTATCGGCACCATCCGCTCGCACCTCGAGGGCCCGGCGTACCAAGATGAAGGCCTGAGCTCGGACGACAAGGGCGAGGACGAGGCCGCGAGGATGAGGGCGAGGACGAGTCCCCCCAAGGCAGCCGCCTCGCCAACCTGTACATCCCGCCCTCGCAGAGCCTCCTCCCCACCGACATGGAGCAGACGCCCCAGCAGTGACTGCCGTCCACGCTCCCCGGCAGCTGAGACCACTTATATTACGCCAAGGCCCACCGCGGTGCTCAAGACGCCGCTGGCTAGGTCGCCTGGGTTCAAGATCCCGAGCATGTTCCCGCGGCGGTAGAGCACACAGCGGTCGAACTCGGAAGACTCAGTCACAACCTCCGCCTCGACCACGACGTCGGCCGCAAACGGCAGCATAAACCTGACCAGCTTGCTGCCCTCGTCTGGCACGGGCTTCAGCAGCTCGGGAGCACTCACCGCGCCGAACTCTGGGACGTCGACCCCGATCACGCCTAGCGCGGCGCCTGGTTTTATCCCCCGCCCGGCGTCCGCGCAGCACCAGCAGAAGTCCAAGTTCCGCAAGTCGTGGGGCCCGAAAAGCAAAGACTACAACTTCAACGTGGCGAATGACATCATGGGCATCGTGATGCTCGAGATCCAGGGTGCGAAGGACCTTCCGAACCTCAAGAACAGTGTCTTGCTCTCTTGTGTCTGCGTTTATTGGGTTCGGGTGCTGACGGGGGAGAATGACAATGACAGTGACGCGCACGGGGTGGGACATGGACCCGTTCGTGGTGGTGTCGTTCGGGAAGAACGTGTTCCGGACGCGCGTCATTCGGCACTCGCTGAACCCGCATGGGACGAGAAGATGCTGTTCCATGTCCGCCGGTACGAGACCACATTCAAGGACCGTGCTCGACTTGGACAAGCTGTCGTCCAACGACCACGTCGGCGGTGCATCGTTCGACGTCGCGAAGCTCATTACGAACGCGCCGATTAGGGGGCGGGGCTAGATCCCGGTGAGGAGGACGGGATGTGCTTGATGACGGAGTTCACGCTCGCGCTCTCGACGGCGAAGGAGAAGCCTTGGGAGTCCAAGCACAACCTGATCATCACGTTCAGGTAGTGTAGTCTCTCCCGCCTGAAAATACTGTCCTAATCGTATGAACAGAGCGCAGTACCCTAAAGGTTTACGATGCGCTCCGCCACAACTTCTAGCGCGAGTACCTGAAGCAGTATCACACGGACGATAACGGCACGATGTCCCATCTCGAGCTCACGTCCATCCTTAGCTCGCTCGGCTCGACGCTCTCTCGGAGCACTGTCGAGACCTTCTGGACGCGCTTCAAGAAGCGCTCACACGAGGAGCCACTTACGGTGAACGAACCGATCCAGTGTCTCGAGACGCAGCTGGGCCGCCCGGCTCACGAAAATAAGCGCATCAACTTCAACCACACCATTATGGACACGTCCACGCCTGTCACGCCTGCAATCATCAGCGGCCTCGAGGGGCAGCAGAGCCTCAGCTTTGACAAGCTCGACTTCTCGGGGCTCCATCATGCCCCAGCTCGCGAGGCGAATCCAACAGTGAGCTGCAGCCGAGCGTGCCCCCTGTGTACACCACGGAACCGATGCAGCAGGCGCTCGAAGCGGCGGCACTGGGCCTGTCCTCGACGCCATCCGCGTCGTCTGCGTGCACTTAGGCCGTGTCCGCGCCATCGGACGCGGAGGACTTGTCGAACGGGTCCAGTGGGTCAGATTCGTCAGCTAAGCGTCTCATCATCCTCAAGAACTGCCGGCTGTGCCAACGGCCGCGGCTAAGCTTGAAGCCGGAGGTGGACATCGTGACACACCTCGCGGTGTGCGCGAGCCCTAATTTGGCGTGCGTCGACAAGATCGTGGTCGGCAACTATCTGACGGCGAACCAGGCGCAGCCCAAGTGGTACGTCTCCGTGGGCGACTACAAGCTTGGCGCGGTGAGTGTTGACATTCGAGCATCGCGTGAGGGTTCTAACGGGTGTCGGTCTACGGGCAGAATTCGGCGAACATCATCTTGCAGAACCACTTGACAGGCCAGCTCGAGGAGGAGAAGACGCAGGTGTACGTGCGGTTGGGTATCCGGCTGCTGTACAAGGGCTGGAAGAGCCGCATGGCAGGGGCTCAAGGTGAGTTGACCTGGGCTCGAGGTGAGTTGAGCTGACATATTTGCTGACCTTCCGCCGATCATAGACCCGACCCAGCGTGTATCTGCATCTTCATGTGGTCTGGCTCATTGAGGGTTTGATCTATGCGAATGTAGACTAGCGGATCGGGCAGTTGACCTCAACCTGAAGCTTATGCCTGAGTATGTTCTGCCCACGCTCGACCTGGAGAAAGTTGCGAGCACGTGCTGTTTGCTGATGGGAGTTAGGACACTTGGATGCTATATTGCGCTGACCCTGACGGTATTTACTCGCTCTGCGCAGCAGTTCCATACAAGTTTGTACAGATGGTTTCTATCACTTTATCGTACAAGTCAACCATATGATATGATTCTCGCCATGGCCCGCGCCGTCTTTGTGATCCGAGATGCATACAGCTAAATCCATTGCGTGCAGCCCAACCCGACGCATTTGTAGACCCGCTGTGTTGATGCAGCCTCTGTGGCTACCATAACTTCTTGAAGGAGCCGCGTATGCATATCCTCCGGCCAGTCCTCGCTTTCTACAACATTCTTCAGTGCAACTCGGAACGATGGCAAAGCGCGGTTAACCGCTCGACTAAAAGCAGTGCACTTCTCGCGCATGGCCCACTAGAACTTGCTCGAGCGAGAACGGAACTGCCGGAATCCCATACCTATCATCAGTGCGAGGAGTGCGAGCGATCCGGAGGTTAAAGATCTTGTTCCACTGCTCCCAGTTGCTCGCGAAGCGAGCCGTCCTGGCATCAGCTTGGAAAATGTCGCTGCTGAGATGTGGTCCGTCCAAACATTCGACGTGGTACCACCGCTTGCAATCACCAGGGCACCATCTCATCTCATCACTATGCGGAGAGTATTGGTGTTCCTTGGTGCAGCCTGGATGGCAGAAAGAGTACGCTGGCTGTGCGTTATATTAGCCGTGGTATTCAGAGTGTTGGTCATACTTTGCTTGACTTGCCTCTGCTGCAAACAGCTCACTGTCAGGCTGATACTGAATGTAGACGTCGGTTTGCGTGTACGGCTGTCTAGGCAGCAGCGGTGGAAAGGTGACACCAACAGGTTCCAGGTGCGCGACAAGTGCAAAGTCTTCGATCCGACACCCTGCGAAGGTTATGCGACCCGTATTGACCAATTCATCTGCGCCACCGAGGCCGTTGACGACTGTGGAAGTGGCCGCGTCTTCAGTTGCGAAGGACCAAGTGCCCTTGATCTCGCTAGCCCGCACAAATTCAATCCCTTTGAATACGAACTGGCGCAAGATTAGGCTCGGCACGCAAATACAGTTAGGCTACGTACTTGCTGCTTGTCTTCATGCCAAGTGATGGACTCGATGAGGTTCGGCTCCATAAGATCTAGTCCCCGCATGCGGGCCTTGTCCGGAGTCGTACCGATGGGAACAACCCACACACTGTATGCTGTCAGCACCAAGATGATACGAGCGACGCTAGATGCTCAGCACATACAAGTTGGTACAATAGACCTCCTCTGCATTTTTGCCTTGGCCAAATAACTCCAACGTCAACCAGTGTTCGAGTGCACGTCGACGAAAAATCACTTACTCTGTCCCACGTTGCGTTCCTCGCCATCATTGAAGTCGTCCTCATTCGCATCCCAAGCAGTCCGCTTGTCTGGCATGTGGGAGGCCTGACGTCCACCCCGCAAAGGCATTTTGGTCTTGAATTCCCGAAGGGTTTGTGTGACGCCACTGGGATGCTTAGGTTCTACTTCTCGTTGTGAAGCTGTTCGTCTGCATGGAGCATCGATGCAGCTTGGGTTAAATCATAAAATTATTGAATTTTCCTTACATGAAACGGGGATGCTTGTACTCGAATGCCGAGCGGGAGCAGGGTTTCGTGAAGACGATGATAGAGCACAGCAAGCAGATATCGCGAGGCTCGCTCTGCTGGGAACCGGAGATCGCGCGGGCTGTCGGAGCGGCCAGTGGCTCACAAGCACTGGGCGAAAATCCTCTCGCACTAGGCGCGTCCGAGGGGTGAAGCTAGTCGTAATCAAAGCGGTTGAACCGGAGGGCGATAGCGCACAGCTTATCAACCAACGGGTCAGCGGAACAGAGCTAATCGTGTTCGCGCGCCGCTCCCAAGTGTGTCCGAGGCCGTCTGACGCCGAGAACGGTGCAGAGCTTGCATGGTGGCCGGAGGTCATGGGAGCAGAGCAAGTCTTGCTCTCGCGGGACGGCAGGTCGAGACACGATAGGGCGGTCGTACATGGCAGATTGGGGGTGAAGGAAAGGCTTGTATTGCAAGGGCTTCGAGCCCGTTCTTATATACCTGTATGTAGACGTTACTCTAGATAATTCCATCCTAATGTAGAACAAAAAATTGTCAGCAAACGAGTGTGGTAGTAAAATCTAGAGAATTCCCGTCCTCTCGGGGACAGGCGTGAAAGGTCGTGGACGCACATAGTTACCCTACTATACACTGGTATTACTAGTGGTCCGGCGATGACAAATCGCCTAGTTTACTGGGGAGCCGGGACCGGCCGCGATACTACCATACCTTGTGTTCCCTTGCCGGCCGGGCTCCTCTGAAATATATCCTGAATCCGAGCCCTCTGATACCTTCTAAAGTAAAAGGCCGTGTGCTATAGCATAGATTTATTGGTCTGCGTGGCCGACGGTCGCCCACGGGGACGGCTTTCATATCTTAATCATTTCGCCGGTCGGCCAGTGTAGGGACTACAACGAGGTCTGCAGACCCGAGGGCGCCCTGCCCTTGAGGGTCGCAGACCCCCTTCCCTCCCCTAATCTGGTACCTTCCCCGTGACCTTACCCCCCCGATTAGGACCGTTAGGGTTCGGGTTCGGGTTCGGTTAGGGTTCGGGTTTTGGTTAGGATTAGGTGGTTAGGGTTCAGGGCGCCTCAACACTTATTGGCCCCGGAGCCCGTCTATTTTTAAGGCGCTAAGGGACTTTGCACGAGCGCTTTTGGCTCGGCTTTCTCTCGGATCGGTTCAAGGGAGGGTCGCAGACCTAGGTGGCTCCCGCACCTCCTCCATCCCGCTCCACCCCGGAAGCTCTAACCTCCTTCCTTGTGTATCCGCCCTCAGGTTTTCCGGATATGCGCGGTCGCGCGCTGCGGACCCCGCTCAATTTCACACCTTTCTTGAGTGGACGGCCGCCGTGGCACGCCTTGAGCATGCGCGGGCGCGGGAGGAAATGAGGGGGGACTCGAACCTCGTGAGTACCCCCGCTCCACCCCCGGGCCCACTGCCGGACGCAACGTCGAGGTGGGTGAGTTCCAAGGTGGGGAGCGCGAGGAGGAAGGTGGCGGCATCGTGAAGGGGTGCACCAGAGGCTGGTGAACGCGAGGCAGCGGAGGGCAGGCTAGCAGTGGCAGGGGACATCGTCCGCGACGTGGCTGAAGAAACTCGGGGAGTGCCGTGGGACGTAGGTGATATCTAGGGCCTGCAAAGGGGCTCCTTCAATGCCCGTCACCTGGCACAAAATTCCAGAGAACAAGAAGTTCCTCAATTTTTGGACAGTTGTGCAGCGCCGCGGAGAGGCACGACAGGTCGAGGTTCTTCGATACACCGAACATGCTCTACGTGGCATGTAGACCCACCTGGGTGAGGTGACGGAGCTGGTCACGTATGGGTTTCTAAACTATGACACATCGCAAGCACATCGAATGCGAGAACATACCACGACCTGCCACGGCTTCCTCATCTCTCCCGACCCCGTCGTCTTCTCCTCAACTTTCACAGCCTGGAACACCAGATTGTCGTTCACCTGGACCTCAGTCCCGAGCCAAGCGCACCAACACTGGCCATACCCGCTCAACGCGACGAGCGATTGGCTGCAGCTCCACCTGACCACCGTGAGAGCGCTCATATCTGCCTTTGCGCACTCACCAAGAACCTCTTGCTTCGTGTACATCCCCGCCGGCTCGTAGTGTGCGGGCCCGAAGAGGTGCTGCAGCCCAACCGTGACGGACGTCCCGCCTCACCTGGCTCTTGTCCCCAAAGTGACCAAGTGCATCCTTCCCCTCTCCGCTCACCAGCCACGCGAGGAGTAACTCGTGCGTTGTGATGATACCCTAGCCTCTGGTGAACCGGTCGAACTGCGTGCGGTCGCGCCGGATCTCGCCGCACGCCTAGTGCACCTATAGCTCCATCTCGGGGCAGCGCAGCTTGCCCTTGGGGAAGTGGGGTCCTTGCTCGTCCAACTTGACGTTGAAGAAGAGCGATGAGTCCACGGGATACAAGGACGCGCGTTGCCCCTTGTGGACGTGGTGGCGATGTAGGTTTGAACGACGAAGCCCTTGAACGCGTCGCCGATACAGTGCCCGGCTTGCCCGGCGCGCTCGGTATTGAGAAGACAGTGGAGAGCGTCGGGGTGAAGCCCCGTTCGTGCGCGAAGGCGTCAACCATACGGTGTGGCTGGCCCTGGAATGCCTTTGTGCACGAGTTGAGGCCATACACGTGTGGGCCGATGTTGTCTGTGCCGTAGATAGGGAAGATCGTGCTCTTCGAACGCAGAGCTACGCCAATATCAATAGTATATATTTCGTCAATGTTAATGGTGCAGGAGATTGAGTGTAGGGTTGAGTGAAGAACAGGTGAGTCGAGAACACACGTACAGCGGAACAGGAATCGACCTTGCCGCGAAGCAGGAAGCCTGGCCGCCTGGCTGTCAGACATCGGCAGTCGGCGCACGGCAACCCCCCCGGAGCTCGCTGTTCCCTCCAACCCATCATCGTCTGCACGAGCAGACAGAGGGTCTCCTGTACGCCACAGCGCAAGACACCGTCTTTGGGGTACACACCTCACCAGGCTGGATGAATATCCAACGCTTGGCCATGGCGAACGTGTCCGATACCCAACGCGGCGGGACACTCCGTTACCGCCTTCTTTCTGCTTCCCCGCAACCACCATGACCCGTCTGAAATTCTGCCACTTCAGTCGGCGGTCGTGACGGCAAAGGGCGGAGCTATCGTCGCAGGAAGTGATTGGGTGGGCCCGGATGCTGGTGCGAGTCGTCGGGCCTCGGGGCTCTGGTGCAGCGCACGGGGAGGCCCTGCAACAGACGCTGCAGGGACCTACAAGGGCAAAGTACGTAAGTAAATTGATTATCCGAGGACGGACGCAGACTCAAACACCGCGATAATGGAATTCCTGCCTTACGCGGTGACAGAGAGCGCTGAGGGCGTCCATCCACGAGCTTGACCACGGCGCCGTGCCCGCGCATAGCTCAGGGAGTCGATGCAGATAAGATGTGTGCATGGCCGTTCAGCGTGTCTCAGTGGCGGCTATCGGCATCTGCGCACACGGGACGGTGGCAGAGGACGGGAGATGGGGCGGGTGCGGGGTGCGATCAAAACAAGCCTGAGGGCTGCGGCTCGAGGCTGCGTCCATGAAAACGAGCTGCCAGACAGCAGCCTCCCGGCGCAGAACCGAGTAGCTAGGCTAGGGACGGTACAGCGCAGACGGGCAGGATACCTCCGGCTCTCCGAGCGCGAGGGCGTGCGTGTAGCCGTCTCCGACCTTCGACGAAGGCACAACGGGTAAGAAGCGGCGGGGGGAAAGGAGATCGATTCCGCTGGGGTCCGTGTGCGAGAACTTGGGGAGGGATGTAAGTATATGTAATAGCGCAGACAGTCGGGAAGCGGTCAAGCTCGCCTCGAGCTCTCTGTCCTCCGCTGTCCGCCCTTGCTCCTCGCCTTGCCTTGGTCGCCCTCCGCCATGCCACTGGCAGACCCCGTAAGGGCGTCGTACGGCGGACGAGACGGGGAGCACTGCCGAGTGCCAGCCGAAAGGCCGAGGTATGCTTCTATTTCTGCTCTGCACAGTGGCCGTCGTTATTGACTTGAATGACTGTCGCCCTCCAGACATACCTGCGGATTAAATAGCGTCCCGCGATCGACTTGGAGGTCTGGTAAGCAAGCCCGGCGTCTGAGCTCACCCTAACCGTTCTCACGACGGCGTGACTGGCAGGGCGGCTTGCGGTCGGACTGCGGGGGAAACTGGTGGGTTATCATGAACTATGAGCAGTCAGCGATTCGCAGTGTATGATACCACGATGGCTGAGTACATAGTAGGACGGGTCGAGTGTTCGGGCACGCTGTGCGCTCCACGGATGTTGCGAGTGTATGTAGCTACTTTGCGGCGGGAACAGTGTGTGCGGCGCAGCGGCAGATGCGCGGAGTTCGGGGGCGGCGGGGAAGCAAGGAGACTGAAAGGGCGGAGAGCCCGCGCTGCAGCTGGCGGATGGCTGAGGGCTCGGAGGAGTCGCGGACTCGGAGATGGAGGACATGCAAGCGACGGCGGGCACCGCCACTGGCTTAATGGAAAGGCCAAGGAGGCGCTGGCGCTTGGTGATGCGGGACGTGCCGCCGCGCGGGATCTAGATCTGGGGCGCGATCGAGTGCCGCAACTCGGTCGAGGGGAGGAGGGCGCTGGAGGGCTTCAAGCTTCAAGCTTCAAGGCTTCACTTCGGGGGTTTCGTCATGTTGGACCGGACAACATGCCTGTTAGAATAGAATTCAGTAGCTAAAACAATGTATCGAATGTTGAATCACTTAATGTTTGAAATTTAATCCGGGACTTGAGCTGGTTTAAAATTTCTTATGTTCTCCTGCATGTTGCGCCGCGCAACATTGCATTCAGCAATTGAATTGTTCCCTGGAATAAAAGTCAAGACAACGTTGCAACCGTGGTGCGGGCCAGCATTTGAAAGATTGTCTGGGCCCAAATGTAAATCAACATATGAAATGTCGATTCACCTGTAAACGCGGTCAACATTTCAACTTTAATCCGGATTTTCGGTTGTCAGGAGATAATCGGCCGCTCGTCTCCCGCTCATCGGCCGCTCGTCTCCCGCTCATCGGCCGCTCGTCTCCCGCTCATCTCCCACTCATCGGCCGCTCGTCTCCCGCTCATCGGCCGCTTACCTGCCGCTTATCGGCCCTTCGTCTCCCGCTCATCGGGCCGCTCACCACCGTTACAATGTGACGCAAGGCGTCACGTTCTACGATACGCCCGACGTCATTGGGACTTTGAGGTTCCAAGAAAAGCTTACCATTCAATACGATGTCGATTTTTACGGCCGGGAAAACGTCAGAAAGACGACAACGTTCGCGTCAACATTTTCGACCCATTACGATCTCGACATCCTGGCTCTACAACTCGACAAAGGTTTCAAGAAACACCGCGCCCGCTCTCGACGCGCCAACCACCCGCTGAGTGCCCGCCGGATGCCTCACGCGGCGCCGCCCTTGTTCGCGCTGGTCGCGTCCTTCGCCTGGATTGCCGTGTTCTGGCGCAGCGACGCGTGAGCTGAACGCTTCACCGGGCTGTAGGCGAGTTAGTACAGGTGCGAACGGCGGCTCCAGAACGTATCAATGCACCCAGGGGGAGTGGAGGAGCGACGCGCCTGGTCGCGCCCGGCCTGCAGGCCCTGGAAGGCCATAATAGGCTGTAATAGGTCAGTATTGAGCCACAGAGAGAGCTGAGAGAGGTGGCAACATACCATGTACTTGATGATGTTCTGAATGACAATTGGAAGCATTGTGAAGTTGTTGTGAATGAGGGGGAGAAGCTGGAGTTGTCATGAACGGCACGCTCGGCGCCTACCCCGGCGTCTCTCTTTCCCTTTTTGGACTGTTTGCCTCCCGCGTCGTCCTTATTGTCCTCCGTTGTTTAGCAAACCCGTCCCTTGTTCTCGCAGTACAATAACTCCTGTTACCCATTGTTCCCGTCGTCATTGTACTACATACCATTGTTCTTCCACTGGTTCCCGTGTCCATAGTTACCTATTGTCCCCGGTTCCCATTGTCCGTTACATGTATATAAGGCCTGTACTTCGCTACCTGGAGACCTCAGTTTCGACCTCTTGTCTCCAGGTAAGCCTTGCTGTATTCTCGCTCGTTACTTACTCGCTCAATACATCTTGTCTCCAGCCTGACTGTCGAGCCCCGCTCCGCTCTCGCTGCACAAGTGCTCGTTGACGCCCTTGCTCGTCTCGTAAGCCTCCTCCCTGATCTTACTCGACAGCCAGTCGTAACATTAGGTCGAAACTTCTACACGAGCACCGGCGTACTCCACCCACACTCTTTCCCTCTCGTACGGTACGCACTTAGATCCTCTGTGTTGGCCTAGCGTAGTGCGCGCTCTAGTCACACCATCGGACGTGGTCTCGGCGCAACCTGAGGCTTGCCACTCTTAGTGGTACAGTACGCGGAAAGCTCCTAACACGAGACCCCGGTACTGACAGAAGTGGTCCGCCTCACGGCGTGGGAGGCTAGAGAAAGGCGGCGAAACAAAGCCAAGGCAGAACACCCTTGGGCCCGTGTCCCTTGGGCTAAGACACAGCAATAGGCCGAGGAGGCTGAGCAGACAGTGTTGGATCGTGCACCGGCCGTTGCATTCCTAGGATAAGGAAGCGAGATTCAACGTGGCTTGCCAAGCCTGGGGACACATATTTCACCCCACTGCAGTACAGGACGAGTACTGGGACGAAGATAAGCAAGCCTGGTACTACTGCGAGGAGCAACCGTGCCCCCACCGATCACACACATTCGACGATACTCTTGAAACTCGCGAAGGCATCGCCCCTAGACTCCTCACCACCAAAGAACAGGAAGTCCTAATCCGCGCGAAGATCGCAAACCCACCAGCACCTGCACCTCGAGATCCAAGCCGACCCCCAGCTCGCCAAGCCGCCCTCATCGCATCCAGGAACCCCTCATCCCGCCCTGCCTCACGCCCTACCTCACAACCCCAGAGTCGTGTCCAGAGTCGAATCCCCAGTCCTGCACGATCGACAGGGTCTCCCATCCTCGACAAGACTCTTGAACTCGTCACAGAGCGTCTTGGACAGCGACGAACCTCGACTCCCGCAACCCCCATTGCTTCAACTTCTAAACTCCCAAAGGCAGAGAAAAAGCCAGAAGTAAAGGAGGAACCCAAGCAAGAGA
>PJEW03000013.1:1047596-1078165 GCA_002900995.3 Ganoderma boninense | reverse complement strand
AGGGACCTACAAGGGCAAAGTACGTAAGTAAATTGATTATCCGAGGACGGACGCAGACTCAAACACGCGATAATGGAATTCCTGCCTTACGCGGTGAAGAGAGCGCTGAGGGCGTCCATCCACGAGCTTGACCACGGCGCCGTGCCCGCGCATAGCTCAGGAGTCGATGCAGATAAGATGTGTGCATGGCCGTTCAGCGTGTCTCAGTGGCGGCTATCGGCATCTGCGCACACGGGACGGTGGCAGAGGACGGGAGATGGGGCGGGTGCGGGGTGCGATCAAAACAAGCCTGAGGGCTGCGGCTCGAGGCTGCGTCCATGAAAACGAGCTGCCAGACAGCAGCCTCCCGGCGCAGAACCGAGTAGCTAGGCTAGGGACGGTACAGCGCAGACGGGCAGGATACCTCCGGCTCTCCGAGCGCGAGGGCGTGCGTGTAGCCGTCTCCGACCTTCGACGAAGGCACAACGGGTAAGAAGCGGCGGGGGGAAAGGAGATCGATTCCGCTGGGGTCCGTGTGCGAGAACTTGGGGAGGGATGTAAGTATATGTAATAGCGCAGACAGTCGGGAAGCGGTCAAGCTCGCCTCGAGCTCTCTGTCCTCCGCTGTCCACCCTTGCTCCTCGCCTTGCCTTGGTCGCCCTCCGCCATGCCACTGGCAGACCCCGTAAGGGCGTCGTACGGCGGACGAGACGGGGAGCACTGCCGAGTGCCAGCCGAAAGGCCGAGGTATGCTTCTATTTCTGCTCTGCACAGTGGCCGTCGTTATTGACTTGAATGACTGTCGCCCTCCAGACATACCTGCGGATTAAATAGCGTCCCGCGATCGACTTGGAGGTCTGGTAAGCAAGCCCGGCGTCTGAGCTCAACCCTAACCGTTCTCACGACGGCGTGACTGGCAGGGCGGCTTGCGGTCGGGATGCGGGGAAAACTGTGGGTTATCATGAACTATGAGCAGTCAGCGATTCGCAGTGTATGATACCACGATGGCTGAGTACATAGTAGGACGGGTCGAGTGTTCGGGCACGCTGTGCGCTCCACGGATGTTGCGAGTGTATGTAGCTACTTTGCGGCGGGAACAGTGTGTGCGGCGCAGCGGCAGATGCGCGGAGTTCGGGGGCGGCGGGGAAGCAAGGAGACTGAAAGGGCGGAGAGCCCGCGCTGCAGCTGGCGATGGCTGAGGCTCGGAGGAGTCGCGGACTCGGAGATGGAGGACATGCAAGCGACGGCGGGCACGCCACTGGCTTAATGGAAAGGCCAAGGAGGCGCTGGCGCTTGCCACCGCTTGGTGATGCGGGACGTGCCGCCGCGCGGGATCTAGATCTGGGGCGCGATCGAGTGCCGCAAACTCGGTCGAGGGGAGGGAGGGCGCTGGAGGGCTTCAAGCTTCAAGCTTCAAAGGCTTCACTTCGGGGGTTTCGTCATGTTGGACCGACAACATGCCTGTTAGAATAGAATTCAGTAGCTAAAACAATGTATCGAATGTTGAATCACTTAATGTTTGAAATTTAATCCGGACTTGAGCTGGTTTAAAATTTCTTATGTTCTCCTGCATGTTGCGCCGCGCAAACATTGCATTCAGCAATTGAATTGTTCCCACTGAATAAAAGTCAAGACAACGTTGCAACCGTGGTGCGGGCCAGCATTTGAAAGATTGTCTGGGCCCAAATGTAAATCAACATATGAAATGTCGATTCAACCTGTAAACGCGGTCAACATTTCAACTTTAATCCGGATTTTCGGTTGTCGGGAGATAATCGGCCGCTCGTCTCCCGCTCATCGGCCGCTCGTCTCCCGCTCATCTCCCCACTCATCGCCGCTCGTCTCCCGCTCATCGGCCGCTTACCTGCCGCTTATCGGCCCTTCGTCTCCCGCTCATCGGGCCGCTCACCACCGTTACAATGTGACGCAAGGGCGTCACATTCTACGATACGCCCGACGTCATCGGGACTTTGAGGTTCCAAGAAAAGCTTACCATTCAATACGATGTCGATTTTTACGGCCGGAAAACGTCAGAAAGACGACAACGTTTCGCGTCAACATTTTCGACCCATTACAATCTCGACATCCTGGCTCTACAACTCGACAAAGGTTTCAAGAAACACCGCGCCCGCTTCTCGACGCGCCGACCACCCGCTGAGTGCCCGCCGGATGCCTCACGCGGTCCGCCCTTGTTCGCGCTGGTCGCGTCCTTCGCCTGGATTGCCGTGTTCTGGCGCAGCGACGCGTGAGCTGAACGCTTCACCGGGCTGTAGGCGAGTTAGTACAGGTGCGAACGGCGGCTCCAGAACGTATCAATGCACCCAGGGGGAGTGGAGGAGCGACGCGCCTGGTCGCGCCCGCCTGCAGGCCCTGGAAGGCCATAATAGGCTGTAATAGGTCAGTATTGAGCCACAGAGAGAGCTGAGAGAGGTGGCAACATACCATGTACTTGATGATGTTCTGAATGACAATTGGAAGCATTGTGAAGTTGTTGTGAATGAGGGGAGAAGCTGGAGTTGTCATGAACGGCACGCTCGGCGCCTACCCCGGCGTCTCTCTTTCCCTTTTTGGACTGTTTGCCTCCCGCGTCGTCCTTATTGTCCTCCGTTGTTTAGCAAACCCGTCCCTTGTTCTCGCAGTACAATAACTCCTGTTACCCATTGTTCCCGTCGTCATTGTACTACATACCATTGTTCTTCCACTGGTTCCCGTGTCCATAGTTACCTATTGTCCCCGGTTCCCATTGTCCGTTACATGTATATAAGGCCTGTACTTCGCTACCTGGAGACCTCAGTTTCGACCTCTTGTCTCCAGGTAAGCCTTGCTGTATTCTCGCTCGTTACTTACTCGCTCAATACATCTTGTCTCCAGCCTGACTGTCGAGCCCCGCTCCGCTCTCGCTGCACAAGTGCTCGTTGACGCCCTTGCTCGTCTCGTAAGCCTCCTCCCTGATCTTACTCGACAGCCAGTCGTAACATTAGGTCGAAACTTCTACACGAGCACCGGCGTACTCCACCCACACTCTTTCCCTCTCGTACGGTACGCACTTAGATCCTCTGTGTTGGCCTAGCGTAGTGCGCGCTCTAGTCACACCAATCGGACGTGGTCTCGGCGCAACCTGAGGCTTGCCACTCTTAGTGGTACAGTACGCGGAAAGCTCCTAACACGAGACCCCCGGTTACTGACAGAAGTGGTCCGCCTCACGGCGTGGGAGGCTAGAGAAAGGCGGCGAAACAAAGCAAGGCAGAACACCCTTGGGCCCGTGTCCCTTGGGCTAAGACACAGCAATAGGCCGAGGAGGCTGAGCAGACAGTGTTGGATCGTGCACCGGCCGTTGCATTCCTAGGATAAGGAAGCGAGATTCAACGTGGCTTGCCAAGCCTGGGGACACATATTTCACCCCACTGCAGTACAGGACGAGTACTGGGACGAAGATAAGCAAGCCTGGTACTACTGCGAGGAGCAACCGTGCCCCCACCGATCACACACATTCGACGATACTCTTGAAACTCGCGAAGGCATCGCCCCTAGACTCCTCACCACCAAAGAACAGGAAGTCCTAATCCGCGCGAAGATCGCAAACCCACCAGCACCTGCACCTCGAGATCCAAGCCGACCCCCAGCTCGCCAAGCCGCCCTCATCGCATCCAGGAACCCTCATCCCGCCCTGCCTCACGCCCTACCTCACAACCCCAGAGTCGTGTCCAGAGTCGAATCCCCAGTCCTGCACGATCGACAGGGTCTCCCATCCTCGACAAGACTCTTGAACTCGTCACAGAGCGTCTTGGACAGCGACGAACCTCGACTCCCGCAACCCCCATTGCTTCAACTTCTAAACTCCCAAAGGCAGAGAAAAAGCCAGAAGTAAAGGAGGAACCCAAGCAAGAGACATCAGCCTCAACACTCCACAACCCTCATCCTCTTCATCAGCTGCACCCAGTCGAGCGTCCACACCCGCCATGACTACCCCTGCCCCTGCTCCACCGTTCGACACCTCCAAGCTCCTTTCCCAAATCGCCCCACGCGACTATGATGGAAAATCCCCCAGGATGGCCTCCGCTTTGTGTCTGCAGCCCAGATCTACTTCAACACCCTCACAGCGGTGGCTGTCGGCACACCACCTGATGTGGTATGGATGACCATCCTCAGTAGGCTCACGGAAGGAGCAGCAGCCTGGGCTGGCCCCCACATCGTGACGCTCGCTGGTGGAACTAGTCCTTGGGCAAACTACGCTGCGTTCAGCACAGCCTTCAAGGACCACTTCTGCGCAGCCGACGACAAGGAGGCTGCCATCGCTGAACTGGTCAAGCTTTGCAAGGCATACCGCAAGGTCGGCACCGTCCAGGAGAGTATACCGCGCAGTTTAACGCAGCCGCGGCTCGAACCGGCTTTGGCGACGAGGACAAACGCGAACGCTACCGCTCGGGCCTGCCTCCCAGGCTCCGGGACGTCCTCGCCACCAGTGCCCACGACATCTCGGACCTCACCAAAATCCAGAAGGTGGCGCTGTCGCTCGACCAGGCCCTCGTCACCAGAGAGGAAGAACGGCCGAAGTCGTTTGGATGGAAGAAGAAGGGGGAGAAGGCGGCTGCTACTGGGAAGAAGCCGTTCCCAGGAAACTGCTACATCTGTGGCCAGCCCGGACATCGTAAGTATGACTGCCCGCGGTTGAAGAGTCAGCAAGCCGCTTCCTCGTCCACTGCAACTACGGAAGTAGCGGCTCTTCAGGCCCAGGTCAAGGCGATGGAGGAGAAGATTGCGGCCCTTACGACCGCTGAGAAGAAGGAGGGTTTCTGATTAGAGCCGCACTGGACGCTGCGCGTGCCGGCTCTTGTAGTAATAGTCGATTTTCTGTACTGAGTTCTGCGTTTGTATATGAAGTAAATCATAGTGGCCAACACTTTCATATACCAGTACGGTTAATCGGCAAGCAGCGACACAAGGACATAGTAGCCATGGTAGATAGCGGAGCTACTACTAAGTTTTTACATAGACGGTTCGTAGAGAAGAACCAGGTTACGACGAGGAAGTTGGCAAGGCCAATTCCCTGTACAACATAGATGGTACCGAGAACCGTGATGGAACGATCACGGAGGTCGCCGTGTTGGATATGGCGATTGGAGACCACCAGGAGAAGGTGGTGTTTGTGGTGACAGACATAGGAGAAGAGGATGTGATCATTGGCCTGGACTGGCTGCGCGAACACAACCCTGAAGTAGATTGGGAACGTGGCTCGCTGCGCCTATCGAGATGTCCAGAGGCATGTCCGGCTCATCGGAAGGCATCCAAACCTGTTGAAACCAAAGCGCGTGATACGGAGGTACGGCTTACGGCGCGCAATGGTTCTCGACGGGTGCGGAAGGCAAAGACGATGGGTAGGATATGCACGGCCGTAATGGTCGAGGAGGAGGAGGAAGATAGGCCTCCACCACCAGGTTTTCTGCCGGAATGGGATGGCACTGAGGAGTCTCTTCTCAATGCACTAGAAGATGGACGACGACTTCGAGGTACCCCTAAGATCTTTGTGTCGGCGAGCTACACGTACTCTCAACAACTCGCTGAACAAGAGTACCAGAAGAAGGAAGTCCGTCCTGTCGAAGAGATCGTACCTCCCCAGTACCACGAGTATCTGCGTGTGTTCTCGAAAGAGGCGTCCGAACGTCTACCTGAGCATAGACCCTACGACCACGCTATAGAACTCGTACCAGATGCTAGGATGTTCCATTCCAAGGTGTACCCCCTGTCGCCCAGCGAGCAGGTTGAGCTTGACAAGTTCCTTAGCGAGAACTTGGCCAAAGGATATATTCAAGAGTCGAAGTCACCGATGTCGTCACCATTCTTCTTCGTTAAAAAGAAGGATGGCAGCCTACGTCCTGTACAGGACTACCGGCGATTGAACGACATCACCATTAAGAACCGATACCCACTACCGTTGGTGTCGGACTTGATGGATCGACTCAAGAGGGCCAAGTACTTTACAAAGCTTGACATCCGTTGGGGGTACAACAATGTGCGGATTAAGACCGGTGATGAATGGAAGGCTGCCTTTGTTACCAATCGCGGACTGTTCGAACCGAACGTGATGTACTTCGGACTGGCTAACTCGCCCAGTACATTCTCTGCGCTCATGAACGACATCTTCAAGGACCTCATCATACTCGGCAAAATCACTATCTACCTCGACGACATCCTCATATTCACCAACGACATCGAGGAACACCGCACATTGGTGCGTGAGGTCCTGAAGCGTCTGGCGGAGCACGACCTGTTCTGCAAGCCAGAGAAGTGCGAATTCGAACAGCCGAAGGTTGAGTACCTAGGTGTGCTCGTCTCGGAGAACCGTGTGGAGATGGACCCAGTGAAGGTCAGGGGTATCGCAGAATGGCCTGTCCCTCAGAACGCCTCAGATGTACGGAAGTTCCGCGGTTTCGCGAATTTCTACAGGCGGTTCATTAAGGACTTCAGCGCAGTATGCAAACCCCTCGACCGTCTCACGGGTAGCGCTCCCTGGCAATGGGTGCCGAAGAGCAATCAGCATTCGACGAGCTCAAACGTCGTTTCACTGAAAGCCCTGTCCTGAGCATGTATGACCCAGACCGCAAAACCCGCATTGAAGTCGATGCATCCGGGTATGCTACTGGTGCGGTTCTGTCTCAGGAGGGGAGAGACGGCAAATGGCACCCTGTGGCTTTCCACTCTGAGTCAATGAGCGATGCGGAACGCAACTACGAGATCTATGACAAGGAGATGCTCGCCATCATCCGTGCCCTGCAGGCCTGGCGCCACTACCTCGAGGGTCTTCCCAGTGTGTTCGAGATCCAGTCGGACCACAAGAACCTCGAGTACTGGAAAGCCGCGCAAAACCTCACACGCAGGCAGGCACGATGGGCTCTCTATCTGTCACGGTTCGACTTTGTCATTGCACACAAGCCAGGCACCTCCAATGGTAGGGCAGACGCGCTGTCGCGCAGGCCTGATCACCAGAAGGACGATGCCGATGACAACCTGAACCGAGTCATGTTGCAACCCGATCGCTTCCGAGTACTGGCAGCCAAGAGAGGGCACATGTCAGTGGTACCAGAAAAGGCACTGCTCCGCCGCATTCGAGAATGTGGAGAGCGTGAGCAGGAGGTCGCAGAGGCACTCAGCAAGCTCGATAAGCTAGGGCCAGCACGTCTACAGAACGATTTGGTGGACTGGAACACAGAACAAGGCCTGCTGCTCTACCGCGGCTGAGTTTATGTCCCCAAAGACGACGCGCTCCGAGCAGAGATAGTGCGCATTCACCACGACCTCCCGCCTGCTGGACACCCTGGCCAGGCAAAGACGGTGGAGTTGGTTACACGGAACTACTGGTGGCCGGGCATGGCAAAGTTCATTAAGGATTACGTTGAGACCTGCGACACTTGTCACCGTGGCAAGACTTCACATGCGAAGCCACACGGTCCTCTTCAACCCAACGAGATCCCAGACGGCCCAGGCCAAGTAGTTACCTGTGACTTCATCACTGGACTGCCGGAGGTGGACGGATACAATGCGCTCCAGCTTATTGCTGATCGGCATGGAAAGATGATTCACCTTATTCCATGCACCGAGGAGATCGACACGGAAGGGACTGCAGACAACTTCATTAGAGAATGGTTCCGTCTACATGGACTCCCGCGAAAGATCATCTCTGATCGGGGGCCCCAGTTCTCTAGCAAGCTCTTCCGTGCAATCCTTAAAGGCCTCGATATAGAAAGCGCATTGTCCACAGCTTACCACCCGCAGACGGATGGGCAGTCGGAGCGATGGAACCAGGAGATAGAGGCGTACCTACGGATGTACTGCTCAAGGCGCCGCGACGATTGGGTCAAGTGGCTACCAACAGCAGAGTACTGCTTTAACTCGCGCGTACATTCATCCACAGGGTACTCGCCGTTTTACCTCATGTACGGCTATGAACCTCAGTTCCACGTTCCGATGCTATCCACCACGGTGCCTACGGCGGATGAACGAAGAGAGGAGTTGCGGCAGGCAAGGGAGGATGCGACCTCAGCCTTAACCCTGGCAGCAGAGCGGATGAAGGAGTACTACGATCGCTATGTCTCCGCTGCTCCAGAGTTCAAGGAGGGTCAGAAGGTGTGGCTCGACACGAGGAACTTCCGTGTCCCAGGAGTCTCTCGGAAGCTGGTGGATCGGTACGCTGGCCCGTACCCTGTCAAGCGCAAGGTGGGCAACTTGGCTTACGAGCTCAAGCTCCCCAAAGACATGGGGCTCCACCTGGTGTTCCATGTGACACTCCTACACCCGCACAAAGAAAGCCAACTTCCCGGTCGACACCCCCCTGAACCCGCAGCTCTCGAAGTGGAAGGAGAGGAGGAGTATGAAGTGGAGGAAGTGTTGGACTCGCGTCGGTATGGGCGGTGGAAGAAACTGCAGTATCTTGTTCACTGGAAGGGCTGGGGCCCTGAACACGATAGCTGGGAAGACGTGTCGGATCTAGCAAATGCGCCAAAAGTGCTGCAAAAGTTTCATTCGACACATCCCGACGCTCCTGGCCCTCTCAACAAGAAGACTCGATCGTGAGGACACGATCCTTAGGAGGGGGGTATTGTCATGAACGGCACGCTCGGCGCCTACCCCGGCGTCTCTCTTTCCCTTTTTGGACTGTTTGCCTCCCGCGTCGTCCTTATTGTCCTCCGTTGTTTAGCAAACCCGTCCCTTGTTCTCGCAGTACAATAACTCCTGTTACCCATTGTTCCCGTCGTCATTGTACTACATACCATTGTTCTTCCACTGGTTCCCGTGTCCATAGTTACCTATTGTCCCCGGTTCCCATTGTCCGTTACATGTATATAAGGCCTGTACTTCGCTACCTGGAGACCTCAGTTTCGACCTCTTGTCTCCAGATAAGCCTTGCTGTATTCTCGCTCGTTACTTACTCGCTCAATACATCTTGTCTCCAGCCTGACTGTCGAGCCCCGCTCCGCTCTCGCTGCACAAGTGCTCGTCGACGCCCTTGCTCGTCTCGTAAGCCTCCTCCCTGATCTTACTCGACAGCCAGTCGTAACAGGAGTGAGGAGATGGTGGTGGATGAAAGGAAGGAGGAGAAGGAGGGCGCCCTTGTTGAAATCTTCTTCTGTGCGAGAAAGTTGGGGCCCAGGACTGGGTGGTGTGATCCCGAGAAAGTATGGACATATACATATGTTTTGATATGTCAAAAACAACATTCAAAGCACACCATAGGCCGGCAAAGACATTGGTCCTATAAATCCAATGGAGCGTCGCACCTCCATTTGTCTGCTTGGAAGGTGACATTACGAAAGGACAAAGACAGTGAACGTACGTCGCCGAAGCACAAGCTACCGCAGTGGGAGCGTTACACGAACGCGTTAGCGTGGTGCTCCCTCTCGTCTTCCCTGCGTTCCTGTCTACCCCGGCACCTGCGTTAACGCTACTCCCCTCCTTGCTAACCCCCTAGTTCTGCATGGGCCCTTATGGTCGTGCTGGAGCGGAGCTGGCTGACAAAGCCGAGCTGGGCGACGAGGCTGAGGGACGAGGGGGTGCTGGGTCGAGAGCGAGGCGGTGGAGCCGTGGATCGAGGGTCCTCCTGGAGGCCCCCAAGGATGTTGAGTGGTGAGCTTAGCGGGTGGATCTCGACGGGCCCTTTGTTGAGCTGATGCAAATCTATTTCTCCATAGTGACGCATGCACGCAATGCCTATCAAGACAGCGCAGCAGTCTGGCTCGTCCCTATAAGTCCTCAGATAGGGTGCTCCGGATCTCTGGGCGAGAGGACAGTGTTCGCGGGCATGGTGCCCCCCTTCCTTCAGACACGCGAGTTCGCGTTTGCTCCTACCTCCATCGCGAACGCGCGGGGGCGGCCGACCTGAACATGAATGTGCCGCTGACCATGTTCGCCTCGCCCGAGGTGGACATGATGGAACGCGGAGCTCTCAGAAATGTAGCAGGGAGAGGAAGGCAGTTTTCCCGGCCCGTAGAAATGGTTGAGAGATTCTATGCGTTGGGATTAGTTTCTAGGCCGACGATGGATCTTGGCGTCATGAGTGCTTACCGCCGCGGTGGTGACTTGACGAGAACACTGTGTACGTTTCGAGCGCAAAGTACTTGGAAATCCAAGAGTCGGCTGACACCAGGCATCGGCTCGACTATTTGAGACGTGGGGGAAACAAATCGGGAAGTGTATCGGGTCTACACCACGATACACTGGGTAGGTGGAAGGAGAGTGGGATAGTGTGTCGGGTCTACACCACGACACACGCTGGGATGTGCGAGAGCGGGTAGGATTGGCTCAACAGCCTCCCCCCCCACGAGGCTGTGCCTCGTGGGAGTTTGTCTGTCAGCACGACGAGCGCTTTCCCGCCGAACCCCCACCTTGTCTTCCATCTCATCCCCTCTGGTGAGGTATTGCTCCTTCCTCCCTCCTCCTCCTCGCTGGACGTCGCGGTGTTGACCGCGGCATCCGACCCCTGCTATCCGCACACCCCCCCCTGCCCTGCTGCTGCCCTCTCCTTTGGTGTTGACCATCGGAGGGTCCTCTAGTCTGCTTATCGATCGTCGGTCACCGCCGCCCTTCCCTCAAACCAAGCGGAGTCGGGTGAAGCAGCGCTCAGTGCCGGAAGGAAAACAAAGGTGCGTCGCGAAACAGCAAGTCCTGATAATCAAATGTCTCAATTGTCTTCCCTCACGTCCTCGCTCTCGATGTCCAGCGCACATCGCACTTCCCACCCATCACCGCAGATATGGTCTCCACGATGATCAGCGCGATGCTCAACGCAGAGCCGTTCCATATGGAGCTCACGTTCAACAAGTCGTATGAAGAACTCGACGCCGATGACATCCTCGACGCGGCCGCGGAGTTCGTCACACGTTTCCTCAGGGACCAACGGAGAAGGTTAACAACGGATATGAAGGAGGGGAGCAAGCAGATGAAGAAGCTACTGTCACTTTGGTACTTGAGAGAGGTGCGCAATGTGGTTCGGTCCCCCCCATCTAGTATTCGTATTCATGGTTGGCAGGAGGATGCTTTCCCCATCAACTCGGAGGTTCCGTCTGGCAATCCCATCGCAGAGGTCAACCCTAGCGAGTACAGTCACTTGGCCGCGCAATGGTATTGGAAAATTGGCTACAACATGTCCTCCAACGCCGTAGAGGGCGGTTCTTTACTTTCGTTCTGGGCCGAGTCGCACGACGCTACTCAGGTCCGGTGGTACGTCTTGATAAGCGGTATGTCAAATTGCATGGCCTGATCCTACAGACATTGACATCTTATTTGAAGATTGGTTCGAGCCGACGGCTTCATTCGTGCCGCAATTCCTTGAAAATGCCACAGAGCTCGCCCAGCGTATGTGATTATGGCCTGTCGGTTGTCAGCCACTGATACAATTTCTTGATCAGAGCGCATGGACTACATGGACTCCGTGCAGGCGGACGTGAAAAACAGGGTCAATTTGAAGCTGGCAGCGCTGTCCAAGGTGTCGACAGATGCGTCGTGGTGGACCGACGAACAGAAGAGACGAACGCCCATCTCTAATGGCCTGTGCACCCGCAGTGACTACGGTGTCAACCCCAAGGTGCTCGTCCCCATCTTCGCCGAAGCCCACAACCTGCTCGCCCACCCTGACCTCGTCGAGCTTGAGCTGAGCCTCGATGACGATGGCTTCAATGTCAAGCGCACTGCCTCTCAGCTGATCAATACCGTTAACATGAAGTACGACACTGAGAAGGACCTCAACAAGGCCGTCGTTGAAATTCTTCAACAACTCCTTGACTTCGTCAAGATTGAACTGCACTTTGTGGTTCCAGACGGGAATAATCGCCCAGCGACCGAGATCGATTGGGTGGCATTTTGTCTCACTGCTCATGGCTGGTTGTGCATTCCCTTTAGTGGGGAGGGCAAGAAACGCCGTGGTGCCGGGGGCGACTCAATACTCCAGAACTTTTGTGCGCTACAACGCTTGCTCGCGTTACGGCCGGTAAGATGAGTAATGCGATCGTCCCTTCACACGTACTGACGTACATTCCACAGGATCTTCGTAACTTCATGCAGTTGACCGCCTGCCCTATGTTGATGCTGTCGATAGAGGGGACTGATATGAGAGTCTGGGGCATGTATTTTGGCGCAGAGATCCATGGCTCACGGCTCTTCGACGCCAGCCTCAGGTTGGATTTGACTGCCTGGCAGCGCCACCGAGTCGCCCTCAAGTTACAGATCATCCGGAACACTGTGAGGAAGTTGTGCGACTTCTATGCCCGTCTCCATGGCTCGACGAGGCCTCCCACCGCCCCTTTTCTCTTTCCCCAGCCATTGGCCCTCCTGGACTGCCTCATCCCCCGTCCTCCTCCTGAAGTTGTCGATCATCTTGCATCCTTGGACCTACACTTCCTCAACAACATCGACACCTCGAAGCATCCTGGGCGCTCACTCTACAGAGGCGTTATATTTCCGCCTGATTCAAACGTCGAGCCCGGGATCTCGGTCTACATCAAAGTTGTTCCGGGCAAGTATGGCGCGGCCGCACACGATCTTCTTGTGCGTCAGAACCCTCCCTTGGCACCGAAGTTATTCTGGTGCCACGAAATCCTCGTGGGCTACACCATGGTTGTCATGGCTGAGTTGTCTGTACCGTTTGGCCGCTCAGATGCCCACCCCAGGGAGCGCGAGCCGGAGGACATCCAGATCGTCGAGCGGGATATTGGCAATGCGCTTCAAGTCTTACATGCCGCAGATATCGTCCACGGCGACGTCCGCCAGCCGAACATCATAATCAGCGACGGTCATGCATACCTCATCGACTTCGACTCGGCTGATGTTGTAGGCGTTGCAGAGTATCCTCCGTCCCTCAATCCGTTGGTCAGGTGGCCAGGCGATCTGAAACGCCTAGTATCGATGCCCATCAGGAAGGAACATGACAACGACAGATTCCAATGGACGCTTGACGAGCTGAACGGGTTGAGTGTCCCACTCCCCGCCGCGGGCCAGCAGGTCGTGCGCTCAACCCGCAACTCGATGCGGAAAATGTCAGACGGCCTGTCGCTACAGGGGCTGGTTAGAATGGTCCCTATTAAGGATTGACCGTCGCCATCGGCATCGTCGTCCCCGTCTTCGCCATCATCGCCATCGTCGTCCCCGTCTTCGGCATTGTCGGCATTGTCGTCGTCCCCGTCTTTGGCATTGTCGGCATCGTCGTCGTCCCCGTCTTCGGCATTGTCGGCATTGTCGTCCCCGTCTGCATCGCTATTATCTTGCACAGGTTTTCCAGGACACGGATGTCTTGCGGGAAGGATATCGTACATTGTTAGCACGTTGTGAATGTTCTCGATCTCGATCATGTACTTATATCGCGAAATGGACTTTATTTTTCGATACATTTTCGAAACAATATGCGTGATGCTATGATTGCTACAAGAGTGATACTACGGATGCTACAAGAAGAGTGTGCCGAACATGAGAGATTACAAGTGTGTCAGGAGGCAAAGCTGTCCGCGGTTTCTCAAAAACATCAGCCTAGAATGCCTTGACGAGGACTCCAAGTAACGTTGCCTGTTCAAAGGAGTGTTGGTGTTAACAATTGTTGTAGTTGTAGAATTATGAGTGACTTACTTCATGTCGAGACGCCACGTAGGAACACTGATGCAGACTCCTTGCTGTTCTCCGTAAAAATGCGAGCCCGTTTGTCTCTGTTCCTCAGAGTATTGCGCCATTGGGAGCCGGTTCTAGGCTGACCACGCCCGGCGCGATACTCTGCTCGGAGATTACAATACCAGGATTCTGCAACAGGAGACCACCATCCCGAGTCCAGAGCTGAACCATCGAAGTGACCGGAGTCAGGCCACCACCCTGGATACCCAGACCCTTCTAAATTGTGCCGGTTTTGTGGCTCCCGAATGTAGGTCCCGATGATAACATGGATGTCATGGACGGCGAGCTGATCGTCCACGAAGATGTTGTCGGCGTTGTCGCGAAGAGCGAAGGTCGTTTCAACAGCGGCATTGATGGCGTCCGGACCGTCTAAAACAAGGCCTTGGTCGACGCTCTCGATCGCCAATCGCCAGATGATTCCGCCAGCTAGCAATGCGGCACGTCCAACACGGGGATTGGCTCGCAAGAAGTAGTCGCGGACTTCTTTGTACGCGTGAAAATCGGCTGCTGTGAATTCATAGTTTATGGGGCGCATAAGGAGCCGATGGTGGAGGTGGATGTTCATCATGGTTCGCCCTTGTTTGATCAGGGTGGTAACCCTCGCCGAATACATGAGGGTTCTAAACTTGACGCCTGAGCATCTATTAGCACAATGCTTCGCTTGAAAAACCATGATCCATACCTGATATGAGCATCCAATGGACAGCTTCATCGATTGATCGGGAACTCATGGCCACTGCCAGAGCCGTTGAAGCGTTCTCCACGGCCACAAACCATGTTCGCATATACCTTCCATTCTGCCGATCATCTAAACACCACAGCCGGAGTTGTGTATGGGGATCGTCAATGTGGAAGATCCGGACGTCTGAGGTTCGTAAGAGATCTCGAAGCTTGTGAGGCGACTTGGGGGCCAAGAGGCACCAATCCACAGGAAGGGCGGTGCCTTGGACAACACATGAGACCCAGTGCGCGAAGGTGGTCGATCCCTCCAACTTCTCAGCGTCAAGAGCTTCCTTGATTTGCGGAGTCGGGAGATATCCAACGACTTTGCATGCGTCGGACCAGGTCAGATTTTTCTTGGCTGGTACAGTTGGGAGGTCTGATGCTGATGCTCCCCATCAGAAAAGATGACGCTGCATCAGCACCCCAATGAACCTTGGGAATCTCAGGCGCCATTCTTCGTCGCCCGCAATTTCGCCGGGCTCCAGGGTTGGTGTCGTCGTCGGCGCAGTGACCCCGCGAGGCATCCATGCGGTCGACGAGGTGGGAATCCAGGTGGTTGCCTCCAATGCGCGCGATCGAGTGATCGTCGTGGCGCGCGGCGCTGCGCGCAGTCCAGGGGCGATCGCAGATACCGACACGGGGTCCGTGCTTGATACCTCCATGGTGTCCTCGTATGCTTCTTGACGAGTGAGCAGGTCAGGAGGAGGGGAAGGGGCGAGCTCATAGTCTTCGTTGCGGAAGAAGGGGTTTGAAGAATGGTCTGCATCCTCTTGCTCATCCAACTCCTCGGGATCGTGGGCGTCCTGACCAGAGCTACCTAGAAACCACGCTAGATCCCATTCTTTAGTGACGGGGTCGTAACGTTTGTGCTGCCGGGAGTACCCAGACCAAATATTCTGGCGATCCTGCCTAGCAACTTTCTCTCGTCGCCACTGCATCTTCTCGTGGTCGTAGTCCCACTCGAAGACTCCATCCTGACCGTACATGTACTGGGTTGCGCGTTTCTCTCGAGATAAGCGGGCCTTCTTCTCTTCTTCAGTCTCAATGCAAACACGAGCAGCGCGGTATGCTGCACGCGCGGCGAAGAACTTCCCAGGAGTGTCCGTCGGTAAGAAACGCGGCGCACTGTTTGGTGTATAAGCACTGGAGGTACTGGAGGAATGGATGTCGCTAGTGTCGCTTGTGGCAAGGACAGCAACTGAGAGCTCCTGTGCTGCCAAAATGTCCGCGGGGGATGGTCTGAGCTTCGTAAACCCCGTAGGCGTGGGAATTGGAGAGTGCACTGGGCCCCAGCAAATGAATATGGGGACATTAGCAAGGACAAGGGCGGGGAGGTAGGTCGTCCAGGTGCATTCATTGGGCTTGACGAAGAGACCTGATCGAGGATTGCGGGAGGTGAAGTCCGTGATGACGCTTGCCGAGAGGCTGTCTAGGACAGAAGCTTGTACCCTTTTCTCTAGAAGGTACACGTACCAGAGATGTGGGTCGCCCCCGAGGGACCACAATGCAGCGATATGGAAGGAAATGATGGCGACATGGTACAAAAACTTCCTTCGCGCGAAGAAAGCACTGCGCTGAGCAGCTTCCCTATTCGTGGACCAAGTACTGTACCCCTCAGATGAGGGCCCGGAAACATGCCGCTTTTCCAGCGTAACGAGGACAGGAGCCATTGGATGGTTTTGGAGGTGATTACGGACCTCTACCAATGTCCTCTCGAGTTGCATCCATTCGTCGGCATGGGGAGTACGGTACTCCAAGGGTGCGGTGGGCTGTGGCTGACGGACCTCCAATGGAATCACGTCTTGGCGATAGAACTGGAGGGATCGGAAGGCTGACCCCAGGAGCCGGGCTGAAGTGGGATAGAAAGCTAGTTCTAAATAGTCCCTCTTCGCCCATGAGCAGTATAACCAACTCGACGACGGAGGTATGCCCGATCTGTCGTGAACTGGTGGAGGGCCTCTGGGAGGAAACACCGTTCTCGTGGGGGATGTATACACCAGCCCCTCGTGTACGAAAATGCTGAGCTGAAACACCGGCTCAGTAAAAGTCAAATGTTATCCTTTGAATGGAGTTACTACCTTGGATCCAGCAGATGCGCCTTGTGACATTTGGTGCGGAGCAGGGGGGAGACCGTTGATGGATTCTGGTCAGGACGCTGTGAGTCTGTGCCCGAAACAATCTTCTGTTAAGCACTACACCCTTCATCGGCATCACCCGCTCGTACATACTATCCCAGCATGTCACATTCCCAACCCTCACTTGTTCTATCACCACGAGTGAGGGTAAGTCCGCAGTCTCGTAGCGTACTTACTCAGGTTGTGCTGACATGCCCTGTAGTCCTCTTGTCTTACAGACTACAGGTAATATACACTCGTTCTATCACCACGAGTGAGGTCCTCTTGTCTTACAGACTACAGGTTCTAACATCTTCCAACGGTACATACTATGGGCGGCAGGCGAGGCAGGTGTGTCGTTCAAGGGGGAAGATGATGTTGCGAAGAGGTTCGTAGAGGTCAACACCTCGGCGAACTTGAAGAATGATAGACGAACGGAGATTCGTTGAGGTCAACACCTCAGCGAATTGGTTGTGGATGGATGGATGGATGGATGGATGAGTGGGATAGTGGTGGTAGGTGGTGCGATGGAAGAGGTGGCCGACGACACAGAAGACAAGTAAATCGGCGCTTAAAATGCACCGCCACATCGCTGACATAAGGCATCCAAAGGCCGACGCGCTATCCGCCTCTCCGTCTACCTCTCTCTCTCTTCCGTCTACCTCTTCCCCCTACTGCCCATCTACCCCTGGCTCTCGTTCCATCACCTGCCTTTCCCCACCTTGAGGTGTTGACCTCAAGGTGGTGCAGCTCACCTGTATATGTCTTGTCTTCGCCCTTGCCCTTGGCGGTGTTGACCGCGGAGGGTTCCTCAACGTCAAGACCTCAAGACCACCTCCATCGTTCATTGTCCTAAATACTATACAACGTCTCACTACCCTAGTAAGTCTACGAATTAAGTGCTACTATACAAGTTGGCGATTTGAACTACCCAGTCGAATGGCTCCTCCGAAATGCGGAGCACTTGCTCGATGTAATCCTCCGAGCGTTCTTCCAACCATTGCTCGTTGTAGAAGGGGGCAGGGAGACCAAGGACGGGCTCGCGATGGCTGATGTGGATATCGTTGACAAGGACTTTGTCCTGGCGATGACGGGGTAGCGGACGGGAACCTCTGGCACTGTAGCCACTCCGAGGGCTTGATCGTTCCTCGTCTATTTTGTCCATGATTGCATCGAAGTCGCGTCTCCAGGGAAGGATCGAAACTCGTAAGCATGAGCTACGCGTGGTCTCCTCCGTCGCGGACTCATCTGAGCTCATGCCTTCCTTGCCTAGAGTTTCGACGATTCGGAGGAACTGCTTCCATTGATTTTTGTCGAACGCCGTTGTGGCGAATTTCGCGGTAGCTTCGCAAATGATCTTTCGCCTTTCCCAACACTGCATCTTGTCAGCGACTACTTGGCTTATAACATTGTTAGAACGCACCTGAGCCCTGCGCTCCCTCTGCCTCGCAACCTTAGACTGATCTTCTGCCTGTTTAGATCGTCGATTGTTTGCCTCACCTCGAGATTCTTGCCGGCGAAGACCAGTCGAGTGATCGGTAACCTCTCATCCCATTGCGTCCCGCCAGTTTGTCGCCTGCCGTTTGAATTTCTCGAGGACTGCATCCGCCCAGTATGGTTGGGATGCAGCAGTTATTCGGGTACCGTCCGGACGCCGCCAGTTCCCACTGGTCTGCCTCGCAAAGTCTTCAGTTGTGTCTTCGACTCGTAGGCACCCTCAATGGTCAACACCACTGAGGGCAGAACAGAGCAGAGCAGGAGCAGAATAAGAGAACATAGATGGTTCAGATGCCGCGGTCAACACCGCAACATCCAAGGAGGAGGAGGAGGAGGAACCCCAGGGCTCGACGGGTCGCAGGAGGAAGGTGGGAACAGCGGGAAAGCGCCCGTACGCATGCCAGTGGCAAGTGCCACCCTCTGTCGTCAGGCTGACAAATTCCCACGAGGCACAGCCTCCGCGGAGTCGAGGCCCGATCTTCCCAGCATCTCCCTCTCGTCTCCTCATCCATCCAGCCCAGCGTGTGTCGTGGTGTTGACCCGACGCACTTCCCGTTTTCGTTACCCTGCACGCGTTCATGTGTTGCGGTGTCGACCCAATGCATGGTATCTCTGCCGACCCATTGCGGTCGCCACTTCGACGCTTCCTTTATTTCTGCGGTACGTTATCCAGCCCGTCGTCGTAGTCCCCGACTCATTGTCGTGCCTCCTCCCTCCCCTCCCCGCATACAGTTCGAGGTCAACAGCCTCTGCCGAATCCACGCCATCACCGCCTTCCTCTTCGCCCGTCCGACGGCGCAAAGATCATCGTCATCGACCTCTTGGGCAGGCGACTCGAGCGCCACGCGCGCCCTCCACCCTCATACATGACCGCCGTCACCCTCTGTCTGGGGCTGTGGACTGCTCCGCCAAGGCTGGCGTCGATGGTGCGTCGCTCATCGATCGTTTCAGCGCATGTCTCCTCCGTACTGAATTGAGGGTTGTCGCGCATGACGCCGACAGCTGCTCAATGTTGGCATAGCCCGACACTATCTCGGGGCCAGCAGCATACGATCGCGTGAACTCCTCGTACTGCGCTTGCCGACTTCCCATTTTGTCTCGCGCGGACGGCTTTCCCTTGCTCGAAGACACGCGCGCGGCGGCGACGGGTTCACAAATCTAGGATGAGTATATACTGCACACAAGGTGAGCAGCATCTCCACGTTTGCCCCGCAGCACGGTACTGAATCTTTTCCTTTTCCCCTTCGATCTAGCCAAACACCACCCCCGCCTCTGTTCCGTTCAGCCCCGCCGCCTACCCCAGTGCTGGACGCCAATCAGCTCGCACTCTACCACCAGCTCTCCCAGTCCGCGAAGGTCCAGGACACTGTTGAAAGCGAATGGGATAGTGTTTGAAGCGAGGGCTGCGCAGTGCAGCAATTTACAACGTGAACTTGTGGGAGGAGGGCGAGACGCGCACGGGCGCCAAACGATGATCGGGAGGGAGTGTCTGTAGTACCGTACTCTCGCAAATGTCAGCGAGGCGAGCTCAGGTGTATCGATATGGTCAGTTTGGTCCATTGTTCTCACACTCGCACGCACGAGAGTCCGAGCCTCCCAACAGCACCAGCCGTACGCCCACGGCGGCGGGTATGCTCCCGACGCAGTATCAACAACGTCAGGATTCTGGCGCCGGGAGATATCTGCCCTGGAGCGACTAAACACGATGCCACTGTCAGAGTAGTGAATCACACCCAAGCCCACTGGCAGTCACGACGAGAACGGTCATCCGATTCCTGACCCCGACGCCAGTTATGGGCCCGCGCCGGGAGTTTGCTTCACCCCGCTGCAATGGTATCGCCTCCTTTCAGAGCACTCTCTCTGTTGGGTCCAGGAGGAAGAACGCCAGGGTCTTCCGCACTCCTGGACGCATCTTCCCCACCAGCTCAAAAGGCTGCACGTATATGTTCGGGAAAGCGCGACACTTGCCCTCGCTCGTCGGCACGTCTCCGAGCACCTGGTTCAACTGCTGGTACACCCCGCACACGACGCCGTACCCGCGGTAGTCGCTCTATTCGGACAGTCAACTCATCTCGCGGTTCTCGCCGCCGAGCGACTAGCGGAAGACCAGCTTGCCATCGGCCACGTTCTCGGAGTGGTAATAGTATATGCCCATCGCGACGATCCGCTCGTTCACCGTGCTCTCCACGTGCCATGTCCCGCCCTTGTAGCATGGCTTTTCGGGATGCTCGCGAGCCTCGCGACGACCTGGATGCGCGTATGTGAGCGCGACCACCCATCACGTGATCCACGTCGTGAGTGCTTTCACTGTGACGGGACCGTCCGCGGAAGCGAACACCAACGCTGCGCTATCGTGAAACTGTATAGTTGAGCCCCAAGAGCAAGCTTTCTTGGAGCCTTCGACGGTGTTCATGTGGGTCGTACACCAGCCCCACTAATTTCCGCAGCGAGGTCAAGTGGGGTGGCTCCCGCGTCAGCAGCGGCGGCGTGCGGAAGCTATTGAAGGTGCGATGCTCCATTGGATGTATAGGACCAATGTCTTTGCCGGCCTATGGTGCGCTTTGAATGTTGTTTTTGACATATCAAAACATATGTATATGTCCATACTTTCTCGGGATCACACCACCCAGTCCTGGGCCCCAACTTTCTCGCACAGAAGAAGATTTCAACAAGGGCGCCCTCCTTCTCCTCCTTCCTTTCATCCACCACCATCTCCTCACTCCAGCTTCTCCCCCTCATTCACAACAACTTCACAATGCTTCCAATTGTCATTCAGAACATCATCAAGTACATGGTATGTTGCCACCTCTCTCAGCTCTCTCTGTGGCTCAATACTGACCTATTACAGCCTATTATGGCCTTCCAGGGCCTGCAGGCCGGGCGCGACCAGGCGCGTCGCTCCTCCACTCCCCCTGGGTGCATTGATACGTTCTGGAGCCGCCGTTCGCACCTGTACTAACTCGCCTACAGCCCGGTGAAGCGTTCAGCTCACGCGTCGCTGCGCCAGAACACGGCAATCCAGGCGAAGGACGCGACCAGCGCGAACAAGGGCGGCACCGCGTGAGGCATCCAGCGGGCACTCAGCGGGTGGTCGGCGCGTCGAGAGCGGGCGCGGTGTTTCTTAAAACCTTTGTCGAGTTGTAGAGCCAGGATGTCGAGATTGTAATGGGTCGAAAATGTTGACGCGAACGTTGTCGTCTTTCTGACGTTTTCCCGGCCGTAAAAATCGACATCGTATTGAATGGTAAGCTTTTCTTGGAACCTCAAAGTCCCGATGACGTCGGGCGTATCGTAGAATGTGACGCCTTGCGTCACATTGTAACGGTGGTGAGCGGCCCGATGAGCGGGAGACGAAGGGCCGATAAGCGGCAGGTAAGCGGCCGATGAGCGGGAGACGAGCGGCCGATTATCTCCCGACAACCGAAAATCCGGATTAAAGTTGAAATGTTGACCGCGTTTACAGGTGAATCGACATTTCATCGAGTTAAAATGGGGATTTTCGTTAGTCGAATCTCCCAGCGTGCGAGGTGGACGTTGGTGGTCCGTATGCGCGCCTCCGCCGAGACCCTCGTCCTGCGCTGTGGCGCCCAGTGACACACATCCGCCGCGGCTCCCTTCTTGAGTCCGCGCGACCCCTGTGAGCTGAGAGTTATGTAGGCAGCGGGATGGAGAGGAGCGCACCTCTCTCAACCCCCGCACGCTGCCTACAGGTGAGATGCGTTCAGCTTTCAGGTTTTTGCTATACACAGCCGCGAGCCATCTATCGGATCATGTCGAGCGATGGACCACCCAAGCGAAAATCTACGTCGCGAGCACAGGGGCGAGTTGCAGAACCGGAAGCGGGCCCTTCGAAATCGCAGCCGGTCACAACTCAAGCGAGCTCGACGCAGTCCAGCGGAGGGCAGCAGTCACAGCCGGGGTCTGGACCCGGACATCAGTCGCCCCCCGGGCAGCAACACCCCGAGACAGGGGGAAGCGCGCAACCGACCGCAGGATTCAACGCGGAGATCGCGCAGCAGTGCATCGACCTGGTCGAAGCGTATCGAAGGGGAGAGATCTCCAGAGGCATCAGTACTTCCGGAAAATGCTTAACGGTACTTAACGAGGGCGTTAAGCACCGTTAAGACGCTTAAGACGGCGTTAAGCATGATAATCTGATAAGCTGTAAGTATGGCGTGAAGCGCCGGTAAGCCGTCTCGCAAAATGTTGCTCATCCTCCCAGCACCACAGGACTATCACCTGGCCAGCACCTGGCAGGGTGCAAGAGGACCCTGCCCGACCACGCTGGAGCCTGCACCTGGTCTGCACTCTCTTCCAAACTCTCGCCGCAGGGAGGGCCACGGGCTGTTAAGTACGTAAGCCATTAAGCAAAATCCCGAAGTACTGATGCGGCTGGGTCACCTTGTCGCTCGCCAACAAGCTCGGTATCCGCGGCAAGCCGGACGACCCTCCCGCTGCTATATCGGCTCTCGACACCTACTGCGCCCAGGTCAGCGAAATCGACGTCGCCCGGAAGGGCGCCCAGCAGGGATCGGAACTTGGCTCGCGTCGCTCATCTCTCGACCCCGAGAACGGAAGCGGAGAGCGAGGACGATCTCGCGCCCGACGCACCGGGAAGGGGAAGAAACGCGCCGACCGTTCACGTAGTAGATCGGGATCGAGTGGACGAAGCCGCTCCATCTCGCCCCTCGCTCTTAGCGAGGATGAACGGCAACCCAAGAGGCAGAAGCCTGACCCGTCCGAGTATGCCTGGGCGACCTCGAACGCCCTCGCGGAAAAGAAGCTGCGGCCGGAGGTCCTCGTTCAGCTCAGGCGCTATGCTAAGGACGTCCATTTCGCCAAATCCAACCTACTCAACTCTGTTGGAGCGCCTGAGTTCCCCGACGCCGAGTGGGGAAACGTTCTTCGCGGGAAAGTCGTCGATCTCGATCACGTCTTCAGCGGACAGTACTCCTTCGGCAAGGACGAGAAGCACACCGAGAAGTTCGGACCGCTCGAGCTCTCCTACAGACCGGTCGCGCCCTCGAAGACCGTCAAGTCCGCCGGCGATTGGGTCATCGCATGGCAGAGGACGACAGCCGCGATCCTCTACGCCTTCCCACACCGCAAGCTCGAGCTCGAGGGCTACTACGAGCACATCTTCGGCCTCTTCGGCGCCATTCACCCCGACTACCACTATCGGGTCCTCGACTACGACAGAGCGGTCCGGAAAAAGGCAGCAGCCGTCCACACCATCCTCCTCACAGACGTCCAGGAGTTCGCTTTCCTTCGAACTCTCTACATCGAGTCCATCGGCGCCTCCGTCACCGCACACGCTGCTCCCACCACAACATCCGACAGCAAAAGGCGCAACCGCCGAGCACCCGGTGATGAGCCTTGCCGCCGCTGGAACCGAGGCATTTGCAACGCCTCCGACAGCGCGTGCAAGTACGCGCACCACTGCTCCAATTGCGGCGCCACCGGCCATCCCGCCTCCGGATGCCCTAAGGACGGCAAGCGTAAGTGACACCGTTGCAGCCCCACGGTTCCTCCGGCACCTCGTTTGGGATGACCGAGAGCCGCCTGCACGGAGGCTTGTCGACTTCTCCCTATCACACGAACCCCTGCCAGACGTGCCTCCCTCCATCCTCCATGACCCCATCATCAATGCCACCTTAGCTTCCCGTCCGGACCTTTTCAAGATTGTTACCCCAATAAAGGTCGACGTCTTCGAATCCCTTCTACAAGATCATCCCAACCTGCCTTCATCGCATCCGTCGTCAAGGGCCTCCGTTCCGGCTTCTGGCCTTTCGCTGATGGCCGCCCAGCGGAGTATCCCGACACTTGGGACGAGACTCGTCCACCACTCCTGGACCAACGCGCCCAACAGTTCCTCCGCGAGCAGCGCGATGAAGAAATTTCTCTCGAGCGTTACTCCTCTTCCTTCGGACCTGACCTCCTCCCCGGCATGTTCTGCATGCCCATCCATGTCGTCCCCAAACCCCATTCCGACAAGCTAAGGCTCATCAACAATCTGAGTGCCGGCAAATACTCCCTCAACGGCATGATCCGGCCCGAGTCCATCAAGGGCGCTGTCCTCGATGGCCTCCCCGCGTTCGGCTATGAACTTCGCAAGCTCCGCCGTGAACATCCTTCCGAAGAATTCATCATATGGAAGTCCGATGTTTCGCAAGCCTACCGTCGTATGCCAATGTCGCCGCATTGGCAAATCTTCCAGATCGTCACCATTGATGGCCAGCGGCATGTCGACCGCTGCAACACCTTTGGAGGCCGTGGCTCCCTGCGCATCTGGCTCGCCTTCTACTCCTGCGTCGCTTGGATCGCCGTCACTAAACGCGGCGTTTCCATGCTTGTTGTCTACGTTGATGACAACGCAGGAATCCAACTCCGCCGCCTCGTCCAGTGGTACCTCAAGTACGGCATCTACATGCCCGTCGACCAGGCTCGCCTTCTAGGCCTCTGGGATGACCTCGGCCTTAGCCACGACCGACCCAAGCAAGAGCACGCGCCCCGTGTGGTGCTCGTCGGGTTCGGCCTTGACGCTGACTCCTCTCACGCCACCTTATCCGAGGAAGCGAAGGTGAAGCTTCTGGATGCTCTCGCCGACTTCTGCTCCCAATCCCACGGTCGCCGCCGCTCCCTCGCCGAGTTCCAGTCCCTCGCTGGGTATGTCAACTGGGCACTCAACGTTTTTCCCCTCATGCGCCCTGCCCTGTCCTCCCTCTACCACAAAACTGCTGGAAATCCAACCGTTTCGCTCCCATCCACGTTAACCTCGCCATCCGCACTGAACTCACCTGGATGGCTGACCACGTCCGTGCCCTCCCTGGCATCCGCATCCTCTCCGCCTCTACTTGGACCCCCGCCGACCTCGTCCCCCATTCGCTCGCAGACGAGTTTGCTATGGTCGACGCCTCGGGTTCCGGTCTCGGCCTCTATTTCCCCTGGCAAAACCTTGGCTTCTACGCGCCGCTACCAGCAGGCATTCCCACCAATGGCATCTTCTTCCCCGAGAGCCTCGCTGTCTGCTCCGCAATCCACAAAATCCTTGCCTGGCGATCCGCAGGCAGGCATATCAAACGCATCGCTATCCTCTCGGACAGCACCAATGCCGTCGGCATCTTCCGTTCGCTCCGAGCGGAACCCCTCTATAACCCTATCCTCATGTCTGCTATCGACGTCCTCATTGCGAACAACACGGAGCACCGCGTAGACCATATCCCCGGAGAATTCAACGTTGTTGCGGATGCCCTGTCTCGAGATAAGTTAGATTTAGCTCGCGCTCTCTATACTGGCCCCCCCCCCCTACATATACTACGCTTCACCCCCCCCTCCAATGCCCTCTCCCTCTCGCACAGATGACCCGCTCCCACCTCGCCGTGCGCCCCTCATACCGTACAAAACAGTTAGACTCCATCCCTATCTCTCTCGAAAAACTTCTCTATGAACGCCAAGTCGCCCTCGATGCCTCTGTCGACCTCAACACTTCCTCTTCCTACTCTTCGGCTTGTAACATGTACCTTTCCTTTTGCCAACGCTTGAAGATTCCCTTCGACCCCACACCCGAGACCCTGTCTCTATTTGTCGTCCACGAAGCCCTCAGGCACCTTGAACCCCGATCAATCAATTCCTACCTCTCAGGCATTTGCAACGAGCTCGAACCTTTCTACCCCCGTGTGCGACTCGCCCGCCGCTCACCCCTCGTTCGCCGTACCCTGAAGGGTACTATGCGTCTGTACAGTCAGCCTGTGAAGCGCAAGCGAGCGCTCGCCCCGGACGATCTCGAGCTCGTTGCCTCCAAGCTCGCTCCCTCCACGTTACACGACGATCGCCTTTTCTTTGCACAACTCCTCACCGGCTTCCACGGCCTCCTCCGCCTCGGAGAAATGGTCTGGCCTGACAACCCCAAACTTCGTTCCTCGCGCAAGCTCACCCTCCGGACGACCGTCACCACCTCTCCAGCATCCATCTCCTTCCTCTTGCATTCTCACAAGTCCGATCGGTTCTTCGACGGCGATCGCGTCCTCATCAGCACCGATCTCTCAGGAATCACCCCCATCGACGCCTTCACCGCCTACCTAGCCAGCCGCGACCGCATGTTCCCCTTCCATCCTCAACTGTGGATCAGGTGCGACGGATCCGTCCCTACGCGCCGATGGTTCATATCCCGCCTCCGGAAGTTTTTCCCCGCAGACGTCAGCGGCCACTCCATGCGTTCTGGTGGAGCCACTGCCCTCGCCGTCGCCGGCGTGTCATCCTCTTCCATTCAAGCTATTGGCCGCTGGTCCTCCGACAGTTGGCAATTGTACATTCGCAAACACCCCGTGCTCGTCCACGCACAAATGGTCGCCGAACGCCTCGCTGGACCACACTGAGTTTACCCTCCCAGACCACCTCTACTTCCCTCGCGTCCTCCATCTACCGACTCATTTTCTTTTCCTTCTTCCTCTCCATTAGTCCTTTACCGCCTTCCGCTCGGGAATACAGCTTCTCTCTGGGGCGCTCCAGCGCCGCCGCGCTCGCCCGCTCGGGGGCGCCCGCGTCTACCTACATCCCGCGTGTGACCCCCGCAAACCCGGAAAGCGACAGGAGATTTGTATGTTGATTTACATTTGGGCCCAGACAATCTTTCAAATGCTGGCCCGCACCACGGTTGCAACGTTGTCTTGACTTTTATTCCAGGGAACAATTCAATTGCTGAATGCAATGTTGCGCGGCGCAACATGCAGGAGAACATAAGAAATTTTAAACCAGCTCAAGTCCCGGATTAAATTTCAAACATTAAGTGATTCAACATTCGATACATTGTTTTAGCTACTGAATTCTATTCTAACAGGCATGTTGTCCGGTCCAACATGACGAAACCCCCGAAGTGCTTGCGGCTGGAGAGTGTGACGGCATTTCGAGGACCGAAGACCGAAGGCTGAGAGCCACGGAGAACAAGTGGCCATGGGACGCAGACGTGGGACTGCTCAGTGGATCGAACGTAACTTACTTTCGTGTGGCTCGCAGCCCGAGCCTGCATCTAATCCAATCGCTCGCGTCGTGTGCTTACGGTGTTTCCCCCGGTCAGCGTCGCACCTTACTCATCCCCTCGACCACCACATACTCCTCCTCTGCGACTCGGACGTCCTGGAACCACCCCATGGCGTCCCATTCCATCTTCACCCTCCCCACAGAGCTCGTCGAGAACATCCTCATCTCCACCGCAGCAGGCGGATTCCCCCAAGCTATCGCCTCGTTCGCCCAGACATGCAAGGCCCATTACGCTTTGGTCTATCACACGGCAGACAACCACCTTTGGCGCGAGATTTTCCTGACCACATTCGACGATCCCCGCGCATCTGGCGGCGACCCAGGCTGGGTCCAATGCATGTCCTCGCACTTCCAGGAACTGCTCGAGGAGACCTTCGACTGGAGCGGCGAGTTCAAGCGACGCATTTGGGCCGCGGGCTACATCCGATGGCAGTCGGACCCAGTCGCGAAGGAAGCAGTGGACCCGGTGACGGACTTGCAGCAGACGCTACGGAATACATGTGCGTTCAACGCCATACTCTCTGTGATGCGCTCCGCGATGACCTGTCCCCCTACCCTCGTCTTCTCCTCCCTCGACTGCGCAGACGCGGGGGCAAACCTTAAGAACACCACGAGCTCGAGCTACCCCACCTTCCCCCCACTCCCGCAGGCGATTGGTAGCCCGAACTCGACGGACACGCACGGCCGCGTATTCGGGCAGTCGCTCCGCGCGAGCAACACGTCCTGGCTTGAGTCTGTCCTGGAGAAGGGACTCCCAGTGGAGATCACCGCGGCGTTTTCCGGGCACAGATGGGCCGGCGGGCTGGTCGGTCAGTTCCTCAGCGACCCCGAACTTCGCGAAATACAGGCCGCCGCGCACATCATCGCCTGCACCGGCTTCACCCCCACCCCCCAGCCGGGCCCTTCGTCCGCACCACCCGCCTCTAGAGAAAGCACGCCTCCTAAGATACTGGACGGCTCGTCCACCCGCTCTTCTAGCAGCCGTGCATCATCCTGGTCGTCCTGTTCTACTACTGTCCCGGATACAGCCGCCGCATCTTACATGACCGTGGAGAACCAATTGAAACGCGCGCGGCGGCTCGCGCGGATGCGCGTCTACAACATGCGGTACCTCGCGCGCAATCGCCACTGGGGGCCGTTCCTACCGTGCTCCGACGGCCGCAGGGCGACGGACGCGGTTACCGACGACGACCAGCTCTTGCAGCCGATCCTCGCGCTCTTTTGCGTAACTCCAAACTCCGAGCTCGCACATACCCACGACGACGAAGAGGGGCAAGACGAGAGGGGATGGCAAGGGGGAGAAGAGGAAGAAGAAGGGGAGGAGGAAGAGGAGGACTCGGTGCGCGCGGAGTCTGCATCGCAGGACGACGCGCCGGAGGAGGTACCCTCGTCGGCGCAACTCTACGCGGACTGGGCGTACCTTGCGGCGGTGCGCGTCGTGGTAGAGGCGAATCTACGCGAGTCGTTCCAGTCTCAGGATCTCCGGGGCCTGTTGTCGCTCGACGGCCTGCGGCGTGGAACCGCGCCGTACGACTGGACGGCGTACAGGCTGCCTTCACCAGTCGAGCCCAAGGACGAGAAGGGGAAAGGCAAGATCAACGATAATGAGACGGGCGGCGCTGAGGGATGGGACTGGGCGGGAGTGACTGGGGTGTGGAAGTGAGTATCTCTACCACATTATTTATATAACGTCCTGTTGCTGACGAGTGGCCGTTACTTTCAGACGTTGTATATGCTGGCTCGACTACCGCGACTTGATGTGTAAGTGCTGCTTGCTTTCATTACATGTCTCTGACCACGTTGCTGAGAAACGTCTATCTTACAGTGCACAATGTGAGCCGGCTGCCTGTGTGCCGATGCGGGAAGGCACTCATGACTGACTTAGATTGAGTTGCAGCTCTCGGGCGAGTTCGAGGAGCCACACCTACAAGAGGCGGTCCGCATCATCTCCATGCGCCTTCGCATCAAGTCATATTCCAAGTGCGAAATACCCGAATACGCGCACCTTCCTACCATCCACTTCGTCGGCGAGACGACAGGCGCAATGATCCATGGACAGCCACGCTCCCTACATGGCACAGTGACTGTGATCACGGATGGAAGCGTCCGGTGGGTTCTGGTAAGCTGACGTACACTTGTTCAATTCCGTTGCCTCCGCTGACTGTGGTTGATTTCCTCAGTGTTCGTCGGTTGAAGGTGGCGAGATGGACGAGTGGGTATCGGAAGGCGTCCAGGTCGGTGGCGTCGCGTCCGCGATGGGTGTCCTCGGTCTGTGGACAGGGGCGCAGCATGAACGTATGGATCCTCTCGGTGTGTATACTTATACCCCATTAGAGGTTCTACTGACGTCAGTCCTTAGGTCCTTGCTGGTCTTGGAAGGTTGGCTGAATACACCGGTTCGGCACACCGCCGAACACGAGCGCCGCGACATGGGCTGCCGCTCCACTGGGGACCACGGTGGGCAATGAGTATGAGCTGGCCATGCGGACAGGCTGGAACTGCACTGGGCGATAGGCGGGAAAACTGTACGCCTCGGGTTGGTCCGATTTGCTACATCTGGCGTATTCAGCCTTCCATCACCGTTCCGCCAGGCTCAGCTTGTGTTTGTAAAAACTATATTACATTGTCTATCGGTATATGTAAAGCTGCCAGTATATCATTTGAGCTAAGAGCGGTAGTTGTGTGTGCCGTAGTAAGGGTACTTGCATGGTTCTACTACAACATAATGCAGTGTTATTTTTGTCATGAGTTCGCCTCTCCCTTACATGTGCTATACACCCAAGCTAACGGGAACAGCAGATTCACCGCCTGGCTGACTATGGCTACGGCTACGGCCGCATACATAGCCAGTGATCATGGTCGCTTAGACCCCTCCTGAAATCTGTTAAGTGGTCTATTGAGAAATTTGAGAAACGGCGAGACCGCCGAGACGCCCTTTGGGCTGTCCGCGGAACACTACTGCGGAGTGCGGCGGGGAGCGCAATGTCACTTCCTTCTGCACTACTCTCCCTAAATTTCTGGGAAGGTTTCTAATATTCTACTTAGTCGACTTATGCCTGAATCCTCGAAATCAGAGGGAAGTAGCTACGCGGGGACGAAAAGGCGCCGAGCGGATTTGGCTTTATTGACGTGGCACTTCAGGCGCTTATCGCGCTTCCGACGCGTCAGCGTCACCGTTACTATTCGTCCTAATACAACTCAATCATCCCTAGCTTCCCCCCTCACGCAATGTCTAGACGCCTATTTTCATGCCATGATGTGGTGAGAATGATCTGCCAGGAGTTAAAACCCGTGTACCCGAGCGATGAATGTCTCAAGATGCACTACAACTCCGACAACGCGCTCACGAGCAGCCGTCTGCAGGCGCAACAAAACCTCGCATCCCTAGCTCTAGTGTCCACCTTCTTTTCTCCGCACGCCTTGGATGCTCTGTGGTCGGTGCTTACCGATATTGAGCCTCTCTTCATGGTCCTTCCATCCTACAGGGACGAGACCCGCTCTCCCGACTCTCCAGTATGTGCCAGCTACGGATGATCGGCCATTTATTGAACGCTAACCAGCTTGGCTCTCAGGATT
>PJEW03000013.1:1027124-1047496 GCA_002900995.3 Ganoderma boninense | reverse complement strand
GACAGCCATGCAACCTTTTTGTCCGTCATCCTCTCTTCACCGATCTCTGTCTGATCAGCATGCGCAGGATATCTTGGATACGGCTGAGTTACATCGAGTTCAAGCTGGAGTTTCAGAGAAGGGATGGCTGGTGCTGCGAAACGGCGAGCAGTACGGTCATGGAAGCCAAGGAAGCGGAAGGCGAAGGCTCACATCCTGCTCGCGATGCCATGTCCACGCCCAGGCTGCCCCCGATGCGTCTTGCGAGGAGTTGCCAGAGTGCGAATGCGGGGCATGCCCTATTCGAAGGCAAGGACCCAAGGAAGGATACAGCTACAGCGCCGGCCGTCACGAAACCGTGAAGCGCCACCATGCAAGACTGCCTCCTTCGTGGAGGACGCCAGTGTGCGCGCGGTCGAGGGTGAGGAGGGCGTCATCAGCGTCCCGTTCGCAGATGCAGGATGCCCATTCTCGCCGATCTCTCTACCTGCGTCCATTTGTCTCGCCCGTCTGCCTCCGAGGATACCTCAACATCTCTTGGACCATGTCTAGCCACCCTCGCTAGCCTCTCCTGGATAGAACGGTCTGCTCGCATCTCGAGGCTTAGAGTTCTACCCTCCGATAACTGGATTCCTGGCATCGTCCCTGTCGCCACCCACGTCGGAGAGCCGTACTGAGAACTCAGGTCGGTGTCGGTAGTGTACCCATCCTCGCATACGACATCAAAGCTCCCAGCTCCTCATTGTTGCCTCTGGAAGCACGGAGCACGAACCCGCAACGCAGTGCCGGGAACCATCAGGTGTACGAAGAACGAGAACCCTTGCGTTCGGCCGTTGCAAAATCCGTCTGGCTTCCAGACTGAGGTGCTCCTGGCGATATTCGAAGGCAGGTCGGGCAGTAGACGTCGTGAGCGTCGAAGGCGCGCATTCGGGTACCGGAGCGGGCTGCGAAGCTAGACGAGGGAAACACCTTTCGGATGTGTGGTTCAGCCCTCTGCTGGAGACGTCAAAGATGCGCTCTCAGGCCTAGCATGACGATCCACACACGTCGTGCTCATGTTTCAAACGGCTCCGATTGCGCCCGAACGCGTGGATTGGTAAAAGAGGAAGAGGCCAGTCTGCCATGGGGCTTCACGAATGTTCTACTGGGCTTGCATGGCGCTGTCCTTCCCCTTCCACGTTCCCCACACCAGTCGCCTCACGCTCATCGGAGCCCCCTAAGTATTACAAGCGCGGCTCGACGTCGCGCTCAGCGCGTTCGCTGCGTACAGTTTACGGGTAAGCTCGTGGCTCAGCCTTTTCTTTCTTTATCGCGACTGACTGTGATTATCCTGGTGTGTGCAGGGATATCGGGCAGCCTTGCGACGTCCTCATGAGAATTGCGGCGTCCTCATGAGAATTGCGACGTCCTCATGAGAATTGCGACCCACACTATCAGTGGCGTGGATTCGAGACTTGCGGCACAAGAGACGCAGGATCAGGCGTCGCGTATGGACGGGGACGCCGAGGTACGTACGTCTCTCGTGAGCACTCAGAGCGAGACTGAGCTGGGAGGCGTGGGCAAGAATAAGAGCGGACAGTCGAGGACCGCGCTCAGACACACGCGGAAGATGGCGCACTCACCTGGGACCAATATCGCCTGCGAGTAACGGCGTAGCACTTCTGCCTCGCATTTCCAGGCATCTCCGCGAGCGGGAAAGTTGCCAGCGTGTAGATGACGAAGGCGAACCCGGGAGGATTTGCACACACCGCTGGCAGTGCAGGCGAGAGGTGTTCGGGCCGATGGAAGACTTGCACGGGAGATGGAGAATAGCGCACTGGCATACGGAGACTCGCCTGGGTCGCTTTTCCGGTTTCGCTGGCGGAGGGATCCAAAGGGTTGGAGGCCAGCTGGCGAGGGCGGGGGATGATCGATGAACGACGGCTGTTCATGTTTAGGACGACTCCGGCTGCGGTTGGGCCGTGGTGAGGAGAGGCCAGGAGCTGAATGCAGGAAGGACTAGAGGCGGACAGCATAAACGTCGAATGGGTGAGGAGATCGGGGAGGAGCTGGACCAGGCGCTCCGTGAAGGCCAGACGCCGCGAGCTGCAGCTCGTCTCTGCTAGTCCACGACTCGGCCTTTGCTGACGATCGACGGTCGAAGGCCTTGTTCTCGCTTACGGGCCTTTCCCTCCTGCTCTGCGTTTCTGCCCCTCTGCAATAGGCGCTTGCGTCCCCGCTTTTCTGGTCTCGACATTTAGCCGCCTCGTTCGTCTGCAATCATTGCTTTGCCCTGCGCAGACGGCATGGTATTCCTCCTCAACTGGATCTTATATAGTTGGAAGCAAGCGCAGACGAATCGTACATGGCACTTAGGGCCTACGCAACGCCGCGGTGCCGGGTTTCAACCACAGTTCGACGACCATCTCCAGGCCCTCCCTAGCGAACTTGGCACTCTGCATAGAGCTGCTTCTGAGCAAGCTATCCCCCATGCTGTCTCGCTGCACTAAATGCTACGTTAACTCCAGGCTTCTCTTCGTCGCTTCTGCCTGACTGCACTTCTCAGGGATATGCTGCTTGACCCGGCCGATCGACTGCCCCACCGACATTGCACTCCCTGGTCAGACCCTGCTCTGGCGCACTGCTATCTGGTAGGTTTACCTTCATTTCCTCCCTCGTGGTCTCATGCTGAAGCGATCGATTCGATAGCACCGGAATTCCTGGCCCAGAGCACCGAGTATCGGCAACCCCGGCGTCGATGTCGAGCACGATCTAGCAAGCCGTTGCTGTACTGCGTGGCCCAGGTCGTGAGTGCTCCTCGACCTCGGACCTTCCTTCTCGCGTTCTCGCATGACAGCACCGCAGAGCCTGCTGGCTGAATGCCATTTGAGCCGACCAGCACGCGAATCCGGACACCACCCCTGCACACGCACGCCATGAATCAACAGATGCCTGCGGAACGATGCAAGTGGGCACTTTGCGCCTTCATACGGCCGGATGAATAGGTTAGGATGTCGGCACCATCATCGCCGCAGAGTTACCCCCAGAGGTGGGCCTCTCCATGCGAGGTCTGTAAATCATGTTGTTTTATGCTGGTGCTGACAACGAGGGCGCGAGTTCATTCAACAGGCACGTACCAGTGACCACCCACGACCGCCCAATCACAGCGTAGTTGAAGTTGTAGGGAAGGCATATCTGTGCTTTCCAACACAGACTCCAGACACAGGCGGACCCCGAAAATGCTGCGCGACGGTTGTCGGAGCGGTACGTGGACACTTACGACGCGATCTGTTGGTCCCGCACAAGTAAGCCGCGCATTGCTCGAACCAGGTCCATCACAATGCGCACTCACGTACATTTATACAGTCAATATTCATGTTCATCTCCCGGACGGACCAGAAGCGCCGACGAGGTAGAACAAATCACATGAAACGCGCTTGCATCATGTATGCGGCTCGCTCGAGGTCGAATAACACGAATCTCGAGAGCGGGCGCGAACGCCGTGGCACGTCGGCGCCATACCATTGGACACCCACAGTCACTTTGACGCGACGTCGTTGTCCGGATGTTATATCAGACGGGTCTCGCGCTCTGTGCGGAGAGAGCTGCCGATGACGTGGGCAAGGAATCATGGTGCAATGCGGTGCCGCTCGGGTAGGTCCACGACAACGATCGCTCAAGCCCCGTCCTTCGGGATGTACTCTAAACTGCACTCACAGACTCCTGCTGTTCACCTCCACTACGAACACGCCCGGTCTCGTTGAGGCTGGATATCGTGTGATTTCAGTGTAATTCCACGGACGTGGGCACCATAGCCGGCTCTCCATAGGCGATCCTGCCGGGCGGACGTCCTGCATCCCGAACATCTCGAGGCGGGACACCGACTGCTCAGCTACGATGTTACTGCCCCGATAGCCAGGTACTGCTCGAGTAGGGGATCGGCGAGAGCAGAGCTTACGCTGTAGCGGCAGCTCCCCTGAGGATCAGAAGCCGCAGGAGAGGAGACGTCGTAGGCGATCGGCCATAGCTCCGTCTACCAAAAACGTTTGCGACGTGGCGAAGGAGGCTCGGGCGAGCCTAAAACGACCACCGTCGCGCTCGAAGCAGTCGGGCATACAGTAGGTGATTCGTGAGTCACTACTGAGCCTTGAAGCAGACCCCTTGCTAATGACTGATATTACGGTATAGGTTTCGCGTCCGACGTTGCGACGTTGGTGACCCTCTGCTGAGGCTCCAGAAAATCGCCACTTGCTCGAATTCACTGTACTGGAAGAGTACTCGCCTTCCCGCTACACGCCTATCCAAACGCTTCAAAAATGGTATACGGTGCACAGAGGCACGGTACGAGCGGCTTGTCGCAGCTGGAGACGGAGAAGGGGGTCAAGAAAGTCCGGGAGTCGGTCGCTGGTCGCGCAAGGTGTCAGCGGGAATATCGAACGATGGCCCTTCTCCGAGGCTCCTTGTTACCCCTCCCCCCATCGACCTCAAATCGATTATTGCGCAGACGAAATCTCGACGGACGGGATATCCGCGGCAAAGTTGAGACGACCTCCAGCTAACGCCAACTGACCAGTGAGAGACTGACATACATGCAAGGGGACCTGAGCTCGGCGGACGGCGTACGAATGCCGGAGTGGCCGGCCTCCAGGTAGTCGTTGAGCGGCGTCTTGCCGTCTGCTGCCAGCCGGACTGATCCTTTCGCATCCAGTTCAAATACCCGGCTGGGGGCTCTGTGGTGAGCAGCCGAGAGCTGCAATGGATATACGAGGATGCAGGTCCTGATCGAGGCCTGATCTCGAGCACTGGGCAAGAAGACTGGCTTTGCGGCTCGCCCGCTGAGGCTACTATGGTGGCGCGATCATGATGTAGGTAGACCACCTGTTCAGCCACCCCATTTCGGGGTTGTCAATATATATTTCTTACCGGGAACAAGAGTATTCGTGACGTACCGTAAATGACCCAAGGGGCCTTGAAGAAGCAGACCGTGCATATAGCGCCAGTGGTCCCTCCTTGAACGCTGAACATTACTCTCCAGAATGCGGAAAACACCCTTAACGCAGTACAATCCACGGAGAATCTGCGAGTCTTCGGCTGGTCCACACACGGCTCCCGACCCGCCTGCACACGACGTTACCAGACACGCAAAAATATATATTAAGTTACGGAGTGACATGCACTGTGCCTCCTGCAGGCTCCGTGTCTAGCTCTTACTCCGGAATGGCATCTCGCATCTGTCCGATGACGACAGTCCCGTCCTTCAACCCCGAAACCAGTGTCCTCCCATCCGGAGAAAACGACATGCTCAACCGCCCCGTAATGCCCGGACAATGCCGCTGCGCACACGCACGACTCATCGGCATCCCATCCACACCGTACTGTCCGGTGCACAACTCCTGACGCGACATACAGCCCACACGCGAAGGTTCACGCTCCGTGGACTGCGTCACAGTCCCCACGCCCCGAGAGCTTGAAGCTTCAACGCTCGTAGTCACGTCCCAGACATACAGTAGATACCCTCCATTCCTCGAACTTGCCTCCTAGACGTTGCCGTTGGTCGAGAAGGCGATGCCGCGCATGCCCATGAGTGCCCCCATCTTGCGGCCCCCTTGCGTGAGTCTGCTCCCAGTCCTTGCGTCGCCAGTGTTAATCTCGGAGCAGGAGCGATCTAGATGAGCGTGCTTGCGCTCGTCGGGTCGAACGTGACAATGGTGTCCCGCATCCGGCGGGACCTTTGCGAGTCCACTGAACAGACGCCGCCGCCATCGTCGTCATCGTCAGCTTTGGCAAAGGTTGAATTCCAGGTAGAGTGCCCGACGCGACGTTGAGGATGCAGCACTTGCCGCGACGGGAACTGCACACGAGCCATGATTCGTCGGCAGAGGATGCGTAGGAACCCACGGCGCCCTCGAGTTGGACGAGTGTGCGCTGGAGGTCCGTGCTCTGACCTGATCGCAATCGTACTACAGCTGTTGGGGGAGAATGCGAGCGACGTAATGGACTTGTCGCAGTACGGGAGCCGTCGCTGAACTATTGCTCCACTGACAGTGTCCCCGACGATGTCGATACCTAAGTCTACCGATCCCGTCATCGCCGAGTCGGGGTCTTGTGAAACGACAGCAGCATGGACGCCGTGTTGGTATGGCACTCGATTGTATGATATACGACGGGCCACCAACGATGGCAGGTATCAGGGGGGCAATGGAGCCTCGGGAGGGACGCGAAGTGAACAATGTCCATGGGCAACGAAGCAACGCTTGCGAACGGCGTCGAATGCGAATGCGTGGACGCATCGACTCGGAACTTTGCAGACCTGTGGAGGCCAGGAGGAAACACATGTACACCGCGTGCGCAGAGCAGCGAAGTTGAAGGGAGCGAAGGCGCAGGGGACAGGCGAATGCGGATGCGATGGAGCGAGGACAGTGACTCCGAGGGGCCTAGTTACGTCGGGTTGCGGCCACGGGGATGCGGAAGAACGTGCCTGGTGATTTTGGGGCGAACCGTGGAGGAAATAGCAAGGGATGGGTAGAGGGAGCAGGACAGCCGGCTTGGACGGCACATGATGCAGGAATCCAGCCACGCATAGACGACGCGAGCTCCGAAACCAACTGGAGGCGTACCAGAGAGCCTCCGTACTGAGTTCTAGCTCTATCCGACAACAGCATCCTCCTCCAGAGGTCTCCAAAGGAGGACGTGGAGAAGGAATGTGGGGCCGAAAAGAGGGCAGCTTGTCAGAGGTGGGTAGGAAGAGGAGGGTGCACGCAGGGCATACAGAGGCAGCTTGGAGTGACAGTGACAGTTGCACTAGATCGGATAGCGCAAACGATCCGCAAGTCCGCAGGGTGATTTAGAGCATGTAGGAGGGAAAGCCAAATAAGAAGCGAATCGGATGCCGTGGTGGTGAGGGAGGTGGGGATAAGCCAATCAATTTGGTTTCAGCATGCATATTACACTGTGGATACACCTATCGGGACTCACCCTTGACGCACTCCACCGTGACTATCACCACCATAGTTATGTGACCTGGGCAGGCGGTTCGCGCGCTGGGGCAGGCGCTGCTCGACGCGCTGACAGCACAGGTGGAAGAGCCGCGAAGGAGGGCTTCGGGGCACCTTGAAGGTCTATGTTCGATCCGCCAATAACGGACTACCCGTCCGGAGAGAACACCGCCGTCAAAGCATCGGGCGCACGCCACGTATATACCACAGACGCATTGGCGGAGGAAAATGCCGGAAAGGCGGGGGCCGAGAGCTTGCGGTCAGACTCGGAGGTGTGGAGGTCTGTCGCAGCCGGTGCCTCGAGGGCAAGGTGGGAGCGAGGCCTGTCGGGGTAGGTGACGTTCGGGCGGAGGAGGCAGGTTGGGCGATGGTGGCGGTCTCCTTGGGATCAGACCAAGAGGGATGATGAGCCAGGCAAGGTGGAGCTCGCCGATCGATACCGAGGTCATAGATGTGTGGTGGGCCAGGGAACGCATGATGCTCACGAGGAAATATGACCAGAGGAACAAGATGCCTCAACAGAGACGGCAAGACAGCGCATACACCCACATTCGACGACGTTTGGGGCACCAGCTCGGCAGTGAAAGGTACTCTCGTTTGGTCGGGACCCAGATTCGAACGCTGGCAGTAAAGGGAGATAAGAAGAGGAGCGTAACCTGGAGACTTGGACTCAGGCGAGCCTTCATCATCCGGCATGCTCGCTATGGAAGGTGTGATGATGAGTAGTGGACCATGCCCTGCTGAGAGGCATCATCCTAGCTCGGAGGTACACAGGGGAGACAAATGATCTCGGGTGGAACCGACTCGGAGCTGCCTCGTTCCCGTCCGTTTTCGTGAGAGGGGTCGAGCTCCTGCAGCCCATCGTTCTCCGTCATTCTCGTTTCATCGGGGAGGCCGCGCCCAGGTGTATCCTGCCCTGGAGGCCTGGGAAGGATCGCCGGAAATGAGCGTATTGCACCTTTCACCTGGGCGCGGACGGCTCCGAATAATACAGTCCTGCCTCTACGCTCTGCGCCTGGTGACGGCCAACGCGGTCTCCTTCCGTACGCCCGAGTCGACGTGCTCGGGGTTTGCCCTCTAATCCCCACCGAACACTCCCAGGAGGGGTTACGATAACTCCGCTGTGTAAGAGGTGTGCTTCATCTTCTGAGACCTTCTCGGTTTCGCAGGACTGCCCATCATGCTCTTGCTCCAGAGGCGGCCTCACCCCCTACGACGGGAGTGCAGTCCTCACATCAGAGAAACAACCGAGGATCATGTCGTGCACTAAGAACGAGGCGCTGGTAGTGATTGAGATAGACGACGCGGGCCGCGGACGGGAAGGCCTGAGGCTCGATACAACGCCGACGCGAGTGCCGGTGGGACAGGAATGGGTACATATTGACGGCTTGGAGGGAACGAGGTGAAGAAAGATTGCGTGCGCATCGGCGCTGATCGCCAGATTCACCAGGGGGGATGTCTTGCAGTGTGAAGGACTGAAGGGAAAAATACCTGCTCAAGATATAGGAGATGAATCAGTGATGGAGAAGGCGTACTTGTGAACATCCCCACGGCGAGATATCATTGTGGGATTGAGCAACCTGGGACCCATGAGGAGCGGATAAGACGTTCAGGCAAGGAGTCGACACCCAGATATCGCAGAAAGCGAGCCGACGAGTTGGGAAGCAAGGAAATGGAGATCGAGGGCTCGAGGGCTCAGGCCTCCGGGTTCACCTGACGATCGATATTGCGCGGGTCGATCGAATGCAGGACCTGCGCGGGTGGCGACATTAGACACGATACGGAAGAAAACAAACCCAGCACGCCACGCGAGACACTCACGATTTTGTTGATCCCAGCCAGGCTTCGCTCAATGCGTCAGCGCAGCATCCCTGGAACGGGTGCGCGTACGACGTACCAGCCCGCGGTGGTCTGCATCATCATCTTGCCCTTGCGCTCCTCGAACGTGGGCGCGAAACTCTCCTTGCAATCCCTCCCCAGGACATCCGAGAGTCAAGGCTGCCCGCCATACTTGTACATCCGCTGGGTGACCCTGTACCCCGCCGCATACCCCAGCCCGGGGACGAGCGAGAGCAGCTTGCGGCCGAGCGGTGCGCCCGCGTACTCCTTGAAGATAGAGGAGATCGTCTACGGGGGGGACCTGCACTGTCGCGTGAGGGAGAGGGAGGCGGACGAGTGTTAGGACAGAGATCCGAGTCGCAGGTCTGATGCCAGCGAGGTGGGGAGACGACAGACCTTGGACTGGTTGCTCATCAGCCGCTTCGCAATGGTGTAGACCAGGTGGGACACCTGCATGTCAGCGACGTCTTCCTACTGCAACCACACCACGCTCGTCATGTGGGGAAGCCAGCAAAGTTAGGCCGTGCGACGCACCTGAAGCTCCTGGGCCAAGGATACGGGCCGGCGTAGCGGAGTCGCTGCTCTTGATGTTGAGCTGAGGCGCCATAGTCGGGAAGGGACGAGCGGCAGGAGACGACATGATGACAGAGACGGCGACGGCACTCTTGAGGAGAGCCCGAGTCGAGAAAGCAAGAGCGAGGACGGCTCTCGTCTCCAGCAAGCATGGCGCAAAGCCTCCGCCACGAGGAACAAATAAGCAACAACAGGGCTCTGTTCCGATTTTCCACGATGGCAAGCAGCCTGGGCTGGGCCGCCGGCGGCTCTCGTCCTCCCTTCTTCAACTTGCAATTGCCAGTGAACGATGCTCTCCTTGTCCAGGTATCGTCGTAAGTCCCCAGCTTAGATACGTGCACGCCTGCGCTCAACCAACTCCTACAGAATCACACACTCCAGCCTCTGACTCGCTGGAGAACTCCCACCCGGACGACTAGAAAGGCTTACATGGTTCGCGGCTGGGAACGTCTGAAATCCTTTTCGCTACTTTGAAAAAACAACGTATGTACACCTGGTCGTTGTCGACTGTTGTATGCGACATATTCTCACTGCAGAGTCTATATTCTCGTTCACCTTGCGTGCCCAAGAACATCCCGGACACTTCCTGTGGTGCACGTCCTTCCTCCTGGCCGTCTGTCTGCTCGATCCTTGGAGCGAGGCTTTCAACGCCCTCTCCGCAGTTCCCCCACTTGGATGACGACCCCGTACTCTATTCTTCCTTCCACGCAGCGTCCGACTCCCGGCCATTCATCTTCACTGCTCCACGTCGTCTCGCACTCGAACCTCTGACTTGTGAACTCCGACTTGAACCTGGGTACAACACACGGTCAGGTACTTATCGGCTCTACAGAGAATACCTTGACACTGCAGACTCCATGTTCACCTTTACTTCCGCGTTTCTCAACAACGAGCATTACGGACACACTTCCTAATGTACGTCCTTTACTCCTGGCCGTGTTTCGTTCTTGATCCCTGGAGCTTCGCGGCCCTCCAGCACATTTGGTGCCAAACTTCAACGATTATCAGGTCCATGGACAGGACGACCTTGTATCTGATATTCACGACTTCCTGGGCTATGGTCTGTCCGTTCTGCGTACAGTGCTGAAAACGCACGCTGACATGCTCATCGCGAAGCATGAGTACGTTCGTCTCTCCTTTCTCATCTCACCCGCACCCCGAAGACATGACATCTGTTTGTCTCCTCTCACACCGCGTGTCTGGTAGTATAATGTCGTGCTCATGTTCCAAAGGTCTCCGATCGCGTCCGAACGCGTGGATTGATAGAAGGTGCCCGGAAGGCTGGCATGGGGCTTCACGAATGTTCTCCTGGGTTTGCATGGCGCGGACCTTCCCCGGCACATCGGTCGCCTCCTGGTCATCCGAGCCCCCTATTGCCAGCGCGGCTCACGTCTCGCTCAGCTCGTTCGCTGCGTACGATTCACAGGTAAGCTCGTGGGCTCAGCGTTGTCTTTTTTGTCATTACTCACTATGGTCATGCTAGCATGTGCAGGGACCTCGGCCGACCGTACTCACATCCACGCCGCCCTCGTAGAGTGTAGTTCCGCCTCATCGAACGGAACACGCGCACGCGTACGCGACCGCCTTGTACCTTGCAAACGTCATCGATCATCTCCCGTTTGGGATGGAGCTACAGCGAGCCGGTGCGCCAGATCGAAGCGTTAATCACGCAAGTCGAAAAGTGAATGGACGAAAGCCTTGCAAGCGCTCGCAGGCGTCTCCTTTCTCGCGTTGCGGCATTGTGGCACTCTGCGTCCATTCGGTTGACAGCTCGCATATGGGGTTCATACAAGCGCATTCTCTACCCTTTCCCATCTCATACGCCTTCTACATTGGTTCTTCCCCCTCACCTTGCGTATCTCCAATGATCGTCTCACCTCGCAGTAGTTTGCAATTCTCACCTTCCCATTGGTCCGGCGAGGTACCTACTTTACCTAGCTCACCTGAGCTATTTGTTATAGCGTAGTCGGTTCCAGCAAATCAGTTCTCAGTTCTCGGCTCGGAAGGGGCGGGGCTTCTGGTTGGGGTTACGATCCGGATCTTCGCTGCCGCAGCACTACGCCCCTGCAGTCCCCAGCAAATCCAGCGCGCTTCTCTCCGCCTTCTACTTGCTTCCACCATGGCCTCCCTCTTCTCTGCCCTGCTTACCCGTGTTCAAGCTCCCGGCTTCGCGCTCACTGAGGAGAGCGCGAACGAAATCTCCACCGCGTTCCTCGCAGCCGTCCACACGCTCACCGACCTCGCGCACGCTCCGGACGCCGACTTCGAGGTTGTATTCAAGGAGTTTATCGAGGGCGTGGCGCGGCGCCGAATTGGCCAAGATGTGGCGGAGGGGTTCCTCGCTGAGTACTCGATGGTGTCTCGTAGTGTGAAGGCTGACTATCTTGCTCGTACGCGTGATAATCACGCGGAGGTTGTTCGCGCCGCCCAGGACAAGGTGAAAGGGCTGAAAGCGGAAGCCCCAGCGGACGAGGACGAAGCTCTGGAAGAGTACCAGATCACACTCGCTGAGGTTGAGTTCAACTTCCAGGACGCTCAACGCGAGCTGCACAATCTGGAGGCGGCGAGCAAGATCGCCGACGAGGAACGCACGTCTCTCCCCTGTATTGTTCTCCTCCTTCGCGTCGCTCACGTCGAAACCGTTCGATAGGGGCCGCGGCTCACGCCTACCGGACCTTCCATCCCCGCTTCCTTCGCCTTCTGTCCAACTCGGTCAAGGTCAGTCGCGGCCCTTTCCCCTCGGGGGACGCCTTCCCTCGGCTGACCACCCGGCTTCCCGCGAAGCCTCCCCCGTCCTCTTCTCCGACCAAGAAACCCTTCAGCTCCAGTTCTTCGTCGTCTAGGAAGCCCGCCGACCCACCCGCCGCTCCTCTCGTGAAGCGCACCGCTCGCATGTCCATCTCGTCGGGCGCACAGAAGACCAAGCGTCCTTCCTCGGCGGCACGCGTCGTGCCAGCAGAAGCAGAAGTTGACGAGGTTGACCCATCCGGCAGCGGCGAAGAGGAGGAAGTCATCAACTCGAAGAACGCAACCCCCGCGACGCGCTCTTCTGGAAAGAAGCTTTCGGCCGCGGAGAAATACCGCCTCCTCGAGGAGACACCCGCCTTGCGCAGGAAGAGGGCCGACTGCGAGAAGCACAACATCCACATTAGCTGGAATGAGGACGTCCGCGTGAGTTCCCTTCGGCCGCACTTGAGCCTGCGCCCCCGACTAATGTGGGCTCCGTTCCTCCGACAGTGCGACATGTGTGTGCGAAACAGGGAGATGTGCACCCCCAGCAAGGACCAGGGCCGCGCTGTCTGCGACCAGTGCCGCTGTAGGCACGACAAGTGCACTCGCTGGGGGCGAAACAGCCGGGGAGAAATCAAAGGCGGTTCCCACCGCAACATCCCTGTCGCCATCTTCAATGGAATGGGGTATTCGTACTCGTCGCATCTTTCGCTTCAAGAACGCGCATGGGTAGAGGCCGTCATCCACGCTATCGAGGGTTGCCCCGAGGCGAATCAGTTGACGGAAGTCGACCGCGAGGCCCTCCTCCGGTGTGTTGGGCGAGCCCGGACCATGCGGACCAGTGAGAGCACCACCGAAATTGTCACCTACTCCCCCACTGTTCGGACCCCAACCGAGTTCCTCTACGACCGGTCCTCCCTTCCCGTCTACGACGCCCGCTTCCTGCCGACCTACAAGGCGATCCCGGGGGCTCGTCTCCTTCCTGGCGTCGTTGTCCCGAGGAGCCCCGACGACGCGTCGACCGGCGACAAGGACGCCACGGCTACCTCTTCCGCTCCGAGGGTTACTCAAGGTGGCCGCGACACGTCCATCTCTTCCACCGGTCCCGTAACTCGCGCGGCTTCTCGCCTCAAAGTCGAACAGCTGCCTCCGCCTGGCAAGCGTTCTCGCGAGGATTCACCTATAGTGGAGTCCTCGCTCCTCAAGAAGAAGAAACGACCGCGGATCGTAGAGTCAGAGGACGAGAGTGAGGAGAGTGGTGAGGATCCTCCAGACATCGCCGCGAGTGGAGTCCTGCTAGACGCTGACCCACCGATGCCTATACACAACTTCTCTCGCCTGCAGACTGCAAAGCGGCGCCGACTGGTGAGCTGGATCGGACGTATTCTCTTTGCTACCGCTAACGCTGTCCGGCAGGTTTTCAATTTCGAGCCCGTGCTGGCTGTCTCCGCCCCTCAGAATAAGGACGCTTCGGATGACGAGGGACTGGTCGTCGATAGCTCCGTGACTCTCGACAGTGATGGTCTGGAGGTGCCGAACGAACTCGTCGAGCAGGAAGCAACTGCCGCTCAGGTTCTTCCCGAATTGCCATCTGCGCCCGGTCGGCCCTCGCCTGTGCCTACTCCCGTCGGTTCGCCATCGCCCGAGTATCCTCCTCTTCGGGCCCAGCTGGGCGATACTCGGGAGTTTACCATCCAGCTCCAAGAGCTCCGCGCCGCCTGGGCTGCCGCCGTTTCTCGCGAGTTCACCAGCCGGGCCCAGCAGCATGAGCTCGCTCGCCGGGAAGAGCTGCTGACCGGCCAACGCTTCGGTACGTACTCCGATGAGGCCATCGGGCGGCTCAACATCGACCAAGAGCGGACCATCTTCCGCGGCTTCTCCCGGAACTCCGTGGACGAGATCAACACGCGGTATCCAGTGGATCGGGAGATGCACGATAGTCCTGCAGGGTAAGTAGTTCGCGTCCAGAGGAATCGCGCGACGCATCCGCCAGATTCTTCGCGAGATTCGGTGCGAGCGGGACTTTCTTGACTTGAGCGGCTTCGCAGGGGGCTTTCTTTCTTGTTCCGGACTTTCGCGTGTACGGTATGCTGGCTCGGCTTGCCATGACCCTCTGTTTTCTGTTCCTCCCGTCCTTTCGCAACCACTGTCGTTAGGTAGAAAGCCAGTATGTCAATCGAACCGAAGGTGATGTATGAATTTTCTTGTATTTTTGTATGAATAGGAATTAAAATTGCTGAGTGCAAGGAAGAAGAACTGCGTGATTTCGAGCTCGGACACATAGGCTCGTCCCCAGCCTGTTATGGGAAATTCCAATTCTGTTGTGGGGATCACCGATAGATGGATAGCTTCAATGATTATAGTGGCATGGTGGCCGTCTCGGCAGAAGTTGCCACTGTCTCTAACCTACAAGGATACAACTGCTCTGGTGGCTACCAATACAGTAAGTATACACTGGGAAGGAACTAGATGATACACGATGACCTCGGATGTGCGGGCGTGAGCCGATCGGAAAGGTACGGGCTTTCTGTGAACTGAGGCCTGCTAGACGTAGGGTAAGCGACATTGTGGAAAGCCTTGTCCATGAAAGTTGCCCTTGTCCATGACATTGGTCCACAGTCTGAGCTCAGATCGTACTGCTGCTTGCACGGAGGCGTGCGTGGGGATGATGTCCTCAAAGTATGTTGCCAGTCGAAATGCTGGGCTCCGCAAGTTGTCCGGTGTAGGACGTGATGGCTGGGATGAAGCGCAGGAGGGGGTAGCCGTCTCGAGCGACGGCTGACTTGACTTGAGAGTAGCAGGGATGGTGGAACCGATGGTAGGTGGATGTCGACTTGGGCGAAGGATCGCACACCGATCGAAGGGGCTTGTGCTTCCAGATCTTGGGGGGATACCCTCGGTATTAGTGCGAGTGTCTAAGTCGATCGGTGGAGTGGAGCAATGGGTTGTACTCACCGTCCCACAGACTTGGTTACGGTTACTTACTGTAACGGCTTCGTCGTTAGAGAGCTTGATCCGTCCGATTTTCACTAGATCAGAACAGCCAGACGAAGATCGAGGAGGATGGAGAGGCTAATGCTTGCGGGATCCGCTGCAAGCTCTCTGTTTGTTTGTCCAGGGCCAAAAAGCAGGTCCCCGTCGCGGGCGCTAAGCATTACGCAGGTCCCAGTCGCCGCTTCGGGATGGGGACTGGGATGGCCGGATGAGGATTCAGGTCGAGAGTGGCGCGCGGGATCCCTTACGCCCGGAGTCCAATCCTCGATAGTCTTTCGGTGGACGCCTCGCCTCTGTCTCATTCAAACAGACACCGCGAGGCCGCGACCGTTCCCGTGCAACCTCCAGGTGCGTACTCACTTTGTCAGCATGAGCCCTCTACCTACGCACCGTGCCGCACAAAACCTGTCTCCTCCCGCCTCTTCGCACATCCCAGTCCACATGGCCGACCTCCTGCTGCCTACCCCAATCACGCAACATCTACACTCCTCCTCTCATCGTCCAACCCATACCATCCTCCACACCCTCCACGACCGGGATACGACAATGACAGCAGCGACGACACGATGAGGACGACGACACGACGAGGACGACAACACGACGACGGAGATAACGGGACCTGGCCCTCTGGGTGTGTCTTGCCTCCTGGTTGCATCGCCCTCGATCTCCTCGCATACACCCTCGAGTGCCCCCCGTTCCACCCCTCGCACATGCCCACTTAGTCCTTCTTTTCCAGCTCCCTTCCCATCTCTACGACCACGCAGACCGTCACCTAGACCCCGATACCGTCTGCCTGAGACTCTGCCGCGTCCACCACCGCCAGAGACAACCCAATTACTCCGACGATGGCGATCTCTGCCTCAGGCAGAGAGATCGTGTCATATAACCGGAGACTCAGTGCTGATGGGCTTGTTGGCGGGATTGTCGGCGGTGTCGGCGGCGCGTTCTTGTTCCTGCTGTTCCTATGACTGTTGAGGAGGGGCACATTTGGGAGTGCGACACTCTTTGGATTTAGGTACGGCGATGCGCGTAAGCCAGGATGGGGCGATGCGACGCAGGGGATGCGGCAGAAGAGTCGGGAATGGTACAGAATCAGGATGTGAGGTGAGTATCCACTGCTTACTACCGCTGGACGCGATGTTGCGGGAGAACCTTGCGCAAATCCAACCTTGGCAAGTCTGACCGGTCTTTCGTCGAGATGAACGGCCTGTCCTCACAGATAGGTATCATCTCTTTCTTTCTTTCTCGATCCCGTTTATTGCCCTGCGAGGCCGCGCCTCATGATAGGCCTTGAATACATGTGTAGCTACTCAGAATAGAATGTGGTCGGCGGTACCTGGGGCCTGAAGGCCCGTGCAAAACTAGGGGGATGGCTAGGGGGGAGTGGCGTTAACGCTGGTGAAGGGGTACGCTGTTGCGCAGTGAGGATGGGGGCAATAGAGGGTAGGTCGTAAGATATCAGGAGAGGCAGGGCATCGGAAGAAATTGCGTTGCGGACGCCCATCCCCTCCCGGCCATTGAAGGCAAGGGAGCGGGTTATAAACCTGCCACACTATGGGTACGTTTGCGCCCCTGGGTCCTGCCTCTTGCTGCGGTCAGGAGTACGGTCAGCGGTTGCCCCGCCGCACGTCAGAACTCCCCCGTCCCTAGAGCGGGTGGGTGCCCGCAACGCAATTTTCCGTGGGATCGCTCAGCGCGCTGGAATACAGAGATGGGGATATGCTACTCTGGGGCGGGAAGCTATAGTAGGTGGAGCAGGAGGAGAGGGGGGAGGCGTGCGTTCCACAGCCGCGGTGGGAGACTGGCAGTGAATAGGTATCATCTCGCTCGCACTCAACCTCATTGCCGGTTGCGTATGGCGCGCACGTATAGAACGCGGACTAACTCGATTGCACATTCAGACACGCCTTCCGATAGCTCGACTCTTTTCGTCCCATTCCTTCCCAGTGCCAAGTCTGCTTCCTACCCCCATTGGCCCTCCGCTTCCTCTACATCCGTGCACAAGCCCCCACCATTTCCCCGATTCTCCCCACTACCTTGGTCGACGTCATCCTCCGCGTTCGACAACGCGTACCCCGTGTCGTCCATCTCCGCGCATATGCGCACCCACACCAACTCCGCCTCCGTGTCCGTATCCATGTCCGTATCCATGTCCGACAACTCCACCCTCGTCTCAGAACCCGCGTACCTCCGCTCACCCGAACGAAATCCGAATGCGAGTGCGAGCACGTCTCCAACAGCAAGATACCTGAATATGTACCATCCGACATCGATATCGCTTCCGAGATGACCGCTGAGCCCTGGAGAGACGGTGTCGACGTCGATGGTCAGCTTCGACCGCACTCCTCCGGATGAGTTCGAGCCAGACTTGTCGGAGGCAGCTAGCTCCGACGCGCGATCTGAGTGGCAAGTGGACACGGCGGAGAGTCCAGAGCGGCTTGGGCGGTATTTTCGAGCCATCGGGCGGCGAGGGAGGACGATACCGACGGCAGAAGGGCGGGATGTATGTTTTGGTTACTGTATCTGTGCTAATGTATTGCTTTCTCCGCATGAACACCTGGCGGGGCTTCTGAGGGCGAGGAGAAGAGCCTCGGCTCCTGGCGATCGAGAGTGTGTGGCACGTCGGGATCAGCGCCAGCGCCATGTGTGACCGTTTCAAATTTGTTTGTATGTGCTCATGGTGGTCTCGTTCGTCGTCCTTCCGCACGACAAGGTTGGGTCCATGTGTCATTGGAACTCGCGACGCGAGGGGTCTTCCTGCTCTCTTCTCTCCTTCATCTGTGACCTCGTCGGCATCCTATCCCCTGCACTCTTCGCATGCGCGTGATCACGAACCTGGACAGTGGACGTACCGATGGAGCCTGCCCATCATACCGGGATCTCGCAAGAGTCAGACCTTGCGGGAGGACTCCGACGTCGAACAAATGGCAGAGGATCATCGAGGGCGAAAGCAGTGGTTGACGTTGAGGACTCAGAACTGCAGAGAAAGGAGGTCCAGGAAAGCAAGTAATTTAAAGGCAGCGCACAGGTAAACCGAGGTGTAGAGTGATGATAGGGTGAACATGGAGAGCTTGCCTGGGTGCCAGCGAGGCGTGGGTCGCATCTGAGAGGAATCCACTCGATGATACAGTAGGTAGAGGGGAGTCGGTGGTCGCGAGGAGGCGAAGTCGACAGAGAGGTGAGGGCATCTGAAAAAAGGATGGATAAAGAAGGGGGAAGCAACCAGACGAGTTCGTGGGCGTGGATAGATTGAATCGACGAGTCTGCTTACATCCGTAGACAGGAGGGCTTTCCGATTCCTGGGCTACGAAGTAGTCCAAGGTTTAGGGGGTAAGAATCACGCCGTAAGTGACGGTAACGTCACTCCCACGTGGGGTCACTCGTGACACTGTGTGCTCGGTGTTGAACCCTGTTGAACCGCAGCAACGGCGGGTTCGGCCTTCGGTTGCCATCTCGACAGTATATAGAGCAGCGACGGCGACGAGGCGGCTGACCGCTTTTCTCCCCTCTCCTCCCAGCTGCTTTCCGCGAAAGCAAGGTTTGCTGGTCCCCCCGGAGGACCAGCAGGCCTTGCTTCCGCTGTCAATCATACCGTCTACGGCAGGCGGGGCTTGTCTCCCGAGGCAGACGATAAATGACCTTATTGCGTGGAGGGAGGACGGTCATATAACAGGCGGGGCGTACATGGATGAAATCAGGATTTGTCGAGTTAAAATGGTGATTTTCGTCAGTCGAATCTCCCAGCATGCGGAGTGGACAGTGGTAGTCCCCTTGCGCGCCTCCGCCGAGACCCAGGTCGTCCTGCGATGTGGCGCCTGGTGACACGCATCCGCCGCGGCTCCTTCTTGGGTCCGCGCGACCCCTGTGAGCTGAGAGCTATGTAGGCAGCGGGATGCTTTCAGGTTTTTTGCTACATTCAGCCGCGAGCCATCTTAGATCATGTCGAGCGATGGACCTCCGAAGCGAAAGCCACAATCTCGCGCGCAGGGGCGGATCGCAGAACCAGAAGCGGGGCCGTCGAAATCGCAGCCAGTCACCACGCAAACGAGCTCGACGCAATCGAGCGGGGGACAGCACTCACAGCCCCACGCGCAGTCGCAGCCCCACGCGCAGTTGCAGCCCGGACTTCAGGAGCAACCGGAGGAGCAGCGTCCTGAGCCGGGGCAGAGCGAGCAGCCGGCACAAGGTTTCAACACGGCGATCGCGCAGCAGTGCATCGACCTCGTCGAAGCGTACCGAAGGGGGGAACTCTCGAGAGGCTGGGTCACATTGTCGCTCGCCAACAAGCTCGGCATCCATGGGAAACCAGACCACCCACCAGCTGCTATATCGGCTCTCGACACCTATTGCGCCCAGATCAACAAGATCGACGTCTCTCGGAAGGCTACACAGTCCGGATCTCAGCACGGATCGCGCCACTCCTCCGTGGACCCGGACGACGAGGGCAGAGAGCGAGGACGATCTCGCACTCGACCTGCCGGAAAGGGGAAGAAACGCGCGGACCGCTCACGGAGTAAGTCCGCGTCGAGCGGACGATCCCACTCGCGGTCGATCTCGCCCCTCGCTCTTAGCGAGGATGAACACTCCTCCAAGAGGCAGAAGCCGGACCCGTCGGAGTACGCGTGGGCAACCTCGAACGCCCTCGCGGAGAAGAAGTTACGACCAGAGGTCCTCCAAACGCTCGTCCAACTCCGGCGGTAGACACGCCCTGAAGGCACGCCGAATCTTAAAAAAACATCTCTCTGAGTCAGCTGATGTTCTTAGCCAGGCAGACAGATACGGTTACTCACCGCAACAACTGCAAGTGAGAGGGCGCCGACAGGGTACGACGCCTGGATGATGCTGCCGTCCGCTTGCTCATAATGATACGTGAGAAGTCGTATATGGAACGATGTTTGGAGGGCACCCCGAGCCTCTCCGGGGTTCTATTAACGCAGCGATATCCATATAAGTAGTCCACCAGGATAGATGTAAATGTAGAGGGAGCGCGCCTGGACATTTGGCACGCTGTACGTGGCCTCACCACCTTTCGCCAACGCATTTGCCACCCACGCGGCGGCGAAGTGCTTGCCGTGCTTGTCCGCCTGTTGCTGGACCTCTGTCTTGACGATCTTGATAGCAAGCTTACCAATCTGGCTCCTCCAATCGTATACCTGTTGACGTGTCTACACACGACGACAGTCAGGATAGGACAGATCAGCGAACATCGAAATGATTGGGCTACATCACGTACAAATCTCCAAAGCTTATCCCTTCGTGGGGCGCTCGGTTGGGGTGGATGTT